>JANAVB010002400.1:579364-1061864 GCA_029216955.1 Iris pallida
TTTGAGATTGAGACAGTAGGCTTGACCTTAAGAGACTGTTGGCTTGTAGTAAACCCTCATATCTAGACAGCCGTGACCGTATAGCGAGATGGACTTCATTTCAATATACGTAGCTGGCTATATTCGCCCCCGCTCTCCAGTATTCTGGTTCTGGGGCGTGACATGGTTTAAGTGGTGGCCCATGCAGGTCTTGTCAATCAAGAAATGTGAGGGTTTATCGAATAGATGTCTCAATCAGTATTCGCCCTTGATCTCCGCCCGTATTTTTAAATTCCTGGAATTCTTGCCCTGATTACATGCTTGTATCGTTGATCTGTCCTGGTTCTTCCTTATTGTTTCCCTGTGTCGTCTTCCTCAGCGACACTGTACCTGACCCTGCCGATCAGTAATGAGGAGCACCTCCCGTGGACCAGCAACAACCTGGAGATCAAGCCCAGCACTCCGGAGTAGCCTCCAGAGTTATACCTACTGGAGGAGAACCCCAGTTCAGCCCGTTCAGCCTGCCGAGCCGGATGATGGCACCTTGGTAGGTCTCATCAGGGCCTTGATAACTTTTCAAGATCGCAGAGGAGATGCCTTGCACCAGGCAGTGGCAGATGCTTTGACCAGAGGCGGTCACCCCGGGAACAGCGCGGCCAACAGCTTCAAGCGCCTGAACCCTCCTTTCTTCGACGGCAGCGAGGATGCGATTGCCGCGGACGCTTGGCTTCAGGATACCGAGGTGATTCTGGAAGCAGCTAGGACACCTGAGAATGAGAAGGTGGCGGTGGTACGCCTGCAGTTGTTGGACTTAGCTCGCAGTTGGTGGGCAGCGCAAGCCATGGGATTAGTGGCACCAATTGCTTGGACAATGTTTAGAGAGAGATTCCAGGCGAAGTATTTCGATGCTGTGGCTCGGTACGACCTGCAGACCAGATTTACCAACCTGAAGCAAGGAGGCAGAACAGTCGACGGTTATACATCTGAGTTTTCTAGGCTCAGTAGGTTTGCCCCACCTTGGTGGCAACCGAGTTTGATAGGGCCCAGCGGTTCCAGCAGGGACTGCATTTGGAGATCTTGTTGGCAGTCGAGCAGTTCGAGCACCAGACGTTCGATGCGGTATTGAGGGCAGCTAGGAGGCATGAGTACACCTCCCAGAGGATCGTGGATAGGACCGGAGGTAGGAAGCGGTCCCACAGTCAGATGCACCAATCATCAGCTCCAGCCCCAGCAGCTAGAAGTTTGACCATTGGAACTCCGAGGCGGGCGGCCTCAGTAACGTCGGTTCAGCATTCGACCCCGACGTACCCGTAGCAGCAGAAGCAGAAGCAGACTTCCGCAATGGGATGTTCACATTGCGGGAAGCCAGGCCATGTAGTGGCGGATTGTCGTAGGGCGCAAGGATTGTGCCTTGCTTGTGGAGCGGCAGATCACAAGATAGGAGCTTGCCCGAATAGGGGTAGTTCATCCTCTTCCAAACTAACCAGTCCATCGGTTAGGGGACCAGCACCCATGCAGCAGTAGCAGCAGTACCCGAGGCTATTGTTGCCTCAGGCCCAGGCATTCCAGCAGCAGTGTGCCCAAGCTCCAGTGCAGAACAGGCAGAGAGGTTTCCAGCAGAGGGGACCCACAGCTAGAGGTCAGGTGATGATGATCGCTATGGAAGAAGAAGTTGCACCAGGTGAGGTAGTGGCATGTACTATTCTCGTCAACTCCTTTCCAGCATCAGTATTATTTGATTCTGGTGCATCGCATTCATTCATGTCTGCACGATTCGCGACACGGATAGGATTGGAGCCCGAGTCATTATCAGTGAGGCTCAATATACTTACTGGTAATGGTCTTGTGGGAGTAGATCAAGTGTTTTTCTCGTGTCGGATCGTAGTTAGCGGTAAAGAGTTCCCCGCTAGATTCATAGAATTCCCTATGGCAGACTATGATGTAGTCTTAGGCATTGATTGGTTGAGGAACCAGTATGCTAGGATAGACTGCCATGTGGACAGAGTTGTTTTCAGCATTCCAGGAGAGCCAGAGTTTTCCTTTTCCAGAGGAGCAGTGAAGCCATCTTCTCCAGTGTTGCGGATGGCAGTAGCAGCAGTACAGTTGCCCAGGATAGTTGAAGAGTTTCCAGATGTCTTCCCAGAGGAGCTTTCAGGGATGCCGCCAGAGCGGGAGATCGAGTTCACTATAGACTTAATCCCCGGGACAGCACCAGTATCAGAGAGAGTCTACAGAATGGCACCTTTAGAGTTGGAGATTTTGTACCAGATGATTGAAGAACTCAGGACCAAGGGATTCATTCGTGCAAGTGGATCGCCTTGGGGAGCACCGATGCTTCTTGTGAAAAAGAAGGATGGTACGTCCAGGTTATGTGTAGATTATCGTACCTTGAAATCAGTGACAATCAAGAACAGATACCCTCTCCCGAGGATAGATGACTTGTTTGATCAACTCAAAGGGGCTTCAGTATTTTCGAAGATAGACTTGCGCTCAGGATACCACCATATCAGAGTCAGAGAGCAGGACATCCCGAAGACAGCGTTTAGATCAAGATATGGGCATTAGGAGTTCCTTGTTATGCCCTTTGGAGCAACCAATGCGCCGGCCGTATTCATGGACCTCATGAATCGTATTTCCATGCCTTACTTGGATCAGTTCGTGATCGTGTTCCTAGATGATATCCTGGTCTACAGCAAGAGCGAAGCGGAGCATGAGCAGCATCTCAGAATCGTCCTTCAGACGCTTAGGGAGCATCAGTTGTACGCCAAGTTCAGTAAATACGAGTTCTAGCTCGATCGTATTTCGTACTTGGGTCACATCATTACTCGAGGAGGAGTGGAAGTGGATCCCCAGAAGATTGTGGCTATCGAGACTTGGCCAGTACCCAGCTCAGTGGCAGAAGTTCGTAGCTTCCTTGGATTAGCCGGCTACTACCGACGATTTATTTCAGATTTTACAAGGATTTCAGCGCCGATGACCCAGTTGACCCGCAAGGATGTGCAGTTTGCTTGGACAACAGAGTGTCAGGAATCATTCGAGAAGTTGAAGCGAGGATTGATAACGGCTCCCATTCTCACGCTTCTAGATGGGACCGGAGGATTCACAGTTTATTGCGACGCTTCAGGTAGAGGATTGGGATGTGTCTTGATGCAGCATGAGAAGGTAATATCTTATGCATCACGCCAACTTCGTGACCATGAGAAGAGTTACCCGACCACGACTTGGAGCTAGCAGCTGTAGTGTTTGCACTTAAGTTGTGGAGGCACTACTTGTACGGAGATAGAGTGGAGATATTTACTGATCACAAGAGCCTGAAGTATGTTTTCACCCAGAAGGACCTTAATATGCGACAGAGAAGATGGCTCGAGCTACTGGTGGACTACGATGTGGATTTGCTACGATGTGGATTTGCAGTATCACCCAGGGAAGGCCAACGTTGTAGCAGATGCGTTGAGCCGGAGTTTATTTCCTAACGGCGCAACCAGAGTTATTGGCAGATTTTCAGAAGATGGGAATTGAAGTGGTTCTTCCTACCAACGTGGCGTTGATGACCAGTCTACAAGTTTAGTCCAGCATAGTTGAGAGGATCCAGATGGCGCAGTCTACAGATTCCAAGCTTCAGCGGCTCAGAGCAGAGTGTGAGGCAGGAAGAAGGCCAGAGTAGGGCATTCATGAAGACGGTACACTTCGACACGGTACTCGTCTTTGTGTACCCAGTGGAGATATCAGACATGAAGTCATGGCAGAAGCTCACAGCTCGCAGTATTCTATTCATCCCGGTGGTACGAAGATGTACCGTGATATTCGTCAGCTTTTCTGGTAGAATGGCATGAAGAGGAAGATAGCCCGGTTTGTCTCTCGGTGTTTGGTTTGCCAGCAGGTTAAAGCTGAACATCAGAGGCCCGCTGGACTTCTTCAGCCCTTGTCGATTCCAGAATAGAAGTGGGAGCATGTGACCATGGATTTTGTGACTGGATTGCCCAGATCCCCAGCTGGTCGAGATGCTATTTGGGTTATAGTTGACCGGCTCACGAAGGTGGCTCACTTTCTTCCCTTCAGAGTTGGTCAGTCTACGGCTCAGTTGGCAGAGATGTACCTCAGGCAGATTGTCAGGCTTCACGGTGTGCCCGTCAGTATCACCTCGGACCGAGATTCAAGGTTTACATCGTACTTTTGGCATAGCTTGCAAGAGAGCTTGGAAACTCGTCTCCAGTTCAGTTCAGCATATCATCCGCAGACAGATGGTCAGTCAGAACGCACAATCCAGACTCTTGAAGACATGCTGAGATCTTGTACGCTCGACTTCGGTGGTTCGTGGGAAGATCACCTGCATCTTGTGGAATTCTCGTACAACAATAGTTTCCAGGCCAGTATCCATATGGCTCTGTTCGATGCTCTGTATGGTAGAAAGTGCAGATCCTCGCTAGCATGGAATGATGTCGGAGAGAGGCAGATGCTTGGTCCAGAGATGATTGCCCAGACAGTTGAAGTGGTCAGAAGGATCAGAGATCGCCTTCGAGTTGCCCAAGATCGCCAGCGGCATTGGGCCGATGCTCATCGACGTCCCTTGGAGTTTGCTATCGGCGACCATGTATTCCTTAGGATCTCGCCTAACCGCGGCGTCATTCGCTTTGGCGTGCGGGGAAAGCTTAGTCCTAGGTATATAGGGCCGTTCGATATCCTGGAGCGAGTAGGAGATGTATCCTATCGTCTTGCTCTTCCGCCGTCGCTAAGTGAGGTGCATGATGTATTCCATGTGTCCCAATTACGACGGTACGTCCCGGACCCGAGCCATATCCTGGATTATTCGGAACTGGTTGTTGGTACCAACCTTTCGTATGAGGAGAGGCCCGTGTCTATATTGGACCAAAGAGAGAAGATACTCAAGAACAAGACTATTAGTGTAGTCCGTGTTGCTTGGGATCATCACTCTCTAGGTGAGTCAACGTGGGAGCGTGAGAACGACATCCGATCGTGATATCCCTACCTATTTGACTCGTAAGGTATAATGTCTTCCTTATGCCTTATGTTTTCCATCCCTGGCTTGCATGTATGATTGTCTGATTGCTTGCCTGGTTATAACTTGCTTGTGATTAATATAGCTTGTCCCTGTCTCTCTAGCCTCTTAATTAAATTCTGAGGACGAAATTCTTTTAAGGTGGGTAGAGTTGTAACACCCATATTCTGAATACGTATTTTGTCAAGCATGCATGTATTTCAGACCTGTATTTATTTTTTTGGATTTTGGCATGTACTTGTAATTGGCTTGACTTGCAGATTTTGGTTCTCGTAATTAGGTTTTACCTGGCTTGGTTTATTTTGTGGAGGAGAATTGGTTTGATTTGGTTTGGTTTGGTTTAACATGCATTGGAGCACTTTAACCTACACTCTATCCTCAACACAACACAACTCACCCTCATTAAAACTCCACCTACTTTTCTCTCTCCTCTTTATTCTCTCATTTATTTCTCCATCTTCTTCTTCTTCCTTCCTCTACACAACTCACCAACACCCATAGGCAAGTGCACCTTGCCACCACATGAGAATCCTATTTTATTTGTCCATTAGCTAGATTAGGCCATGGAAATGAACATTAGAACTTGACATTTTGTGATTTGGAGTCTCCTTTGTTCTAGATCTAAGTTTTCTCTATTTTTGGATTTACATGGTTTTGATCTATTTTTTGGGTTTTTGTGGGTTTTGATGCTTCCATGTGGAAGAGAACTCAATTTTACTCAAGTTAGAACTTTGAAAATCTAGATTTGGCTTTGATTTGACCAAGATATGAAGAAAGGAATTTTTGGTGTTCTTGAGTTTCTTCTCGGTCTGGAGTAGCAGACTGCAGCCTGCGCTCTTTGGCGCAGTGCTAGACTGCGCATCCTCCTCTCGGCCTGTGCTCTATAGCGGAGCGCAGACCGCGCAGCTTTCCGCATGGTGAACTGCGCTCAACCCCAGCGCACAGGGACTCTTGTGCAGTCTGCTCATGCGCAGTCCGCTCATGCACAATCTGACCCATGCGCCATCCATCCATGCGCAGTCTGCTCATGCGCAGTCTGCTCCTGCGCAGTCTGCTCATGCGCATTCTGCTCATGCGCATTCTGCTCATGTGCCACCTATACCCCTGCGCAGCTCACCCCTGCGCAGTTGGCTCCCCGTGCACTTGCTCATGCGCATTTGATCCATGCGCCATCTGCCCCTGCGCCCTGTGCCCCTGCGCACTTGGCACCCTGCGCAGCTGACACCCTGCGCAATCCAACCCCTGACCCCTTGCGCAAACCATTGGCTCTTGGAGTTTTGGTTTTATTTCTTTAAGCTTGGCTCTTCTATAGTCCTGTATATTGATATTTTATTAGATATTTTACGCCCATTTTATATCCTTACGCCTTTTTTTATGAACTTGATTTTACTTAATATGTTTGGAATGACTATTGTACATGGCATGGTATGACAAGGAACTAGCATAACACGACAGTGACCCGTAGTAGTGCACTCCTGACATGACCAACCTGACATGATAGTGGCCCATCGTGGCGCACTCCTGACAAGTACCCTGACATGATTTATCTTGATGCTGTTGCGACGGCTAACTTGACTCGTATAATCAACTTGACACCGTGGGTGTTCCTGCTTGCTTGCTTGTGCAATCCACTTGTCTTGTCTTGCATCATGTCTAGGACGTGACTCCCTGGTTCCCACGGTCAGGGATTCATACCGAATATGGATTAGGCTAATGACTAGATCTAACTATAGTTCATGGAGAATTTCTAGTCATGGGCAATCTTGTTATCTGGGCGCTCTTAATTGGACTTGTAGCTTGCCGACGAGTAGAGCACATTTCCAGCGCACTGTCATGTGTTGCACCTCTAAGTCACCTAAGGGTATATCGTCTCCTGGGCGATGTACCCAACCATACTCTCAACCCGCGGAAGGATAACTGGATGGTCTGCAGGGCTTGGGACTGGGAAATTCTCATTGCATCTTGTTAGTAATTAGGCTTGTGATAACCCTAGTTAGTTAAAGTAGTAAGCCGTAGTAATTGCTTGGCCGCTTGTGAATGGATGATGTCTAGCCCTGTCTAAGTCTTGTCTAGTCCCTGTACCTGGTACTCCTGAACGTGATTATTTTACTTGCCTTAACAATAATTGGGTAGGGACAAGGAGATATTCAGGCGAAGGGTTACAACCCCGGTCCTTGTTTGGTTTACGGGTTGTAACCTGGCTCCAAGAATGGTTCCACATCCCTAGTCGTTTATTGTCCCGACGTGCTCTTTATTACTTGTTCTTTTATTTCATTTCTTATGTTCTGATATGCTGGCTTTTGTTCTTATTTCGTGGCCTCCTTTGTGGCACTTGCTCTTTCTGGAGTTTGACCCAGCTGGTTTTATGTGGCCAGATTTCGGAGCAGCACCCGAGGATCTACCGAACCTCCAGCCCGATGGTGGCGACTAGAAGGAACCCGGGCTACGAGTGGGTTTTCTATTTTGTTTCGCTCACTCTATTGTAAAGTTATTCTTTTGAGGCGTTTAGCCGACGAGCACCTGTTAGCTCGATGCACCTTTACTTACTGTCTGCCTACGGGCTGTAAACATGATTAACAAATCTTAGGGTTGATCATGTATGACCTAACTCTTGCTAGTCCTAGCATTTTGTACGACTAGCTTCATGATCAACTGATATGTAATATTTTGGACGCCTTTTATTGTATATTTGGTGGTTAAACATCTTGTGATTATATTATTTGTTTGAGATTGAGACAGTAGGCTTGACCTTAAGAGACTGTTGGCTTGTAGTAAACCCTCATATCTAGACAGCCGTGACCGTATAGCGAGATGGACTTCATTTCAATATACGTAGCTGGCTATGTTCGCCCCCGTTCTGGGGCATGACAGGTTTATGCATATTTTTGCGAACAGGGAAAGCTCTGTAATTTTTTTTTTCAAAATATTCTCAGTTAGCGACGGACTAGTGACCGTTGAGCGACGGATATTACCAGTTTTCGACTACTGTCCGACGGTAAATCCGTCGCTAACTGAAGATTTGAAAATGTTTCCAGGTAGCGACGGGTGGTCGACGGAATATCCGTCGGCACAGTTCTGATGGTATATAGTTCGACGGAATAGCGACGACTTTTCTGTCGCCCTTGTTCTGGAAATACCAAGAAGTTCCAGAACATGGTCGACGGAAAAGTCGTCCTTATTCCGTCGCTAAACAGTCCTCTGTTAGCGACAGTTGTCGACGGAATAGCGACGACTCATCCGTCGCTATGGTGCTGAAAATGCCTGCCTCTTCCAGAACTTGGTCGACGGATGTTCCGTCAGTAAATCATCGCTAATCCGTCCTTTGATATCAACGGCGGTCGACGGATTAGCGACGGAACGATACACTCTGATACGCTATTACGACGGTTTACCGACGGAATTTAACGTCGCTATTGTCTAAACAGTTCAGTATTTAATACTTGAAAGGGACGACAGTCCGTCGGAAAGTAGTCGCTTATGCTTCATATTGTGAAGTCGAAATACCGTCGCTAGTCCGTCGCTTGACGACTACGTAGCGACGGACCATTATTAGCGACGAGCTGATTGCCGACGGATTTTTTTTGGCCAAAACCCGTCAGTGATCGGTCGCTAATAGAATTTCCCGTCGGACTGGCGACGGATCTGGCCGTCGCTAAATAGACAAATTTTGGTAGTGTTAGCTCCAGGATAAGGCAATCCAACCCTCCGGGCCGATTCTGAACGTCGAACAAGCCTACATTTTGTGACTAGTATTTGCCATAAAATATAAAAGAGCAGAACAATTATCTTAGGACTGGACTTTTACTTCACGTTACAAACTCGCTTGTACAAAGAAAGCCTAGGGACGAAAACCTAGGTACAGCAATCTAAGTACAATTGTTTATTTTAGATTCTGGGGGGTGACGGTAGAGGCTCGGGAAAGCTACGATAGCTCTGCCTTCCTCCTTGGACGATCGGTATGCAGCCTTGGCTCCAGAAGATTGCTTGGCGGTGAAGAAATGCTCTCTTTGCTCTCTCTCTGCTTTTTCTCTCCAAGTATTCTGGTGCTCTCTGATCACGAAAAAAGGTCCCCTCTGCAAGGGAATGGCACCTTGCTATTTATAAGAAGGGAATGCAATCATTAGGGTTTACAATGATTGTCCCTTAAAGTGGCGGCGGCCTGTTGATTGATCAATCTGGGCCATTAGTTTTGAGTGTGATGATTCTGGGCCATTAATGTAGATTGTGCCGAATCCAATGAGTAATTAATGCTGATTGTAACAAATCTGCATCATGATGATTTGTTGACGCTTGCAAATCTGAATGAATAAATCTGAATCATTCTCTGCCACGTGTCCCCACTGTTTGTTATGATTATTGGGATTCGACCCAATCTAGATATTACTTTGATTGCAGTAGATCTGAATTATTGAGATATGATCGGCTTTTGACACGTGTCCAGCTATGTGTCCCAACTGTTGTACTCATGAGCCGCATGAAAGTCATCACACTAAAACCGCATGAGAGTCGTTGTGCCCGAACCGCATGAGAGTCTCCATACCCGAACCGTATGAGAGTCGTCATGACCGAGCTGCATGAGAGTCTTCGTACTCGAGCCGCATGAGCGTCGTCATGACCGAGCCACATGAAGAGTCGTCACGACCGAGCCGCATGAGCGTCTCCATACTCGAGCCGCATGAGGGTCTTCCTACTCGAGCCGCATGAAGAGTCGTCATGACTGGAGTCATAACCGCATAGAGCTTATCCGAGCCGCATGAGGCTCCAGCATGACCGGAGTCATAACCGCATAGAGCTTATCTGAGCCGCATGAGGCTCTAGAAGACTTTCGGTCCGCATGAGTTTCTGAGCCGCATGAGGCTCCTTCTGGCTGAGCCGCATGAGCTTCCATGTTGATTTTGGGCCGCCTAAGGCCCCCTGCTGCTTTTGGGCCGCATGAAGCTTTCTAGATTTTGAGCCGCATGAAGCTCCATGATGAATTCAAGCGGCATAGAGAATCCCCTTTTTTCCTTACGCTTGTGAAGGATCTCATCTCGCAAGTCAAGAACATCTCGGTCAACCTTTGTACTCGTTTTGTGGGCCCGGGTATCCCGAACACACGAGTGCGTAGGTATCATGTTTACAACTTTCCATCAGAGGCCCGCTTTAACAGTAAGCGGGGCGCTCTGATGGTCAGAGGTTGGGACAGCTGACTGAGCTCGACGAGCCCGCGCTGCCCTAGACTTCTTCGACTTAGCACCCGAAGGTGCGTAGTAGGAAGAGTCCAAGTTGGAAGGAGGGAAGAGAAGTTGGTGCCCTTTTCAAAGGAGGAAAAGGGGCTCTATTTTTAGAATGGAGTGAGCCCTTTCTTCTTCTCCTTTCCGATGTGGGACTAAAAGCAATATTTTCCATGCTTCTACAGGACCCCCTTCAAAGTTTCCAAATTGCAAATTTGGAACACTTTGAATAAGAAGCATGGAAAGTAGAGTTGTTTGGGTGTGGCAATCCAATTAGAGGTAGCATGGACGTGATAGGTTTGGGTAGTTCCGCTGGAGATTTTATGTGGACTTATCATCCTTGGCGTACCTCGGTTTTAGGTACGAATAATAAGTTGAAAGAGGGAACCATCATATTTACCCAGAGGGGATGAGGACGTGGTAAATATGGGTCTAAAGTAGAGCCTTCCTACTCAGAGGTAATGAGGACGTGGTAGGAGTGAACTCGAATGAGGATACATAGAACAACTCAGAGGTGCTATCAACGTGGAAGTTCTATGCATTGGGTGAAAGAATGCTATGGAACAGCTGGGCTCCGAAAGCATGTGATGATGAGGAAAGATGTGGATGTACTAGGGGACCTAGTACGGCATTTATGGTCAACAGAGGACATTTGTGGACCTATTATCCTTGGCATACCTTGGTTTTAGGTACGAATAATAAGTTTGATAGGGATACCTAGAATAACTTCGCGGTAAGGCGGATATGGAGGTTATTGGTATCGAGTGAAAGAATGCCATGGAGCAGCTGGGCTCCCGGGGCATGATGAGAAATTTGCGGTCAACAGAGGATATTTGTGGTCAATCTGAGGACATTTATGGTCAGCAGAGAACATTTGTGGGCCTATTATCCTTGGCGTACCCTGGCTCAGGATACAGATAATAGGATGAAAGGGAACCAACATACTTACTCAGAGGTAATGAGGACATGGCAAGCTTGATGGTTTTTCACCGCAGAATTTTCCTACTCAGACGTAATGAGGACATGGCAGGAGTGGACTCAACGGAGGATATTTGTGGTCAACAGAGGATATTTGTTGGCCTATTACCCTTGGTGTTCCCTGGTTCAGGGTACGGATAATAAGATGAGAGAGAACCAACATACTTACTCAGAGGTAATGAGGACATGGCAAGTACGGAGGTTTTACCGTGGAGTCTTCCTACTCAGAGGTAATGAGGACATGGCAGGAGCAGACTCAGCGGAGAATATTTGTGGACCTATTATCCTTGGCATACTCCGGTTGTGGGTACAGATAATAAGTCGAAAGGGAATCATCATACTTACTCAGAGGTAATGAGGACATGGCAAGTATGAAGGTTTCTTCGACGGAGCCTTCCCATTCAGAGGTAACGAGGACATGACAGGAGTGGACTCAATGAAGGAGGGTACATAGAACGACTCAGAGGTAATGAGGACATAGAAGTTCTATGTAAAGGGGTGATTTGTTTTTGGCGGAAGTGAAACGACTCAGAGGTAATGAGGACATGGCCGTTTTGGAAATTTGTGGATCTGTTACCCTTTTTGTGCACTGGGAGTGCGGGTAGTGGATCATGAGGGAGGATCTCTTTCAGGAAGAAAGTTCAGAGGTATGGTCATACATGACTTACTATCTGAAAGAGTGACCAGAATGTGAGTTCAGAGGCACCTGCGGGTACATGACTCGATAATTTGGGAGATTGTGAGTTCAGCGGTACGGGAGGGTACATGACTCAATAATCTGGAAGGTTGTGGATGTGAGTTCAGCGGCACCAGCGGGTACATAACTCAATGATCTGGAATGTTGTGGGTGTGAGTTCAGCGGTACCAGTGGGTACATAACTCAATGATCTGGAATGTTATGGGTGTGAGTTCAGCGGCACCAGCGGGTACATAACTCAATGATCTGGAATGTTGTGGGTGTGAGTTCAGCGGCACCAGCGGGTACATAACTCAATGATCTGGAATGTTGTGGGTGTGAGTTCAGCGGCACCGGAGGGTACATAACTCGGTATTTGGGAAATTTGGAGACGGAATGTGAGTTCAGCGGCACCGGGGGGTACATAACTCACCAATCTTGGAAATTGGAGGCGGAATGTGAGTTCAGCGGTACCAGAGGGTACATAACTCAATCATCGGGGATTTTTTTTTGAGCATGTCGTTTCGGACGTAATACTTCTTCAGAAACTTGCCGTTGATGGGCAACATGAGCAAGTATCAGTGTGAGCAGCCACATACTTGGCCAGCTCCGACTCTTCTTCGGCCACCCCCTGTGTAAATGCAGACTGAGAGGATGACTTGGGCAACTTGATTATCAGGGGCTCCATGGGTGGAGCAGAACGTGGGGTTGTTGGCATACTAGCCGTCCCCAGTTTGGTGCTCGGTGCTGGGCGGGGAGTTGTTGGCTCGCTAGAAGCTCCAGACTTTGTATCGGGGTGACGATTCTTCTTGGGAAGACGTATCGTCATTGGATTGTCAGAGGGATTGAGCTTCTCTGCTTGTGGCTGGTCGACTCTTGGTAACCTGATTGTCAGTAGCTCCGTTGAGGGTCTTGTCATTTGGCCAGACCTTGGCAGCCGGATTATCATCTGCTCTTCTTGTGCCGAGAGGCTGATTGCGTCCTTACGCAGGGTGGCGGTAAGGGGTGCAGACTTGCCAGGTTTGCGAGCTCGGAGGTGGATCGTCAGAGGTTCTTCTGATCCTGTGGCTGTCTCGGTACGAGCTTGCACATCTCCTTCACCAAGATATTTCTTTGATTTTTCGTACAGACAAGAGTCTGAGTAGTAGGATTCGACCCCTTTGAAGGGATCGATATCAACAAATTCCGTCCTCACGAAACCATGTTTGTCGACATATTTGAAGCACTCGTGCAGCGTGGAAGACACGATCATATAATCGTGTATCCATGGACACCCCAAGAGGATGTTGTAAGAAGTGTCTGCATCTATGACGTAGCAGGTGACTTCTGATTGGAGATCGCCAATTTGACACTTCAGACGAATCTTTCCAATTGGGTAGCTCCTGCCCGAATTGAAGCCGCTGATGGCGGTGCTTGTAGGCTTCAGGCGATGAATTGGGATGCGAAGATGATGTAGCAGACCCTTCAGGATAATGCTTATGGAAGAGCAAGGATCGATGTGCATCCGATCCACCTTTATGTCGCCGATGTATCCAGTGTAGTATAACGGGCGATCGTGCAGGTTGGTTTTGATGAGCATGTCCTACGGAGTGAAGACATTGTTGGGCATCGCTCCCGTACAAGCGCTGTCTTGGAGATCTGCAGGCGGGTTCTCTCCCGTGAGGTTGACCTGAGCCAGGTATGCGTCGGCATTTGGAGTGCATTACTCAAAGCCGCCCGTACATCCTTTGAGAGTCTCAGAAGCTCGTATAATGACAACTTGGCCGGTGTGTTGGCCAATTGCGCTAAGATGTCGAAGTTATAGGGCTTCTCCAGCCCTTGTGATGCCTCTTTTCGGAGGGTTTTATCAAAGCGAGTCTCCTTCGGCCTAGTCTTGTCGGTCGTCGGAGGCTGAGCCGGTCCCAGGGCGTCGGTTGTAGCGGGCTGATGATCTTTAGTCGAGTTGTCAGCCATAGGTTGGGATTGTGCCCCCGACCGCGTGACGACGGCTGTAGCTTCTTCGATATCTGCTGAGATTGTGCGGCAGGACCTGACTTTTCTACTCTTCTTCTTGCAGATGGAAGATGATGTGGGCCGAGTCACTTCCGATACCAAGTCTGGATGGATTCACATGACCTCCCCTCATGATGTGGTGAGGGGCACTAGACCAGCAGCCTGATCTCGGGAAGGTGGAAGATTAGCAATCTCCATTGTCGCCAGAGGGATGGGGACCACGCCGTCTTGAGTTTCCATCGGAGGGAAGTTGCTGAATTGTACTGACACCATATTGGCTGCGACTATTACCTTTTCGAAATCGATGGCCAGTGCGTTCGAATCGATGAGATTTTGGATGTACCGTTTTAGCTGGTAGCAGTCGTTTGTGGCATGGTGGACGTAGCGATGGTAATGGCAGTACATTGGGTTCTCCATGTTTGCCTGCCGCGGTTCCCGTCTTGGTGGAGGTAGCTGAATTCTGTCTCCTTGTATGAGCATGTCCAAGATGGGCTTGACGTGACTGTCTTCGAAGGAGTAAGTGATTTACGGTCATTATTTGTCTACCGGCTTTGGCTCAGGTTTCTATGCTGTGTCAGCCACCATAGCCTGCTTACCCCTGCTGTCCCGATTGTTGGAGGGGCTACCTCCATTGTCGTTGTTAGGACTCTTGTCCTTGTTCTCTCCGTCTGAGACGTGCAATCCCAATTGGCGAGCCTTCTTCAATCGTTCTTCGGCGCTTGTGGCACTGATGATGAACGTCTTTCATTCCTTGAATTGATTTTCGCCCATCCAGAGACTGATTGTCGGAAGCAATCTCTTTTGGCAGATCTCAATCAAGGAGGAATCCGGATTTCCAGATGGCAGCTTCATTGCGGTTTGGCGAAACCGCTCAATATAGTTCCTCGTCAGCTCTTTTTTCCCTTGGACGACGTCCATGAGGGTGGACATTGTGATGTCCTACCCTATTTCGTAGAACCTCTCCAAGAACATGTGCTTGAAGCCGGCGAAGGAGTGGATGCAGTTGTTTGGCAGGTTGCGGTACCAGTCGAAGGCGACCCCTTCCAATGCCACGATGAATAATCGTGTGAGGATAGCATCGTCATGGGGCAGATGGTCGGTGGTGACCTCGAAGTAAGTGATGTACCGACTTGCTGAGGTCTTGCCATCATAAGGATTGATATTGAACGGCTTATATCTTGGTGGGAATGGAACGTCCCTCCAGGCAGCAGGGTACGGTTGCCGTATTCTGAGGTCTTGAGAATTTTTTCGAGCGTGAAACATGGCTCGGAGCTCCTGGACCTCTCTTCTCGCTTCGCGGGCCTCATCCACGACGGTGGGGGCCGTTACTTCAGGAGGATTGTTGCCCGGGTTCGGTGCCGCCGAATTCGAGTCCGCATTGACTGTAGGTCCCACGCTTGTTTGGCCAGGCGTCCCTCCTTGCAGAGTTGGAAGGGCCGCTTTGATCTCGTCCACAGACTTGACCAAGGCAAGCAATATGGCTTCGAGAGTGTCGATGCATTGGCGATCGCTGGCACCACCTTGGCTGCTGTCTGTCATGAATATCGTCTTTACGTGAGGAGAGATGGACGGAGCGGTAGAGGAAGTGCCCTTCGAATCATACCCCTGTAGTGAGAAGTCATCGGGGCATGTGGGTATGTTCTCTTCTGGTTCAGACTCGAAAGAAACAGCACCCCAGTCTCCGAGTTCGCCTCGTCTTGGGAGTTGTGGATGTCCTCGGGGACGTCGGGGTTCGCTGAATCTGATGGGAGAGCTGTCTCCCCTGACTCGTCTTCTTGGAACATCGGATTGTTGTGGAGGTTCGGAGGAGTGCTACCCCCAGTCCCAGCAACCTCCTGCGTTGTGGACGTCGAATCTCTCACTGTAGCAGATTTTGTCTTAGAACGAGTACCTTGGAAAACTCCGGTGGTGGGACCCGTTTAGACGACAGTCTTTTAGTCGCAGTGGTTGAAATCTTTGGGCTAGGAACATTTGTCTTCTTCCCTCTTCGATCAGCGGGGACTTTCTGAGTAGAGTTGCAGGAGACGACGGAAAGTGCCTCATCTTCTGAAGACGGCTGTTGCAGTCTTTGAAAGATGGATTGCCGGTCTTCTCGTACCATCGCGTTATTGCAGCAGCAGTTAACGATGACTTGGGTGCAGTGACGTCCGTGGGAGGACTTTTTACACCCCGATGCATTTTCTCTTTCCTTGCGTTTGTGGAGGATGGCCTCACGCAAGTCAGATGGGTCTGGATCGACCATGTTTGCTTCCTGGATTTTGGGAGACTTTTGCGTACCTCTCTATCCGTTTGTCGTCGGGGGCTGGACTCGAGTGGTTCTGTACAACTTTCCATCTGAGGCCCGCATAACGGTATGCGGGACGCTCAGATGATCAGAGACAGGATCAGCGGACCGAGCGTGCCAAGCTCGCGCTGCCCTAGACTTCTTCGCTCTAGTGCGTAAAGGCACATAGTAGGAAGAGTCTAGGTGATGCTGGAGAGAGTCAGACATTTCTTCTTGGGAGCACAAAAGATCAGGATCATAAGACAGGCGGTCGAAGACAGAGCCGCACGGGGTAGACGTCATGCTGTCGTCCTCAACAATCTTCATGCGGCTGGCAGACGTAGCCGCATAGGCTTTCTTCATGCGGCTGGGAGTCTCAGTCGCATGAGTTTTCTTCATGCGGCTGGATGATCTGGCCGCATAGACTTTCTTCATGCGGC
This sequence comes from Iris pallida, assembly GCA_029216955.1. Classification (NCBI taxonomy): domain Eukaryota; kingdom Viridiplantae; phylum Streptophyta; class Magnoliopsida; order Asparagales; family Iridaceae; genus Iris; species Iris pallida. The sequence goes on from JANAVB010002400.1 coordinate 595,923, forward strand.
TGGTAGATTTACCCGCATGAGCCTCCTGCATGTGGTTGGCAGATTTGGCCACAGGAGTGCTCGACTTCTTCTTGGGACGCATAGAGTCGCTCTTTGTCCCTGCAAGTCCAGCATCGTAGTGCTTTCCTCTGCCGGACTTGGGGACAGCAGCGTGCTCTATGGCTCGAAGTGGAGCCGTATGAGAGTCGCCTTCGTCGTCTTAGGTAGCAGAGAGTATCCCGTCCAGAGCTTGTGGAGGAGCAAATAATTTTGGCCTCCACTCGCAGCGAGCTTTCTTTGTGCGGGTTCGCTTCTGGATCGGGCCGAAACTTCCTTCAGAGAGCATTTCTTCAAACGTCTGTTGGTCGAAACGGACGGCCATCTTCAGTTGCGTGGAGCCAAGCTTGGCTGCATCCGACTGCGTCACCAACTCCTCAGCCATCGAGAAGTTTGTCCCCAGCAGAGTCGCCATCGTGTTTGCCATGAAATATAAAAGAGCAGAACAATTATCGGAGGACTGAACTTTTACTTCACGTTACAAACTCGCTTGTACAAAAAAAGCCTAGAGACGAAAACCAAGGTACAGCAATCTAAGTAGAATTATTTATTTTAGATTCTGGGGATGACGGTAGAGGCTCGGGAAAGCTACGGCAGCTCTGCCTTACTCCTTGGACGATCGGTATGCAGCCTTGGCTCCAGAAGATTGCTTGGCGTTGAAGAAATGCTCTCTTTGCTCTCTCTCTGCTTTTTCTCTCCAAGTATTCTGGTGCTCTCTGATCTCGAAAAAAGGTCCCCTCTGCAAGGGAATGGCACCTTGCTATTTATAAGAAGGGAATGCAATCATTAGAGTTTACAATGATTGTCCCTTAAAGTGGCGGCAGCCTGTTGATTGATCAATCTGGGCCATTAGTTTTGAGTGTGTTGATTCTGGGCCATTAATGTAGATTGCGCCAAATCCAATGAGTAATTAATGCTGATTGCAACAAATCTGCATCATGATGATTTGTTGCCGCTTGCAAATCTGAATGAATAATCTGAATCATTCTCTGCCATGTGTCCCCACTGTTTGTTATGATTATTGGGATTCGACCCAATCTAGAGATTACTTTGATTACAGTAGATCTGAATTATTGAGATATGATCGGCTTTTGACACGTGTCCATCCACGTGTCCCAACTGTTGTACTCATGAGCCGCATGAAAGTCATCACACTCAAACCGCATGAGAGTCGTCGTGCCCGAACTGCATGAGAGTCTCCATACCCGAACCGTATGAGAGTCGTCATGACCGAGTCGCATGAGAGTCTTCATACTCGAGCCGCATGAGCGTCGTCATAACCGAGCCGCATGAAGAGTCGTCACGACCGAGCCGCATGAGCGTCTCCATACTCGAGCCGCATGAGGGTCTTCATACTCGAGCCGCATGAAGAGTCGTCATGACCGGAGTCATAACCGCATAGAGCTTATCCGAGCCGCATGAGGCTCCAGCATGACCGGAGTCATAACCGCATAGAGCTTATCCGAGCCGCATGAGGCTCCTGAAGACTTTCGGTCCGCATGAGTTTCTGAGCCGCATGAGGCTCCTTCTGGCTGAGACGCATGGGCTTCCATGTTGATTTTGGGCCGCCTAAGGCCCCATGCTGCTTTTGGGCCGCATGAAGCTTTCTGGATTTTGAGCCGCATGAAGCTCCATGTTGAATTCGAACGGCATAGAGAATCCCCTTCTTTCCTTGCGCTTGTGAAGGATCCCATCTCGCAAGTCAAGGACATCTCGGTCAACCTTTGTACTCGTTTTGTGGGCCCGGGTATCCCGAACACACGAGTGCGTAGGTATCATGTTTACAACTTTCCATCAGAGGCCCGCTTTAACAGTTAGCGGGGAGCTCTGAAGGTCAGAGGTTGGGACAGCTGACTGAGCTCGACGAGCCCGCGCTGCCCTAGACTTCTTCGACTTAGCACCCGAAGGTGCGTAGTAGGAAGAGTCCAAGTTGGAAGGAGGGAAGAGAAGTTGGTGCCCTTTTCAAAGGAGGAAAGAGGGCTCTATTTATAGAATGGAGTGAGCCCTTTCTTCTTCTCCTTTCCGATGTTGGACTAAAAGCAATATTTTCTATGCTTCTACAACTAGTAACCAGACCAATGTTTTAAAAATAGGACCAGAGATCTATCTCGTCAGGATATTAGGTCAGGTTAAATTTTATCTAACCAGCTGATTAATCCGTTTGAACTAGTGATATAGGTTTACAAATGTGAGACTCGTCTCACAGTATCGGTATTTATATACTGATATGTACTTTTGTACTGTATTTTATATTTTATTGGTTTTCAGAACATTTTAAATTTTTTCCAACTTATAGATTTTTTTTCTTGACAGACATATCGCTAGTGTACCATTGTATGCCGACGATATGCCTGTCACTCCTATTTTCTGTTATACGTATTTTTAGTGTACGTATACGGAATTCTGGCCTTTGTCAGGTGACCCGTATTTTGACTTGTCTTCTTAGCCTTGCTTTGGTTTAATTTTGACGTAGTTTAATTTGGTTTGGTTCAGTTTGGCATGACTTGGTTTGGGTTGGTTTTAGACGAGAAGGGTTTTATATAAAAACCAACTTCTCTCTCTCTCCTCTATTATTTTCATTCTCTTCATCTTCTTCCTCTTCATTTTTTCCTCCAACCTAAGGCAAGTATATCTTGCCAAATGTTGGAAAAATGTTATTTTGCTTGTTCTAAACTCTTTCTTACATGATTATAAGCCTTTTTAGAACTTGGAGTTTTTTATTTTCAAGGGTGGATTCTTGTAGATCTAAGTTTATAATATTTTTGATTTTTCTTGGTTTTGATCTATCAAACTTACTTATTTTTGAAAACTAATTGTTCCATGTGGTAGAGAATTTGATTCTACACAATTTTGACCTTTGAAAAGTTAGATTTCGACTTGTTTTGAAGAAGTTATGGCCAAACCAAGTTTTGGACATCTTCTATGTTCATCTGTCCTGGATCTGACAGGAATGATGAATAGTGCCGCATGATAGTGCAGCCTGCCGCATAGTGCAGTCTGCCGTATAGTGCAGCCTGTCGTATAGTGCATAGTGCAGCCTGCCGTATAGTGCAGCCTAGCCGTATAGTGCCAGTACACATAGATGCATAGTGCCTGGCCGTATAGTGCTAGTCCGCATAGATGCATAGTACCTGGCCGCATAGTGCCAGTCCTCATGAATGCATAGTGCCTGGCCGCATAGTGTTAGTCCATATTGATGCATAGTGCCTGGCCGCATAGTGCCAGTCTGTATAGATGCACAGTGCTAGCCGCATAGTGCCAGTTCGCATAGCTACATAGTGCCTGGCCGTATAGTGCCAGTCCGCATAGATGCATAGTGCCGCATAGTGCCTATTTTTGCTATTTTTGGATGTTTTATGTCATATTTGGCTGATTTGTGGCCAGAATTTCTTTCAACTCCCAACATGAAAGTTGTAGATCTTTGTCTTGGCTTGAAGAATATTCTTATTTCACTTTAATTGGAGTTCATATGCGATTGATGATTTCAATCATAGTTTTGATTTTTTGGTATGTTTTCTGTAGTTGACATTTTGAGGTTTCTTCGACTGCAATAAATTTTTTAACATGATTTGATGATCTTGTACAGTTAGAAAATGATTGTACACCCTTTGTACACCTAACACTAGCACAGATTCAATTATTATTTTTATGCCAAGTAGTTACATTATTTATTCTCTTCCATGCCATGATACCCCTTTTTAGATAGTTCTTACTTACATGCTATATTTGTTGCCATTTCTCTTCTTTGTTTAGCATGATTGTGGCCCGTCGGGGTACACTCATGATTTATGTCTTTTCTTTGCTTTATATGATAGTGACCCATTGTGGTACACTTATGTTACACGTTACTTCTCTGCTTATACTAGATAGTGACCCGTCGTGCTGCACTCTTGAACATGTCTTTCTTTGCTTACATGATAGTGGCCACGATAACAAGCAACCTTAACATGATAACTCTTGATAGTGGTCTGTTGTGGCGCACTCTTGATATGACAAGTAAACCTAACATGAAATGTATAATCAAGATGCTGTTGCGACGGCTATTCTCCTTGCTAATACAACTCTTTTGGACACCGTGGTTGAATGTATTGTGTATGCGTGAACAAGCTACAAGTCTCGTCTGTATCATGTCTAGGGCATAAATTCCTGGTTACCATGGTCAGGGATTTATACTGAATCTGACTAGGTTAATGACTAGATTGGTCAAATAGTTCATATAGAGAGATTTTTCAGTTACATGCGATCCCGTTATCTGGACGCCTCAAGTGGACTTGTAGCCTGCCGACGAGTAGGGCGTATTTCCAGCACAATGTTATGTATTGCACCCCCAAGTCACTATGGGATACATTTGTCTCCTGGACGATGTATCCACTTAATACAACTCTCAACCTGCAGAATGATAACTAGATAACTACAGGACTTGTGACTGTGGGAATATTTCGTTGCATCTTGTTAGTAACTAGGCTTGTGATAACCCTAGTTAGTTAACGTATCAAGCCATACTCATTGCTTGGCCATGTTTGATGGATGGAGTTAGTCAAGTCCAGTCTAGTTTTGTCTAGGCAGTGTCCGTATGTTTATTTCAGTACATCATTATTGTTCATGCTTTATTTTGTCAATGAATGATCGGAGGCTAAGTTCTGTTCCGGAGAAGGGTTACAATTCCGGTCCTTGTTTGGTTTAAGGGTTGTAACTTGACTTCCAGAATAGCTCTCAAGTCATCTTATCATTTGTTGTCCTATTCTGTTATCTCGCAAGCTATACGTGATTCCTAAGCCGAGTCACCATGCGCTCATGATCCGGCTATTTCACAAGCTCACATGTTCATTTTATTTTTACTCTCAAGCTTCCGTTTACTTAACATGTCTATATTTTACATTACGTCACATGTTAATTACTTTATGCTCCAAGATGCTTTACTTATTTTCTTTCTAGGTTCAGGATAAGTCCATTGGTAGTGCACGAGTCTCGATCTGCTTTTACTTAATTATATCTCTAACTATTGCTATGTTAGCTATTGCTGGTTTTAGTTCATAGTTTGGCTTCTTTTGTGGTACTTGCTATTTGGGGGTTTGACCCCACTGGTTTTGTTTGGCCAGATCTGATAGAGAAGCCCAGAGGATCTTCCGTACCATCTACTCGACGGTGACTATCCGGAGCACCAGATTACCTGAGTGGGTTTTTTGTTTCATTCTCCTACTTGATATGTACATTAGTCTTTTGTGGTGTTTAGCCTCTGAGCACGTGTTTAGCTCGTGTTTTAGTTTTTGATATTTAGCCTATGGGCCTAAACATGATGTGCGTATTCTATACTATAGCTAGAGCTTATCATGTATGACTATTACTCTTGCTAGTTCTCTATTTTGTATGACTAGCTTCATGATCATCCATGTATAAATGATTTGGGACGCTTTACTATTGCATGTCTGATGATCATACTTCTTGCTCTTTGTATAATTGCCTGTGATTGAGATACCTAGGATTGCTTGACCTAGGATCGACTGTTGGCTTGTAGAAGTAATCGCCATGTCTTGACAGCTTATACGTGATTTCAGAGTACTGGCGTACTTTGGTATCATGTAGCTGGCCTTGTCCGTCCCCATCTGCCAGTATTCTAGTTCTGGGGCATGACAACAAACACTGAAAATATTATACAATGCTTCTAGACAAACCGACGGGGGAAACCGATAGGTAAACCGCGTGTCATGTGTTGACCCCCCAATGGTCGAATCGGTGTGGCTGACGTTAGCAGGGGTGCTAGCATTTGGTATAAACGAACCAATCAATGGGAGAGCGACACGTGGCAATGGTCCATGCGCCCCCTTCGGTTTGTTTAAAGTTTTTGTATATTATATAGTACATGATTACACATATAGTACTTATAAATTTTGAACCACTTTTTAGTTCTCTTTAAGCATGTTGGTAATATTCTTGGAAATTGTTAGTTTTAATTAGTTTTAAGTTTTGAAATAAAAGTCAAGGTCAAATTTGTTCAAAATTCAGTTGGGTTAGACCGATTGTGGTTATAATGACAGCATCGATCGGGTTACACAAAAGAAATCAATTTTTGAAGAAAAATAATACTAATGGGTCGATATTAAATTAGTCGGAAAAAATTAGTGATTTATGGATTTACAAGTTGAAGACCCAATTTTTGAACATTGAACCAGCCATCTATGGGCTTGTTCTACAAGGAGGATTAGTTAAACTAATTCAGAAATCACTATGTAATTATGATTTTGAAGGAGGCTTAGTCAAATTAGATTCAGAAATCACTATGTAATTATGATTTCGAAATCACGATCGGTGTGATTTCACGGTAAAGAAAGGGAAAAAAGCAGTAGCAGAACAATTGCTTTTGAAGCAGTTAAAAATTATACAAAATTTATTTAAAACGAAAGGGGAAGGAAAAAAAGCAATCCAAACTCATCTAAATGTGCAGTCCTTGTCATAATTTAGCACCTTTATTTTGCATAGAAATGTCAACAAGAAAAGGCAATGCTGTCACGCCCCGCTCCTGTAGGAGCGATCGTTCTCGCTAAGGTGTGATGCCGCACGAGCCTAGATTGCGCTCGTACAAGACGAGTTCCATAACAGCCGATTACAGCGGCTGCGACAGGATCGTCGCACAGAAGTCCTATGCAGAGACATTGAATATACCAGCAAAATTTAGAACAAAACACAAATTATTTAAAAGAGGCTCTTTATTGATATTGAAACAAAGATTACAAAGGGGCATGAGGCCAATATTACAATCACTCAAGCTCACTCTTCTCACATTACAAGTCACTCAGCTCTCTCTCATCTCTCAATACATGTCTTGAGACAACGGATGCTTTGGATAGGCGACGTCCATACATTATGTCCCGTATAAGTCTTGACTCCACGTGGCCGCACGTTTCGAATCGCCAAGGAACTCCGTGCCTCGACGCATCCGAGCGAGCTCTGCACCACGAGCTTCTACCTGTGCCTGCACATGAAAACTGTGTAGGTGTCAGTACTCAACTGTACTGGTGGCGTGAGCTCCTTGCCCACCCATAAAAAATTGACACGTTCATTTACTTTGTGCAACATAGTTACTTCTTTTCAATTGTCTTTCTAATCTTGCCTTAGGATCAGTTTTAGGACAGACGCCTTGGCCTATTTTGTGTCTCTAGACCATTCCGTGCTTGCAACAACAACGCCAACACATACTTTGTCTTTAGACCCTTCTCATTCCAACAACGTTAACCTATCATGTCGTGTTTGCCTATGGCCTAAAATCAGAGACGTGACTACGCGATAGTACCCAATTTTCTTGTGACCGTGCTACAAGTCCATTGTGCCATGCCTCGCAACTCAGCGTGACTTAACCATATTGCCGCCTCGTGGCTCTTGCTAATTTAGTCACCAACTGACCCAATCAAGACTTGTGGGCTAAGTATCACTCGACCGACTTTGTCTTGCGGCATTTTCTGACTTAAACTCAAGATGACTCAAATCCAAATTATGCAACTTATATGCCGACAACTTAAGACTCGACGCCACATCTCATGCCGGAGCATGTCGTCTATGTTGCAGCCAAATCTTAGGACAACATTTTGTTCTAACTATACACACATCCAACTCGACTCAATCCAAAGGCACACATACGGGTTACCGTCATGCCGACTCATCTATATGAAATAGTCACTAGCGCCCAGTGCTATCATGGACTTCTTATAGCTTTTGTTAGACGGACGCCCCTTGCCAGCGTGAGTAGCGAGCTTCGCTGCAAGTTGCCGTCTAACCCGTGCGGTCATCTAGCACAGCTATTATGTCTACCATCGAAATGGTTCCGTTGGCTGCCTGGGTCACTGTTCGAGAAACTTTTATTTTAGCTTGTACATGTTGTCTAATGACCATGCAAGACTCGACTCGAACTGACGTCTCACACAGTCATTCTACTTCTAGTGGTACCATCTCTTTCAGGACCAAGTTCAATACTTCTCATATCTGAGACCTCGCCTCGACGATCCATGGTCTCAAACATTCTACTTTCTTGCAAATTATTCTTTCTTGCCCTATCCTTTCATTCAACTCAAGAACGACTATTTGAAAGCCCTTTTTCCAACTCAATGAATCAACCGTGGCCCGTGTCTTAGAAACACTAAGTCCGTGACATCCTGTCTTACGACAATTGGTGTTTTGAATGTGACTACTGTCCAAGACACTCTATACGACCGGCCTTAAGGTCGTAATGTCACGACCCGCATCCACTGCGAGGGTACGAGTACGTAACAGCGCCCAGCCTACGCCTCAGTGTCGGCGGTAGAACGCTGTCCTAGGTTTCTATCTAAACAATAACTCACGCAATTATATGTACTTGTCAAATCTCAACTCCGAACGGAGGAAAAGTATAGATATAATGAATCTCAATCACAGTCTAAGAACGATAAGATAACACAGAAGTTATAACTAAAGACTAAACAACAACATTTATAAACTACTAAATAATAATATCTCAAACAAACTCAAATACAAACTCGTATCTCAGTTATTACAATTCAAGTTCTAAAACATGAAAACTAAACCAAGTCTACTAGCTAGTCTCCCGATCACTCCTGAGTGTCGGGGCCATAGGTAGCTAAGCCATCTCCTGCTCCAAGGCAAGTAGGGCAAATGTCCTCAGGAAAATCATCTGTAATATGTTCAACAGGTCCAGTCAGGACAAGAACGAGTACAATTCATCCGACACATCACACACCTGGCCGGGTGTGGAATGGCTATCGTTCGAATATTATTCACAGGGGGTGGTTTGAATAGTGGAAATGTTCACATGTCTAATCAAGTATTTCCCCGCCCATCTAATACAAATGAATCCAAAATCCGACACATCAATCGAATAAAAGTCCAACCAGCATAAGAAGATACGAATAGGTGGTTCGAATAGTGATTCGTATGGTGATTCGAATAATAGAGGTAAGACGAGTAAGTATGTGTGTCGTATACATGGATTCAGAAATAACAATACGTGTTTGTAACAGAGAATCACATACAGCTAACTAGAACCGAAGTACAGTAATTGACAAATAAATGAGAGAACTATCAGAGAATGTACTCGCCTGCTACTCTGAAAAGAGTAGTGTAATATCAGATGCCTGCACCAGAGTCACAATGTCCTAAACGAGGAATACAGGTTATAATGTGTTTAAAATAAGATAGATGAAGTTTATGATGCAATCTACATGATTCTAAGTCAAATGTAGGTCAAAGTCCACTCTAAGTTAAACCTGGTCAACTGTCTAGGTCAAACTAGGTCTAAGTCAAACTTGGTCAACTCTGGGTTAATTCAAGTCAAAACTCTAGTCAACTCTATAATAAAGCTATTCACATAAGTTAACCATAATCCTACATTTAACTAATCCTATACTCTAACTCATATATCAAGTACCCCATATCTCTATACAATATTGACTCAACCCTAGTCATTCACAAGTCCTACATTACCCTATACATGTATATACCTAATATAATATATCACTCTATTCTAGGTAGCACTATCCTAGACATAAGCCTATTAAACAAAACCACATAAATCTATCAAACTATCACATATATACCTCATCTATACATAACATATACAATATGAGAACTCTCAACAACAACTCACATTATTCCTCACTCTCTCAATCTCATGTGGCCAATGGCCTGTGCCCTCTCCTAGACACACATCTTAAACTCTATATGATACTCTAAGCTAATCAAGCTCACCCTCAACTCCAACATTCACTCCATGACCCATACCCTTGGTACTTGGCCACCCCCACATGCCTAATAGCTCACATAACTACATGGATGCAATATGACACTGACCTCTAACTAATAAGCCTAAACCAAACTCTAAGATAACTAACTCATATTCCTAATCATAGGCTATTACCTACCACTCTACTTAACTACACTCAAGATACCTACCAATCTATTTATATGTGCCATATACATTGTATCCTATATTGCATCTCTACTTACACTATAGTTACATTCCATTTCATTACATGCCTACATAGAATCTACACATTGCATATATACATATATTTATACATATAGAGAAAGGGAAAGGGGCTGTGGATAGGTTTGTGTGTAACCATGACAGTCAAGTGCTCTTAGGATTTGAATGTGTAGAGTGTGCATACATGTGTGTGGGTGAATGATATATGGTGTGTTCTAACACTAGGTGTGTGTTTTCGGTTTGGGTAATGTGTCATGAAAATAATTGGGAAAATCTGTGTGTTAACATTTCAGGACAGTGTCTCAGGATAAAAAGAAGGGTGACTCAGGACATTCCATGTGTACTCTCAGGTTTACTATTCAGTGCAAAGATCAACTCTAAAACCTCATAACCAATACCATGTATGAAATTCATTGAAAACCCAGCATATCAACATTCCCAGATTTGAATCTCAGGTTAAAACCAAACATATCAACATTCCCAACATATCCCAAACATTCCTAACATATCAACATTCCCAGTTTTGTTGTTAAAACCAAAACTAACTAACATAGTCTTTACACAATCATATCCAAAACTGAATTAATGTTAATCTCAGGATACAATCATTGAAAACTCAAGTTTTCTCATTTCTTGAATCTTAGTGAATTCATTCTAGAAAAATCATCATTAACATTAAACCTAAACTAAACTCGGAACCATCCTAAATCAGTGAACTAACATATGCATGTGAATCAAAACCAAATTCAGTTAACATCTAATCCCTACTATACATGGGTACTAACATGCTGAAATTAATCTCAGGAACAGTACTGTGTACACACATTTAGTGTTCTCAGGTTAATAAACAAATTAACTGTTCAGTGTAACAGTCCTAGCAACCTAATCCCTTCGAAAACCCAATTAAACCATCAAATTAATAAACAGGCATATAGGGGTCTTCCTCATGTGTTAACGTGTCTAGGGGTGCATTAGTGTCCATAGAGTGGACAAGTGTCCAAAGTTCTAAACCTAAATGTCACTGTGTGACTGAACGCACATAGGCAGCATCGTGTACAGGTACAATGCGATCTAGGGACTCGTGTGTCGACCCTAGAGCCTCGTGCTCGTGTCCAACCCTAGGGTAGGTATAGGGCTAGGGATACAATTGCCTGTATCGTGTCTAATAAGTGTCGTGTCGTGTCAATCAGCGCGTATCAGAGACAAAATATGTGCGTGTGTGGACATCACAAATCAGTACGAGGTGGATAACTTTGTGAATATAAAACCAACTCGACCCAAAATTTGTGTGTGTCGTGTCAGACATTAGACATGTGTCCACCAAGTTTCGTGTCAAAAGAGTCCGTGTCGTGTCCTACAGGGGGCCCGAGTAGCAGGGAGAACACAGGCACGATGCGGTGCCTCGTGCAGGTGTGTCACAGACTCGTGTGCGTGACAGACGATATGTGACACGTCATGGTCGTATATAGGGGTAGAGGGGGACTACGGCTAGGTGTCTAGGTGTCTGCACGAACTTCAAGTCGTGTCGTGTCTTAGTTTTATAGCCGTGTCAGAGAGCTAAGAATCAGTGCACAGTACAATGTGTGTGGGTGTGCACAGCGTGTTCGTGTCCAATTTGGACACGGACATGACACAGTTTCGTGCTCAGTCATATATTCATGATCTACACATAACAAGCTTTCCAAATATGTAATTTGTTTTGAAAACAAAATAATGAATTCACTCAAGCATTTCATCAAACACCTAGGATACACTACGACACGTGTCGGATACGGGCACCAAACGGACACGAAATCCACCCAAATTGAGGTACATCTAGGGGACTCCTAGATCTATCCCTAAATGCAAAAAACGAAATATTAATGCAATTTAAAGAGTTTTACCTATATGTGCAAAAGGCTTGGAAAAGCTTCAAATGGGGGATTCCTCCTTGCTATCCAAAAGCTCCCAAATTGATTCAAACCTGATATTTCTCTCTATGAACATAAAGTAGGGATCAATTAGAACCCAATGCAAAAGATTTGAGCCAAAAGAATTGAAATGAGGAAGTTATGGATTGGGGAAGAAGGCTCTTTACATCTTTTTTCAAACTTGTAAAAATTGAATAAAAGAGGCAAGAACAAGGAGGATTATTATAGGGAAGGGGGAGCCCTAGTAGCTGTCATAAAGTAAAATTAGGGTTAGGGTTTAGTCTAATGGTTATGGCCAAGTTGCACTAGCTAACTAGCTCAAGTCCTTAGCCTATGGTCCAATGCAAAAATCCTCCTACTCTCTTCATGAAACTTAGCCAACTTAAGTCAACCAAGACCAACTTGAGTTAGATTAGGGTCCATACCATGTTAACTAAATCACCAAGGTCAAGGTCAAAGTCTAGGACAGTCTCTTAAGTCACAGCTAGTCAAAAGTCAAAATCAGCAATCACCAGTGCAATAAATCATGAAATAATTGAAAGTGGCCAAATGACCAAAATACCCTCATGCTCAAAAGTAATAATAATTATCCTAATGATATGGTCAGGTTCTAGGTTAGGCAGTCTCTCAGGTTACACTAGCAAGGCATCAAAATCACAAGCCATGACTTAAAATAATTTTAAATAGTTTAAAAAAAATTAAAAATCACCAAAAATCATAATGTAAAATAAATACAAATAAATAATATTTATAAATAAAAATTTCAAAAATACCCTCATTTCAGAAACTGGGTGTTACACGTAAAACCAAGTAATTTCGACAACCGCAGAAAACATGGGACAATGCTTAGAAAGACTTCGATTGCCTAACATAACTCAGCCTAACTTAATTGCACAACAACTTGACGAGCAAGGACTGCGTCAAGCCTTGGACGATAGAACCGTGCATGCTTTATGAAGCATTTATGCGGGCGACGCCTATGACTTAGGCTAACTTTTAGCTTGTGGCGAAGACCAACTTTCCATCTCCCAAGCCACGAGATAAAGGACTGAGTATCATTTTCAAACGCCGTGCACCAACTCTAAGCCAACCGTTGGACCTTTCCATATTCTAACTCAATTAGACCCGTCGGAATTATTCCCTATCTATGTGGATTCATCTATTTTATTATCAAGCCTACTTGTGCAAGTTGAAAATATACGATTTATTATGTGAATGTAAGATGAGGCGAGTTCACCGAAACTACCCAACTTGAGCGAGGAGTCGCCTCGATCGAGCGGGCCTTCGAGTCACCGTTACAAGGCAAATCCGAACGCCGTCGGCGTTCCAATTCCTCTGATTGATTGAGCGGGACGACACTACATCATACACCACGAAAAAAGTTTCGTCCTCGAAACTAACGGAGTACACTTATCGACTTATAACTTGATTCAACATCCTACGTTTCTCGTACACATTTCTCCTATGCGTTCCCTAAATTCGAGCCACGCTCGTACTATTATCAATCTTTTCTTTCAAACACTATTTCAAAATCCTCGGCACTTTTCCATTTCTCTAGTCTCACTTGATTCAACGTATCACTTAGTTGGATCGTGCACATATTTTAGGCGTCCCCAAATATATGTATTTCAGCCAAGCCTCGTGATAGAGAATCCGCCATCACCACTAGAGTCGATCGTGCACATATTCGGGCGTTCCTGATATATGTGCATGTCAACCGAGCCTCATGAGTAGTGCCTCCACAATTCCTATCGTTCCACACCGGGACGTCTGCCTAACCGCTAGGCTATGTCTTTATGCCAAAGTCATCCATCAGTATTGGCATCATAGTTCCCAAATAATATCAACACTGACCCCATCCTAAGGTTAAACCAAGTTGATAGTACGAGATTTTCTACCCAAGCTCGCATCACTTCGATTTCTAAACATCGAGCATCGATTCCCTACACACATCCCAACATTCGTCGTACGGGGTCTGAGTCATTCAGTAATGCCATCCTAAGATAACTCACGTTTCAACCAATTCCTCGACATATCAATATCACTCGTTTATCAAGCCATTTTGCATAGTCTATCTCTTCGAACACGTTCGACGTAATCCGCCTATCAATCCTTCCAAGTCAAGCACGCTACGACATAATTTGTTGCTAAGCCATAATTCACATTTCATATTTTCTAAGTCGTCATCACAATTCACGTATTCGATTATAAGGTCGTCTAGCTTAACAATATTGCGTCTGATCTCACGCGAGTCAGATATATCCACAGTGGGAATGAATCACCATGTACTCTCCTACGAGATAATCATCCTCATTGGTACGTAACTCTAGTTTTGTTTAGACTAATTCATTCTCGATACGTAGATTGGATCTATTCAATCCTTAAGTTACTCAATCATCAATCGCAAGTCCAAACATCCTTGAATTTTTCCTTCGCATCAAACCAACAAGTTGAGACAATCAAAGTTGTCGTGCCCTAATTTTTCGAGTTCGATCATTCCTGCAACATGAATAACCATGTCACAGCTCACGCGGAACGATCGTCCCAAATCAGACGCGATGCATGTTCGAGGCTAGAGTTGCGCTCGCAAGACAATAATGTCGACGTTGTCGTTATCTGCGTAACCATAAAGACACTTTTGTTTTCATCTACATTTATCTAAATTAAAATCCTAAGTATTGCATCCGTCAGAACAATAAAACTTGCATGATCGTCATTCCTCGAATTAGAGTGCCCCCGAGTTATCGCATATCGATCTTTGATACGCCTCAATACCATCGATGATATGCGTAACCTGACGATCTTCCTTTGCAATAAGTTTGAGTCGTGCGAATGATGCTATCGTCTGACTGGATAATCTCCTCGACATTCAAATTCAAGTTCGATCATTATCCCTCGAATCATTCACAACATCAATTTCCTCAAACCCAAATTCGCATATTATTTATCCGTCTATCTTAAGTCATCGAGCAACATTTTTATTCAAATCACATCATTTCTTGCTAACTCAAATCATCTAGCAACATTCAACCCGATTCTTTAGAGTTATTCTTAAATATTTGAATCATTTCCATGCATGTATCATCCGATCGTGGTAACTTTTCGTATACGATTCTTATCGATTTTCTCGATCGAGTCATCCATTTGCACACCTTAACTTTTTTTTCGATTCAGTTTCACCTACTCAATCATTTTTGCATACTCGCACAATTCTCAGTTCCGTGCACGTTCCGTGCACGTTCTGTGCACGTCAATTTCTAGGTTGTTTGAATCAACTTGTCAAATCTCAAGACTACAACTTATTTAACGATACTCTATCTACGGCTTTGCATACACGCGACGCTTGCTGATGGACTCATTGACACCCCGTATCCTCAATCGATCGATTGACATCCCTAAGGCTATCGTATACACCACTCAGGGATTAAGTTATTCAACAAATCCTCAACTTATCATTCGATTCACAATCTATTTTCTCGAATTTTCGTCCGATTGATTCCTTAAATTTCAAGCACGCTTATCTATATCGCACGACGTTATCATCGCTCGATAGTACCCCTATCGATAGTCATCCCACTTGCTCAATCGATTCCAACTCATTGTTATCCGAGACGGATCGAATCTCGCACTCGACTATTCTAAGGTCGACGCAACTTTGGTGTATATGTCCAGCCAACTTAGCCAACCGTGCTTCACGTGAACCATCTTTTTTTTGTCAAAAGCTGTTCTCCTACGTTTTGAAATTACTTAGACTTATTGTATGGACATCCCGTGGGATATTTGAGAGAGAGCGCACCAAAGATATCAATTTGCGGAAGCAACAGAGTTAAAGAATTCAATCGATAGTCCAAGGACGTAAAGCCGTGCTTTGATACCATTATATCACGCCCCGCTCCCGTAGGAGCGATCGTCCTCGCTAAGACGTGATGCTGCACGAGCATAGATTGTGCTCGTATAAGACGAGTTCCATAACAGTCGATTACAGCGGCTGCGACGGTGTCGTCGCACATAAGTCCCATGCAGAGACATTGAATATACCGGCAAAAATTTAGAACAAAATACAAGTTATTCAAAAGAGGCTCTTTATTGATATTGAAACAAAGATTACAAAGGGGGCATGAGGCCAATATTACAATCACTCAAGCTCACGCTTCCCACATTACAAGTCAGTCGGCTCCTCTCATCTCTCAGTACATATCTTGAGCCAGCGGATGCTTTGGATATTGTAGAAGCATGAAAAAGAATAAAGAAAGATCCATGCGGCCAGAGAGTCCCATGCGGCTCAGAGAATTCATGCGGCTCAAGGATCCATGCGGATCAGGGATCTATGCGGCTCAAACAAGTTCTATGCGGCTCAAAGAGGAGCCACGTGGCCTACAAACAGCTCTTCCGTTTGTCCTTTACTGTATTAAATGCTCTGATGGCTGACAGCTCTGACAAGGTGACAGTTCTGACACAAAGATATCATTATGACTCCCTCATAATGACGGACTCCTTGGGAAGCGAAGAAAATCTCTAACACGATCCCCCGAGAGTCAGAAACTGTCATGCGGCCTTGACACGTGGACAATCCTATGCGGCCCAAGCGGAGGCTCCCCCATGCGGCTCATGAAGACTAGCCCCATGCGGCTCACTAAGACTATCGTCATGTGGCTCACGAAGACTATCCCCATGCGGCTCATGAAGACTAGCCCCATGTGGCTCACTTAGACTGTCTTCATGCGGCTCACGAAGACTATCTTCATGCGGCTCACGAAGTCTATCTTTATGCGGCTCACGAAGACTATCTTCATGCGGTTCACGAAGAAGGCACCCATCATGCGGTCATCTACACTCATGTGGCTCAAATTATTACCATGCGGTCCAAATGTTCAAGGGGCACTCTTAGGCAGCCTTAACACGTGGCCAGCCTTATGCGGCCCAATGATGAGCAACTTTTCTGCGGCTCAGATTTCTGTTGTGGCTTACGGTTACGACACGTGGCATGATAGCAGGGCACGTGGCATCAGATTGATCGAAATATCTCAACAAATCCCAATAAAATATTGGGATCAAATCAGATCATTTGTAAATAAGCAAATTAAAGACCCGTGTCGAAGAATCCGAGGTTGGCATGACAAATCAGAAGGATTTATGTCAATCAGCATTAATTACCCACAAAAGATTTGATGCAATCATATTTATTGCTCTAATTTCGATGAACGGCCCAGATCCAGTGATCCTTAGCCGCCGACTTTCAAGTATGGGCAATCATTGTAAACCCTAATGAGGCTTCCACTCTTATAAATAGCAGGGTGCCATTCCCTTACAAAGACAGACAGAGACACATAGAGAGAGACAGAGAGAGACATACCTATATAGAGCGACCCATACAGAGAGAGCCAGAGAGCCAGAGAGAGAAGTCTGAAGAGAGAGCATTTCTTCATCAACGCCAAGCAGTTCTTCTACAGAGCCAAGGCTGCACCCGATCGTCCAAGGAGTAAGGCAGAGCTGCCGTCGCTTTCCCGAGCCTCTACCGTCACCCCCCAGAATCTAAAATAAACAATTGTACTTGGATTGCTGTACCTAGGTTTTCGTCCCTAGGCTTTCTTTGTACAAGCGAGTTTGTATTGTGAAGTAAAAGTCCAGTCCTCCGATAATTGTTCTGTTCTTTTATATTTTATGGCAAACACGATGGCAACTCTGCTAGGGACAAACTTCTCCACGGCTGAGGAGTTGGTGACGTAATCGGATGCAGCCAAACTTGGCTCCACGCAACAGAAGATGGTCGTCCGCTTCGACCAACAGGCGTTTGAAGAAATGCTCTTTGAAGGAAGTGCTGGCCCGATCCAGAAGCAAACCCGCACAAAGAAAGCTCGCTGCGAGTGGAGGCCAAAATTATTTGCTCCTCCCCAAGCTCTGGGCGGAGTACTCTCTGCTACCCAAGACGGCGAAGGCGACTCTCATACGGCTCTACTTCGAGCTGCAGAGGACTCTGCTGTCTCCAAGTCCGACAGAGGAAAGCACTACGATGCTGGACTTGCAGGGACAAAGAGTGGTTCTATGCGCCCCAAGAAGAAGCCAAACGCTCATATGGCCAAGTTTGCCAACCACATGCAGGATGCTCATGCGGCTGAATCTTCCAGCCGCATGAAGGAAGTCTATGCGGCCAGATCATCTAGCGCATGAAGAAAGCTCATGCGGCTGAGACTCCCAGCCGCATGAAGAAAGCCTATGCGGCTACGCCTGTCAGCCGCATGAAGATTATTGATGATAGCCGCATGGCGCCTACTCAACGTGGCTCTGTCTTCAATCGCCTCTCCTATGGTCCTGATCTCTTGTGCTCCCAAGAAGATATGTCTGACTCTCTCCAGCACCACTTAGACTCTTCCTACTATGTGCCCTCACGTACTAGAGCAAAGAAGTCTAGGACAGCGCAAGCTTGGCAAGCTCGATCCGCTGATCCGACCTCTGACAACCCGAGCGTCCCGCATACTGTTATGCGAGCCTCAAACGGGAAGTTGTGCAGAACCACTCGAGTCCAGCCCCCGGCGACAAACGAACAAAGAGGTTCCCAAAAGTCTCCCGAAATCCAGGGATCAAACATGGTCGATCCAGACCCGTCTGACTTGCGTGAGGCCATCCTCTACAAACGCAAGGAAAGAGAAGATGCATTGGGGTGCTCCCACGGACGTCACTGTACCCAAGTCATCATCAACTACTGCTGCAATAACGCGACAGTGCGAAAGGACCGGCAGTCCGTCTTTCAAAGACTGCAACAACCGTCTTCAGATGACGAGGCACTTCCCGTCGTCTCCTGCAACTCTGCTCAGAAAGTCCCCGCCGATGGGAGAGGGAAGAACAATTGTTTCCAGCCCGATGATTTCAACCACTATGACTAAGAGACTGTCATCTAAGCGGGTGCCCGCCAACGGAGTTTTCCAAGGAACCCGTTCTAAGACGAAATCTGCTACAGTGGAAGATTCGTCGTCCACACCATGGGGGTTGCTGGGACTGGGGGTAGCACTCCTCCGAACCTCCACGACAATCTGATGTTCCAAGAAGACGAGCTAGGGGAAACAACTCTTCCATCAGATGCAGCAAACCCTGACATCCCCGAGGACGTCCACAACTCCCAAGACGAGGCGAACTCGAAAACTGGGGGTACTGTTCCTTCTGAGTTAGAACCAGAGGAAGACATTCCCACATACCCCGATGATTTCTCATTACAGGGGTATGACTCGGAAGACACGTCCTCCACTGTGCCATCCATCTCTCCTAACGTAAGGACGGTATTCATGACGGACAGTAACCAAGGTGGTTCCAGTGAGCGCCAACGCATCGACACTCTGGAGGCCATACTGCTTGCCTTGGTCAAGTCTGTAGACGAGATCAAAGCGGCCCTTCCAACCCTGCAAGAAGGGATGCCTGGCCAAACAAGCGCTGGTCCCGCGGTCAATACAGACTCGAATTCAGCGGCACCGAAACCGGGCAACAATCCTCCTGAAGTAACGGCCCCCACAGCTGTGGATGAGGCCCGAGAAGCGAGAAGAGAGGTCCAGGAGCTCCGAACCATGTTTCACGCTCGAGAAAATTCTCAAGACCTCAGAATACGGCAACCGTACCCTGCTGCATGTAGGGATGTCCCCTTCCCGCCAAGATATAAGCCGTTCAATATCAATCCTTATGATGGCAAGACCTCCGCAAGTCGGTACATCACTTACTTCGAGGTCACCACCGACCATCTGCCCCATGACGATGCCATCCTCACACGATTATTCATTGGGGCATTGGAAGGAGTCGCCTTCGACTGGTATCGCAACCTGCCAGACAACTGCATCCACTCTTTCGTCGGCTTCAAGCGCATGTTCTTGGAGAGATTCTACGAAGTAAGGCAGGACATCACAATGTCCAACCTCATGGACGTCGTCCAAGAAAAGAAAGAGCTGACAAGGAATTACATTGAGCGGTTTCGCCAAACCGCAATGAAGCTGCCGTCTGGAAATCCGGATTCCTCCCTGATTGAAATTTGCCAAAAAGATTGCTTCCAACAATCAGTCTCTGGATGGACGAAAGTCAATTCAAGGACTGGAAGACGTTTATCATCAGTGCTACAGGTGCCGAAGAACGGTTGGAGAAGGCTCGCCAACTGGGATTGCATATCTCAGAGGGAGAGGACAAGGGCAGGCGTCCCAACGCCAACACCAACAATGGGGGTAGCTCCACCAACAATCGGGACAACAAGGGCAAGCAGGCTATGGTGGCCGACACAGCCCAGAAACCTAAGTCAAAACCGGCAGACAAACAATAGCCGCAAATCACCTACTCCTTCGAAGACGGCCACGTCAAGCCCATCTTGGACATGCTCATACAAGGAGACAGAATTCAGCTTCCTCCATCAAGACGGGAACCTCGGCCAGCAGACATGGAGAACCTAAAGTACTGCCATTACCATCGCTACGTCCACCATGCTACACACGACTGCTTCCAACTAAAACGGTACATCCAAAATCTGATCGATTCGAACGCTCTGGCCATCGATTTCGAGGAGGTAACAGTGGCAGCCAATATGGTGTCAATATAATTCGGCAGCTTCCCTCCGACGAAACTCAAGACGGTGTGGTCCCCATCCCTCTGGCGACAATGGAGATTGTTAATCTTCCACCTCCCCGAGATCAGGCTACTGGTCTAGTGCCCCTCACCACAACACGAGGAAGGTCATGTGGGTCCATCCAGACTTGGTATCAGAAGTGACTCAGCCCACACCATCTTTCATTTGCAAGAAGAAGAGTGGAAAAGTCAGGTCCTGCCGTACAATCTCGGCAGATATCGAAAAAGCTACAGCCGTCTTCACTCGGTCTGGGGCACAATCCCAACACGTGGCTGATAACTCAGCTAAATCATCAACCCGCTACAACTGACACTCCGAGACCTGCTCAGCCTCCGACGACCGACAAGCCTAGGCCGAAGGAGACTCGCTTTGACAAGTCCCTCCAAAAAGAGGCACCGTAGGGGCTAGAGAAGCCCTACAACTTCGACATTTTGGCGCCATTGGCCAACACACCGGCCAAGTTGTCATTATACGAGCTTCTGAGACTCTCAAAGGATGTTCGCGCGGCTTTGAGCGATGCGCTCCAAAATGCCGATACGTACCTGGCTCAGATCAACATCACGGAGAGAACTCGCCCGCAGATCTCCAAGACAGCGCTTGCACGGGAGCAATGCCCAATGTAGGAGCGTAAAATGTGCTTCGAAGAAAGAGTCATCCCATTCATAAGTGATCGGTTTTTACACCAAGCAGAGCGGGTAATCTCTTTTACGCCCAAATCTAGGCTAATCAATTTTCGCCTAAGCAGGCTGATCATTTTACGCTTGGGTCTACACCTATGATTTTACGCCAAGGACAGAGCAGCCTCTTTTACGCTGGACAAAGTTGTCAAATCTCGTATTTAATGCAAACTCTGACATGAAGATGTTAATGATGGCATTTACCACAGAATTCAATGAATTTGTCTTATACAAAGACCATTGTTGTTTTATGGGGATCGAGCTACTTTACGCTCACTTTATGGTTTCTTTTACGTACGGAGTTTTTCATGAGTTCTTACGCTCATAAAACAATGTGTGCGTAAAGTCTATTTGAGCCATTTTACGCTCAAGGTTATTCAATAACCACTTTACGCGGAAACCTATGACAGAGCTATTTTACGCTCATTTACTGTTTTACGCCCAGAGGATGTTGGAGCTATTTTTACGCCCTATTCTTTCTTGCCAGTTTGGAACGTGGTTTGCCTACATGGCCTTCATGCCACATATTTCGAAGAACTTGTGTACATGTATCCTATTCTTACTGAAATGATGGGACGCGTGTCAACGTATGCAAAGGATGACTCTGATCATGGGTGGCAGTTGTTAGCGTAAAGACAGACTTTGATGCTCTTTTACGCACAGAAACCCCAGTCTATAAATAGACTCATTTTTCTCAAAGACAGGGGGGACGGAGAGAACAGGAGAGAATAGAGAGATCAGGACTTCGAGATTTTGATTCTCCGGAGCATTCTTCTTCAACTTTTCTTTCAGAACAGAGTGAAGCAAAGCAGGAAAGCATTCGGCCTCGCCATCAGTGTCCAAGTGCGTCGATACCTTTCTGGTGACTTAGTTCTTCCAAGTTGTTCTACTTCAAGCAGTGATCTTCATCATCATCATATGGTCCAAGGAATAAAGTGATCATTTACAAGATCAGACTTCCATAGCAATACTTTCCCAGAATCAAATTTGTACTTCTTGTACTTTTTCTCGTTTTATTTTCAAAATCCAACCTTTGTTTGGCAATTTTGTTAAGTGAAACAAAATGGCGACTCTGCTGGGGACTACCTTCTCCTCTGACGAGGAGGTGATTGCTCAATATGATGATGTTTCGGTCGGTTCGACCAAGAAGACTCTGGTTGTGCACTTCGACCAGACTGCCTATGAAGAAATGCTCCGAACTGGGGGTGGTTCTCGCTACTCCAATGTTCAAAAGTCTCGCAAAGCACGAAAAGTTTGGATTCCCAAATCCAAAGTGGTTTCTGATCTCTCTGTGACTTCTGATGACAAGGGAATTCTTCCCACTCCTGTCGTAGGGGCTCCCGTTTGTAACGAGGCGGTCTTTACTTCAGAGTTGCACTCAAAGTGTGATGATTTATCTCCGTTTGTAACGGTGAAGATAATCAGGTTTCACGCCCACTACGTAAGAATCAAGTTTTACGCTCAGTGGGTAAAAATCAAGTTTTACGCTCAAGGCATAAGAATGAGTCTCCCATTTGTAATGTGGCAGATTCTAATGCATCTGGGTGTAAAAATAAATCTCCCGTCTCTGACGTGGTAGACACACACAAATTACGCTCCTCGCGTAAAGTAAAATCTCCGTCTGTGATGTGGTAGATAATCAATTTTTACGCTCCACGCGTAAAGGTAAGTCTCCTGTCTTTGACAGTATAGATAAAAATCATAATGATGTTTGCACATCTAATATGTGTACCTAAACGTGTGCAGCGTAAAAATATCGTTGGTAAAACTTCTGTCCTACACCAACAACCTTCTTATACTGCTTTATGCAAAGTACCAAACTTACAAATTACACGCCATAAAAATGGAGTCCTTCGTGCTAAATCTCAAGATTTACGCACACAACTCCAAACGCGTAAAAATGTACAATTTGGTTCTGCGAATGAAGCCAGTAATCTTCTTTATACACAAGGGACTAAACGTTTTTCTACCCCAAATGTAATAAAGAAGAATACTCCATCTGTTCCTTCTGATTTACGTGAATTGCTAATGCAAAAACGTAAGAACAGACAATCTCCGGTGACATTCCCCCAAGAAAAACATCATTGTGAATATCACCAGGTTGTGATCAACTGTTGTTGTTCGGCTTCAAGACGGTCAGTTTTTGATCGTTTAAGTTTTAACTCGCTTCAACATCAAGCTGAAAACCATGAAGATGAGTTGTCATATGCATCAGTCAACATGGCATCTCATACAAACAGAGGACGACGACCGAGACGGAACATGTCCCAAACTCCAGGTCAACAACAGTTCAACAGACTTCTTGATTCCTTTGAAGGAGTATATCAGAATACTCGATCAAGAAGACAAAGGCAATTACAGACTTCTGATTCAGAAGCCGGGGGTACTCAATCTTTTGAGTCTGATACCGATAGTGTGGATTCATACTTCTATACTAATCCCTCTATATCTTCAAGAGAGGTTGAATCCTACGCTGTTGGAGATGAACCAGAGAGGTCATCTGCTAATACGGAACAACGTCTCACTGCTATAGAGCAATCACTGAAAGACATGCTCAACATGGTGCAAAGCATGCATTAGATAATTTTGAATCAGCAAACTGCTCAACCTACAGTAATAACTCCGGTACCAGTAGCAGCACAAACTCAAGATAGTCAAGGGGCTGATATACCTTCGAATATTCAAGAGCCTGCTGTTAATCAAAATTCTGCATCTCCAGATCCCATCATTCCAGAAGATGTACCACCTCCAGTGGGGGTTACGGTACATCCAACGACTATTCAATCAAATGTGCTTCCTCAAACCAGTGAAGCCATTCAAGCAGTGCGTGAACTCAAAGCACAGTTTGAAGTTTTGAGGCACAAAGATCAGCTCCAGAGGTTAGGGATTAAGCAACCTTATCCTCCTCATTGGAATGATGTACCCTTTCCACCGAAGTTCAAGCCACAATCCATGGTTTTATTCGATGGAAAAGCATCTCCCAGTCAATATATCAATTACTTTGATATTATGACTGTACACTTGCAGAAAAATGCTCTTCTTACTCGAGTGTTCATCGGGTGTCTGACGGGTTCAGCTTACGATTGGTATTGTAGCTTACCTGATAACTCTATTTCGTCTTTTGATGAATTCAAGGCAATGTTTCTCTCCCGTTTCTATGAAGGAGATATGGACATGAACATGTCCTCCTTAATAGAAATCAAACAAAAGGAGAAAGAAGATACTCGGACGTTCATTGAACGTTTCCGACATGCTACTCTCAAGATGCCTCATGGTATGCCAGATTCAGCGTTGATTGATACATGCAAGATGAATCTGCGACCATCTATTGCTGTCTTCACAGGTTTCCAATTCACAGATTGGGCTTCGTTTATCATAGCAGCAGTTTCTGCCGAGACCAATGGTAGGTTGGCTCGGGAACTCGGGATGATTTTCGCTTCAGAAGATAAAGGAAAGAAAAGTAATCCTGGCAATCGTAATGTGAAAGAAAAGATACTCTTATGGTCAATCTCTCCAAGAACAAAACGACGCCAAACAATCAGGAATCTTCCAGGCCAAAGGAAGAATACTCTTTTGACGAAAGTGATATCCTAGGGATATTTCAGTGTTTGGTGAAAAGTGGTAAACTTCAGATTCCGGAGCCAAAAAGGCCTAATGAGGTGAATCTGACTGACAATCCCAAATATTGTATCTATCATAGATACATTAATCATCCTACCAGTGCTTGCTATGTCTTGAAAAAGAAGATCCAAGACCTGATAAATGGTGGCGCTATCGCTCTAACCAATGATGACCATACAGTTACAACCAACATGGTCCTCTTCAGTTTGAAGATTTTCCTCACAGCAAGTCCCAGATGGAATTATCCCAATTCGAAGGCGACTATGAAGATCGTGAATATCCCGCCCGCTAGGGAAGAAAATACAGGATTACTGCCGCTCACATTGAAGAATGAAATCATGTGGGTACATCTTGACTTAATACATGAGTTGGAAAATGAAGGTAAAACTTTAAAATCCAAGAAAGGTAAGAAAGTCAAAACCTGCAACATAATTTCTCATGTTATTACAAATCCTGAGGACTTGGATCATCTATGGGATGGCCTTCCTCTAGAAGATAGACTGAAAGGACTAAACATCTGTCCTCCAAGTCTAGCTCCTCCTACCAAGCTCAAGCTTACTCATCAGCAGTGGCTAGCCATGAATAGTGTTCCTTTACACCGGGCACAACAAGTCTTTACTGCTTATGAAAAAGCTCCAACAGGAATTTCTCCTCGTATCCCGAATCCTTCTCCTCCCTTAACTACAGAGACGTCTATGCTTCATTCTCTGTAGTTACAGAGGTTTCTTCCTCTTCCTGTACTGAAACACCTGTCCAAAGCTCACTGCCTATCCACTTGTATAGTCAGCAATCTGTCCTTCTTATGAGGAAGATGGGTTACGACTTTCTAAAGGCAAAAGGTTTGAATTATGATAAAGGAATACGTCTTCCTTTACAAATTCAAAATCAGAATTCCATTGCTGGATTGGGTTCTGAAGTGTCTCGTAACAACCCTCACAAGAAGAAGGCTAAGGGAAGAAAGACTAAATCCTGTAATATGGTACTTCCTTCTCCTGAGTCTGAAGAAAAAACTTTTGCTGGTATAAGATCTGGAAAAGAGTACCACAAAGATTATGAGGGATCCTCCAAAGAAGCAGAAGATGTAGTGGAAACTCTACCAGTTGAACTTCTCCTGTTCCTGCTAAACCTTCTGTGGTTGAAAAGGGAAAAGAAGGCAGTACGCTTTGATATCCCATTGAAGCCTGCTTCCAATCAGGGGGTGGTGATAAAGCCTTACAAGTTTGACATTCTAGCTCAGTTAGCAAATACTCCGACTAGACTATCTATATTTGAACTGCTTCGCCTTTCCAGAGAAAGCAGAGAGACTTTGAGCGAAGCTTTACTTCAAGCAGATTCATGCTTGGCTCAACTCAAGACTCCTGATAATATACCAGTGTCATGCCCGCAATGTCATAGTGTGATGGAAGCAATTCCCAACATCACCTTTACACAAGAGGATATGCTATTAAAACACAACAAGCATGATAGGCCTTTATGTTACACTGGATATATCGGATCCACTGAAATTGACAGAATTTACATCGATCCTGGGTCTTCAATTAGTATAATTCTTCAGAGTATGCTAAGACCCCTGAGGATTCCTACTAGTGAGCTGACTTACACTAGTACTACGACAGTCGGTTTTAACTCTGGCAAGAGTAAACCACTGGGAAGATTCGTCTGCAGATTCAGATTGGTGATCTTCGAACTATGGTAACTTTCTATGTTATCAACTCGGATATCCTACAATATTCTTCTTGGAAGACCGTGGATTCATGAGCATAATATTGTGCCTTCAACTCTTCACCAATGTTTCAAATATGTGGACTCCCAAGGAGTTGTGAAAACTGAGTTTGCTGATATTAATCCGTTCAAGGGTGTCGAAGCCTACTTCTCTGATTCAAGGCTTTATAAACAAGAGCATGTGAAAGATATATCAGACACGGCTGAAGATCAATCATCATCTGAGGATCAGTCTATTAATGAAGATCCGCCAGAGGAGCAACCTTTGAAGATCATAGTCAAGGAACGAATCCAATCCCAACCTGTCAATGATCAACCTTTGATGATTAAGGTTAAAGGAAGAACTCAAACTTCATTTGAGGAATCAATAAATATTCCTGCTAAGAGCCAAGTTCAACCTTTTATGCTCAAGGTCAAAGGACGTACTTCTTGTACGAATGATCCAGGACTACCATTGATTGTCAATCTTGGCAAATCTACACAGAAGACGGATGATGGTCCATTGTTGATTAATCCGAAGCGTAGCAATCAGACTGTAAATGATGTAAATATTGATCATTCTGTACTTTTTGATATCAATGAAGATTTCCTGTTCGAGTATATGGCTGTCAAGTTTATTGAGAGAATGACTTTATCTTCTGATAATCAAAGTCATCAATATAAAGACAACATAGAACCGGAAGAAACCTTATACATTGATCATAAAGAGAATTATTTCCCTCCTTATACAGATGTTGGACCGTATGCTCAAAGGTTCCTAACATCTTCTCCTTATCTTCTACCTGTGGCCGCTTCATCACAAGTTGCGTAACTTTTAGACGTCATGAAGAATCTTATTTCGTGGTTCCGTCTGATAAGAAAAACAAGCGTCAAATTATATTTGGCCTGGGTAGAAATATCCCTGTTGCTCAGACAGATGAGCTGAAGGATAAAGACAAAGGAAGAATCCGAATTAACAAATACAGTCAGCAATCTATCAAGATCATTCAGAACATGGGGTATGATTTGAAGACTATGCAAGGTCTCAATCAAGGCAAGGGCAGACGGTTACCATTATGTGGTGATCCATTTTACCAAAAGACTCGTCATGGGTTGGGATATGATCCGTCCTACATGTTTAATGACGATATACAAGAAGAATTATCTTCCAGCTCTTCACAATCATCAGATTCAGAGGAACTTCAATCTGGACAAGTACTCTCAGTCAATATGGTTCAAGCCGATGATGAATCAGAACTATTTAAGAATGATCCTTGGGCTCAACAAATGGATACTCAATGGGAACTTCGTTTTGAACAACGACAGCCACCTACAGATGATGAGGTTATCCAGATTGATGTTGGAGATGGAGTTACGTCCAAACCAATATTCATCAGTAAGAATCTTTCTGAAGATGAAAAGGAAGAGCTGATAAAACTTATAAAAGATTACATTGACATCTTTGCTGCATGTTATGAGGATATGCCAGGGCTAGATCCTAAAGTTGCTACCCATAAATTCAATATTTTGCCTAATGTCAAGCCTGTAAAACAACAACAACGACGTTTAGACCAGATATAATGGATGCAATTGAAACAGAAGTCAAAAAGCTGATTACATGTGGCTTTGTTCGTGAAGAACAACACCCAGATTGGGTGGCCAATATTGTTCCTGTTATGAAGAAGACGAAAAAGTCCGAGTTTGTATAGATTACCGAGATCTTAATACGGCTTATCCAAAGGACGAATTTCCACTTCCAATTACTGATATCATGATAGACAATACATGTGGTTTTGAACGCATGTCTTTCATGGACGGATTCTCAGGATACAATCAGATCAAGATGCATCCAGAAGATGAGAAGCACACCGCTTTTCGTATACCTCTCGGGGTCTACTGCTATACAGTTATGCCATTTGGTCTTAAAAACGCTGGTGCCACGTATCAACGGGCTATGAGCAATATCTTTCAAGAACATCTACGGAAGATAGTTGAATGCTATGTAGATGACATCGTTGTTAAAAGTCGATCAAAGGACGATCACATTCAGGACTTGAGAACAGTATTTGAATTAATGCGCCAGCATCAATTGAAAATGAACCCTACTAAGTCTTTCTTAGGGGTTTCCAGTGGCAAGTTTCTAGGATTTGTCATTACCTCTCAAGGTATCCATGTTGATCCTGATAAGGTTAAAGCAATTCTTGAAATGCGTCCTCCTCGTAATCTGAAAGAACTCCGTGGCTTTCAGGGCCGTATTGCTTATATCAGAAGATTTATATCTAATCTTTCTGGGAGATGTCAACCTTTCTTCCGTCTATTAAAGAAAGGGGTATCTTTTATCTGGGATAAAGCGTGTCAAAAAGCCTTCAATGACATTAAGCAATATCTTACAAACCCGCCTGTTCTGGTACCTCCGGTGATAGGAAGACCATTTTTGCTATATGTTCGAGCCTTGGATCATTCACTTGGCGCTCTTCTGGCACAGAAAAGTGATATGGGTCATGAACAAGCAATATATTATCTGAGCAGAATGATGGTCGGAGCTGAACATAGATATACTCCTGTGGAAAAGGAATGTCTAGCTTTGGTTTTTGCCGTCCAAAAGACAAAGCATTATGTCACTGGACAGACTATTTATGTCATTTCCAGAATAAATCCCATTCGGGTATTGATGAGAAAACCGAGCATTCTTAATTCCAGGTTAGCTACCTGGGCGATGTTGCTCACTCCTTATGACATGATTTATGTGCCTCAAAAATCAGTGAAGGGCCAAGCGTTAGCTGATTTCTTAGCTGCTCATCCTATACCTGAAACTTCGAAGTTATATGAAGACATTCCAGACGAAGTAGTGAATTGTAACATGACTTTGAAGAATGATATATGGCAATTATATTTTGATGGAGCATCATGAGTGGGACCTAAAGGCAATATTGTCTCTGGGGTAGGAATTGTCTTGGTTTCTCCTGACAAAATGGTCATATACCGTGCCTATTCTCTTAATGAGCCATGCTCTAACAATGTAGCAGAATATAATGCTCTATTGATTGGTCTCCAAGTAGCAAAACAATTGGATATTGATTCTTAGAGGCTTATGGAGATTCTCAATTGATCGTTAATCAAGTTAGAGGGACTTATGAAGTCAGGAATCCTGATCTCATCCCTATCATCAGGTGGTAGTCGAGTTGGTCCTATCATTCAAAGGATTCTTCATCGAATTTGTACTACGTTCTCAGAATGTGGAGGCTGATGCTCTTGCTAGCTTAGCTGCAGACTTGGCTGTTCCAATCCGAAGGCAAAATACAATTACTTTGTTGGACCGAGACTTGTTCTGTATGAAGAGTAATCTGTATATTGAACAAAGTTATACTACAGAGTCAAGTTCCCAGCAGAAAGACTGGAGAACTCCATTCATTGATTATGCAGTTCATGGAATTTTGCCTGAAGATCCTAAAGAAGTTGCATCAATTAAGAGACGATCATTTCGATTCTATTATGATTCGTCTTTACATATGCTATATCATCGTTCATATGACGGACTCTTGCTGCGCTGTCTCTCAGAAAGTGAAGCCAAACAACACTGCGTGAGGCTCATGATGGTGTCTGTGGTGCTCATCAACCGGGTCCAAAGTTGCAAGACCGCATTCGGAGAATGGGGTATTATTGGCCTTCTATGATAGCAGATGCTGTAGACTATGCCAGAAGATGTAAAGCATGTCAGATTCATGCTGATTTTATTCATCAACCATCTAAATTTCTACATCCTACAGCAGCCTCTTGGCCCTTCGAAGCTTGGGGTATGGATGTCATTGGTCCTATTAACCCTCCTTCTGTCAAAGGACATCGGTTTATACTAGCTATAATCGATTACTTTTCGAAGTGGGCAGAAGCAGTCCCCCTTGCGGAAGTGAAAACATCTAATGTGATCAGTTTCATCAAACACCATGTCATTTATCGTTTCGGGATTCCTCGACGGATAATTCATGACAATGGTCCACAATTTGCCAGTCAAGCATTTTATCGATTATGTGACAAGAATCGAATTCAGAATTGGCTTCTACGGCTTATAATCCAGCTGCTAATGGTTTAGCTGAAGCTTTCAATAAGACGATCATCAAACTTCTCAAAAAGTTTGTCTCTTCTAATAAACGTGATTGGAATGAGAAAACTTGGAGAATGTTTATGGGCTTATCGAACAACAGTCCGGACTCCTACTGGTTTTACACCATTCTCATTGGTTTACGGATGCGAAGCTGTTCTCCCATTGGAAATCCAGATCCTTTCTCTACGAATAGCTATTGCTAATGAGCTAACTACGGAGAATAATGATCGCTTACGACTCCAAGAACTTAAAGGATTGGATGAGAAGCGTCTTCAAGCACAACAACACATTGAATTGTACCAAGCCCGCATATCTCGAACTTTTAATCGTAAAGTTAAGGAGAGGATATTCAAAGTTGGCGAGCTCATATTAGCTGTTCGGAGACCAATGGTAATGACTCATAAAAGTAAAGGGAAATTCTAAGCAAAATGGGAAGGCCCTTATGTAATTGAGTCCGTGTTTTCCAATGGCGCTTATCGGTTATCAAAACCCAATGGAGATCTACTCATGCTGCCGATCAATGTCAAATTTCTTAAGAAATACTATGTATAAAAAGAGAAGACAAAACAAAAATAAAACTTCTTTATTATTATTTTTGTTCAAAATAAAAGACTAAGGACGAGGGCCACTCCCTTCGTTATTGAATACATAGTCGGCCAATGTATAGAAGGCGTCGTTTCCTGAACTCATGAAAAGTTTGCAGACAGCCATCCTCGACGCTTCTTCTTCAGGAGTTTTTTCCTGGCTCTACTAAAAAAGCAAGAATGTCTTCGGGTGGCTTGGGCGCAGAAGAGCTTCCATCTATTTCGGTCGAGCCTGATGAGCCTGATACAGGGGGTTCAACGGGGAACGTATCAATGATGCCCTCAATTTTCTTGGGGACTTCATTCTTTTGCTGTATATCTTTGGAAGACATTTCCAATAGAGGAGCAGAAATAAGAATGGAATGATTACAGAGAATTCTCACCCATTTATAGAAGAGGATTACTAATGAACTAGTCTCTGAAATTGAAAACGACTTTTTATTTCTGAAAAGGCTCGTCCATTCATGTTACCAGGTTCATCCATTTAATTATGGAATTGAATCGTCCTTTCTGTTCCCAAGAAACACGCTGATTCATCCACTGTCTTGACATTTACGCTCACAACATTTGTCTTCCGAATCCCCAGCTACCAAGGTTTGGTTAAGCTGACTTCTTGTTTCCGGGGAAAGGGGTTTTATATTTTCTATTTTTATCAATTGATTAGAAAGTGGGATTCACTATTTATCATGTTTTCATGACCTCTGAATAAATATTAAATCTACTTTCTTTTCCTATCTATTACTTCTATTTGACCTCTGCATAAATATTAATCTAATTTTCTTTTGAGTTCATATATGCTATTATGTCCATATTACCTCTGATAGTATCATATACTCTAAAACAGAAAATAAGATTTCATTTATCTATCATGTCCATATTACATCCAGATAGATACAAATCATTGATTATCATCAAAAAGTCTATTACATTTCTTAGACTTTTTTTCAAGTTATAATGGAAATCTCTTACATTCTTAGATTTTCATTCTATACACCAACGATACCTAATAGAGATCTATTTCTTCTTTGATCCTCTTTGACGGGTTCGTTGATGGTGGCAGTTCCTGACTGTCTGAGCTCTAGTGGCAACCAGAACAGCAGGAATCAAACTCTGGTCTTCTCTCTCAGACGAGAGGAGAACCCCAGAGTATGGCAGCCCGAAGGCGTGTTGCTGCCAATACAATTGGTGGATTAGTGGCGGCACCTCAAAGGAGATAAGAATGTATCCAGCATTGGGATACGATTCCTAGTCCTGCCGTGAAAGGAACTCTACTACCCGATTTCTCGGGGTAGAGTTGACTCCACCATCCA
Source organism: Iris pallida (assembly GCA_029216955.1). NCBI lineage: Eukaryota > Viridiplantae > Streptophyta > Magnoliopsida > Asparagales > Iridaceae > Iris > Iris pallida. Next base: position 628,421 of record JANAVB010002400.1, read on the forward strand.
ACTCTCCGTGTATAAAGGCTCTTCCTACCAACAGAGGAAGACCCTTCTATCTCACGAAGAGTTCTGAGTTGTTTGATTTGCGCGTCAAAAGCGCATGAGCTCCCTGATGTTGATGTCAGAAGAACGCTCCTCCCAGCGTCAAAGTCACCAATGCCAGTTCTGAAAAAGCTCTTCAGCCAAGCTTCTGCAGAAAAAAACGAAGAAAAAGTGTTTTAGACAGAAGTATCATCGGATGCGTATTAAATGCTAACTGAAAACAGATGGCAAGGCTTTTTACGCCAATGCTTCAGCAAGGCTTTTACGCCAGTGATTCAGCAAGGCTTTTACGCCAGTGATTCAGCAAGACTTTTACGCCAGGAATCAGCAAGGCATTTTACGCCAATGCTTCAGCAAGGCATTTTACGCTAATGCTTCAGCAAGGCTCTTACGCAAGTGATTCAACAAGGCTTTTACGCCAGTAATCTGCAAGGCTTTTTTACGCCAGTGCTTCAACAAGGCTTTTACGCCGGTGCTTCAACAAGGTTTTTACGCCAGTGTTTCAGCAAGTTTTTACGCTCGTCAAGAATTTACAAAAAAAATTCGAAAGACAGATATTTGCTTACGATCAGATTTACCATTTGAGTTGAATGGTTTGGCTCTAATGGTGGTTGAATCTGCGTCTAATGACTGGGCATACAAAAGAACACCATGGGAAAGCTTCGCCATCCTCATTTGTTGGAGAACAACATCACGGAAAGTTATCTTCAGTGGAATGAGTACGAGAATATATGAAACATTCTTGGCTATTTATAAAGGCTGAAGAACTGTTGGGAAGAGTCTATTTCGGGGGAAGATCCTATTTTAAGGCTCTCGTAACCACAAGACAGACGCCACGTGTCAAGTTTGTTTCTTGGGAATGAACAATCATAGAAGCAGTCAAAATAAGTGTTGAACAGTTGGGATTAACATCAGACTTTATTTATAAAAAAGGGGGAGTGGACCCCTACATATAAGAGAGTCGCAATACATGGAATTTCATTTTCCCTCTCTTTCGTTGGACTGACGAAGAGAGGCACCTAACTCACGCATATTGTGAATCCCGGAGCGACGTATCAGATTTAAAAATGCTTCTGTATCTCCTGAGCCCTCGTATGCAGTCGGGGGACCACCATCGATGCGGCTGAAGACTGCTGGAGTTAATCCGAAGCACGCTACAAAGTTACGTGCTCGCTCAAAGTCAATCCTTGAGCCCGAAGCCTCTTCATTGTTAATCTCCTTCTTGGGCGCCATGTGTCTATAGAGATGAACGACAAGAGTGAAGAATTTCTCCTCATTTATACGGTTAAATCAACTCTCCATATTCCTCTTTGGAAACTGCTCATTATTAATGTAGAACTCGGAAAAACGAAAAGGCATTCGAAAGTCTCGAGAAAAGAAATTCATTGTGACGGTTAAGTGTTGACCGACACTATTAAAAATTACGCCGACTGTTGGATATCCCCGCTTTTACGCGGATGATGGTTGCGTATCCTAAATTTTACGCTGGCAGATGATTGATCTCAACTTTTATGCTTCTGTTCAAAGTATTTCAAATTTTGGAGATATTTGAAAACTTTGAAGGGGTCTTGTAGGAGCGTAAAAAGTGCTTCAAAGAAAGAGTCATCCCATTCATAAGTGATCGGTTTTTACACCAAGCAGAGCGGGTAATCTCTTTTACGCCCAAATCTAGGCTAATCAATTTTTGCCTAAGCAGGCTGATCATTTTACGCTTGGGTCTACCCCTATGATTTTGCGCCAAGGACAGAGCAGCCTCTTTTACGCTGGACAAAGTTGTCAAATCTCGCATTTAATACAAACTCTGACATAAAGATATTAATGATGGCATTTACCACAGAATTCAATGGAATTTGTCTTATACAAATACCATTGTTGTTGTTTATGGGGATCGAGCTACTTTACGCTCACTGTATGGTTTCTTTTACGTACGGAGTTTTTTATGAGTTCTTCCGCTCATAAAACAATGTGTGCGTAAAGTCTATTTGAGCCATTTTACGCTCAAGGTTATTCAATAACCACTTTACGCGGGAAACCTATGACAGAGCTATTTTACGCTCATCTTACTGTTTTACGCCCAGAGGATGTTGGAGCTATTTTTACGCCCTATTCTTTCTGGCCAGTTTGGAACGTAGTTTGCCTACATGACCTTCATGCCACATATTTCGAAGAACGTGTGTACATGTATCCTATTCTTACTGAAATGATGGGGCGCGTGTCAACGTATGCAAAGGATGACTCTGATCATGGGTGGAAGTTGTTAGCGTAAAGACAGACTTTGATGCTCTTTTACGCACAGAAGCCCCAGTCTATAAATAGACTCATTTTTCTCAAAGACAAAGGGGACAGAGAGAACAAGAGAGAATAGAGAGATCAGGACTTCGAGATTTTGATTCTCCGGAGCATTCTTCTTCAACTTTTCTTTCAGAACAGAGTGAAGCAAAGCAGGAAAGCATTCGGCCTCGCCATCAGTGCCCAAGTGCGTCGATACCTTTCTGGTGACTTAGTTCTTCCAAGTTGTTCTACTTCAAGCAGTGATCTTCATCATCATCATATGGTCCAAGGAATAAAGTGATCGTTTACAAGATCAGACTTCCATAGCAATACTTTCCCAGAATCAAATTTGTACTTCTTGTACTTTTTCTCGTTTTATTTTCAAAATCCAACCTTTGTTTGGCAATTTTGTTAAGTGAAACACCCAACATTGTCTTCACTCTGCAGGATATGCTCATCAAAACCAACCTGTACGATCGCCCATTATACTATACTGGATACATCGGCGACGTAAAGGTGGATCAGATGCACATTGATCCTGGCTCTTCCATAAGCATTATCCCGAAGGGTCTGTTACATCATCTTCGTATCCCTATGCATCGCTTGACGCCTACAAGTACCGCCATCAGTGGTTTCAATTCGGACAGGAGCTACCCAATTGGGAAGATTCGTCTGAAGTGCCAAATTGGCGATCTCCAGTCGGAAGTCACCTGTTACGTCATAGATGCAGACACTTCTTACAATATCCTCTTGGGACGCCCTTGGATACACGATTATACGACCGTGCCTTCCACGCTGCGCCAATGCTTCAAGTATGTCGACAAACACGGCTTCGTGAGGACAGAATTTGCTGATATCTATCCCTTCAAAGGGGTCGAATCCTACTACTCAGACTCCTGCCTGTACGAAAAGTCGAAGAGACACCTTGATGAAGGAGATGTGCAAACTCGTACCGAGTCAGCCACAGGATCGGAAGAGCCTCTGATGATCCATCTCCAAGCTCGCAAACCTGGCAAGTCCGTACCCCTTACCGCCACTCTGCTAAGGACGCGATCAGCCTCTCGACACAAGAAGAGCAGATGATAATAAGGCTGCCAAGGTTCGACCAAGTGCCAAGACCCATAACAGAGCCACTGACAATCAGGCAGCCAAGAGTCGGCCAGTCACAAACGGAGAAGCTCAATCCCTCCGACAAGCTGATGACGATACGCCTTTCCAAGAAGAATCGTCACCCCGATACAAGGTCTGGGACTTCTAGCGAACCAACCACTCCCCGCCCAGCATCGAGTACCAAATTGGGAGTCGCTAGTCTGCCAACAACTCCACGCTCTGCTCCACCAGCTGAACCCTTGACGATCAAGCTGCCCAGGTCGTCCTCTCAGTCTTCATTTATACAGGGGGTAGCCGAAGAGGAACCGAAGGTAGCCAAGTATGTGGCTGCCCACACTGGTGTTCCCTCCGCAGATGATGTAATCCCCCTAGAAAAGATACCTTACTTCATCAATAAAGGGCTATCTTTGAACTACCTCGAACTCAATAAGCTTTGTACAATGTATGCCATGGAACATGGTATAGGCACTCATCTACACACACAGGTGACGAATGTGTACACCGTAATCCAGCTTACTCCAGTGGAAGACGTTTACCGCATAATCGAGGGAGGGGACCATCCAATCATGTTCGACCGGAAGGACGATCCGCAGCCCTTCACCGTAGAAGAAGTCGACCTTGAATCAGATGCCGGAAGACTGCCTCTGTATCTTTATAGCCCCCAATCCAAATATCTCATGCAAGAACAGGGGTATGATCTGGAGGCTACGCCAGTCTTGAACTACGGCACCGGGCGACGATTACCTTTGAAGCCACCGGTCCCGGCTGCAAACCACGGGACTACTATAGCAAAACTCGATGTGGATTAGGGTATGTAACGCCCACGACGACCACTGAGAGTCCAGATGAAGAATGTGACTGGCATTCACATTCAACCGGGTCACCAACTTCGGACTCGGATACCAGCATCGGAGACGTATTCAGACAAGTGTTATCAGTTAACATGGCATTCGCCGGTGCTTATGAAGAAGATGAAGACATTCCGAAAATCCTCGAGTTAGAGCCATAGGCCCAATAGTTGGATGCTCAATGGAAGAAGCGGTTCGAGCAAAGAGAACCCCCTACTGAAGATGAAGTTATACAAGTGGACCTCGGCAGCGATTCTTCTCCAAAACCAATCTTTGTCAGTAAAAGCCTAACAGACGAGGAGCGAGAATTGCTACTGAAACTTGTCAAAAAATATATTGATGTGTTCGCCTAGAGCTATGAAGACATGCCAGGACTAAACCCCGAGGTTGCCCTTCACAAGCTCAACATTCGGTCAGATGCAAAGCCAGTCAAACAGCAACAGCGATGCTTTCGCCCAGGCATCATGGACGCGATCGAAGTCGAAGTCAACAAACTGATAGCTAGCGGCTTTATACGCGAAGAGCAACATCCAGACTGGGTTGCCAACATAGTACCCGTCCTCAAGAAGAATGGGAAGATTCGAATCTGTATCGACTTCTGCAATCTGAACGAGGCATGTACCAAAGATGAATTTCCCCTCCTTATCACAGACATCATGATTGACAACACCTGCGGCTTCGAACGTATGTCATTCATGGATGGCTTCTCGGGGTACAACCAAATCAAGATGTCGTCTGACGACGAAAAGCATACATCATTCCGAACACCAATTGGCATATACTGCTATACAGTCATGCCTTTCGGTTTGAAGAATGTCGGCACCATATATCAAAGAGCCATGAGTATCATCTTCAGAGATCACTTACGCAAGACGGTGGAGTGCTATGTTGATGACATCGCCGTCAAAAGTCGCTATAAGGGAGACCATCTGCAGGAGCTGAGGACGGTATTTGACCTGATACGAGCGCACAATTTGAAAATCAACCCTATGAAGTCCTTCCTGGGTGTATCCAGCGGGAAGTTCTTGGGTTTCATCATCACCGCCCAGGGTATCCATGTAGACCCTGAGAAGACAAAGGCAATTACGGAGATGGGTCCCCCGAAAAATCTCCGCGAACTCAGAGGCCTTCAAGGGAGGCTAGCTTACATCAGGAGGTTCATTTCTAACCTCTCCGGGCTGTTTGCTATTGATTATAAAAGTACAGAACAATTATCGGAGGACTAAACTTAGACTCACAATACAAACTCGCTTGTACAAAGAAAGCCTAGGGACGAAAGCCTAGGTACAGCAATCTAAGTACAATTGTTTATTTTAGATTCTGGGGGGTGACGGTAGAGGCTCGGGAAGGTGACGGCAGCCCTGCCTTACTCCTTGGACGATCGGTATGCAGCCTTGGCTCCTTGCGTGAAGATGGTGGGCGTTGACGAAGAAGGGCTCTTTTTGCTCCTCTGTTGCTCTCCTGGCTTCTCTCTCTCTCTGTGTATTTTCTCTCTGGCTCTGTGTATTTTTTTATTCTTTTTTGTTGCCCGTTCTTGCAGAGAAATGATGCTGGCTATTTATAAGAGTGGGGTATGATCATTAGGGTTTGCTAATGATCATTTATTTGGAATGTCGGCGCTCCTTCAATCTATTTGAACCCTTGATCCTGATTACAATGAATCTAGGCCATTAATACGGATAGCACCGAATCTTGTGAGCAATTAATGTTAACTGCTTTAAATCTTCATGACGGATTATACCAATATCCGATTGCTCGCCACGTGTCCTATTGGCTTTATGATAAATGATATGCCTTGATCTCGGTAATTATGAGGATGACGTCAAATATATTTGTTGAGATTCGGTAAATCCTTGATTGATCCGATGCCATGTGTTTTAGTTGTGGGGCCTGCCAGAGCCGCATAGGATAGGCAAGACTTGAACCGCAGGGAGGTAATCTTCATGAGCCGCATAGGACAACGCCTTATTGAGCCGCAGGGGATGATCTCTCAATGAGCCGCATATGCATAATCTCTACGAGCCGTATAGGCTAGCGTTGTATTGAGCCGCAGGGACTGGGCTCTTGGTGGGCCGCATATGGCTGATTTCTGCTGGCCATATAGGGTGTCTTCTTAGTGAGCCACATAAAGCTGTTCTCATTTAAGCCGCATGAGACGTGCCACGTGGCAATCTAGGACCTCTGTCGGATCGGGTCAGAGATTTTCTTCTTTTCCCGAAGAGTCTGTCATTATGGCAGAACCATTATGACACTTTATGTCAGAGCCGTCACGGTCGTCGAGTCGTGTCAGGGCATTAAATGAGGCCACTACTCAAATGGCCAGCTGTATGGAGGGATCCCAAGGGGGGATGTGGCGTCGATCGGGCCGTATATTCCTGCTGAACCGCATACACTCCCGAGCCGCATGAGACTGGGAGTCTTCTTTGAATCGCATAAGGCAGCTCCTGTATGAGCCGCATGGGCTTTCTTCCCAGAGCCGCATGGACCATTATTCTGATATTTTCCATGCTTCTACAGGACCCCCTTCAAAGTTTTCAATTTGCAAAATTGAAACACTTTGAATAAGAAGCATGGCCCCGTTCATGCCGCATAAGTGTCTCAGCCGCATAGACTCATTCTGGCCGCATGGGCTCTTTGCCACGTGTCCTGACTACGTGTGCAAATCTTCATTAAATGCTCTTGATTCATTTTTGAATTAACGCCGTCTTTTGGGGGAGGATCCCAAGGGTCGGTTATGCCTTGACCGATGCATTTTTGCCTTTATCTTTTGAAGTAGCGCGTAATCCGAGGCGTCATCCGAGACGTTTGTTCGTTTTATGGGTCTCTTTCGCCTATAAATAAGAGTCTTTTAGTCCCCTTGGGGGTTTCTTTACCTTCTCTTTTTGCTCAAATTCCCTGTTGCCGACTTGCTCTTCGTCTTCTTCCTTCATCGATCGACAATGGCTCCCAGGAAGGCTGCTGCTGCTACGGGCAAGAAGGCCGCATCATCCTTTGCGGCAGCGAAGGGCAAGAAGGCCGTGTCTTCATCGACTGCGGCGGCGAACGTGGCGGCTCCTCCGTCGACTGGCGTGCCGGCTTTTCACCCTGACGTCCACCCGCCTATCGATGGTAAGGGTCGTCTGAAAACCCTAACTGTTGCCATGGCTCTGCTGCATACTTTATGCACAAGCCGTATGTACGAGGCTTATCGATGTGACCGCATAAGCACTTCCCCCCATGGGGTCGCATGAGCTTGTTTTACTCGATCTGAGCCGCATATGTGTTTTCGATTTGGGCCGCATGAGCGTCGCTCACTTTTCAACCGCATAAGCTCGCTTGCTTGTATCCGCGTCAGCTCGCGTGAGTCTGGCTTCGTAGGCGTGCTTAACCTGAACCGCATGAGTCTATAAGCTCGTCTGAATTTGAGTTGCATGGACTCGGCTAACTCGTAGGCGCATGCGGCTATGGTGCACAGAACCGCATGGACGTATCTAATGCTGAGCCGCATGAGGCTGTGACGACCCGAGCCGCATAGACTCAAATGATCTTTCCAATGCTTCTGTTTTCTTTGACTATCTTCTAACCTCGTTTCTTTTGTCTTTCTCCAGTAAATCTGCCCGTAAATCCTGCTGGAGAGCTTATAGTGGGTTCAAATCAATTCGCCCTGGGCGTGCGTCTTGACGACTTAATTAAGCATGTGTTGAATCAATTCCCTACTGACGAGCCTTCGAAGAGGTTGAAGGCCATTGAGAATCAGACCCTCCATTACCTCCGTTCCATGATGAATACTGGAAAGCTAGATGGAAAATACCTGGAGCCTTTGTTCCTTTTTGGTGATGCTTTAATTATCAAGAATCCCCGAGTTTTAGAGATTTCCGAGAACTGGGATTTTTCTTTGGATGGGGTGGCGATCCATATTCCTCTCATGGAACGTCATTATCCCCTGTCGTGGTTCAACATGGTGTTGTTGGACAGGAAGATGGTGTATAATTTGACTCCTACTCAGTCAGGGATGTTGATGGGCAACATCCATTATAATTCGAACATACGGTCGGCGTACGCAGGTAGGGATTCCGTCCTCCGGTACATGATGGGTTTGGCCCCGGGCTCCTTCATGAATGTATACAGTCCCAACTTCTTATTCGCTCAAGCTGATACCTTATTGAATCGGCTTGTTCGTAAGAAATCCTATCCCGTTGGCAGGATAGCATTGCCGAACTGGATAAACCCTACTTCTACATGGGTCCAGTTGACCACTTGGGTTCTGCAGACCTATGGAACATTCCTGTGGGAGGTGGGGCTTTACCATGCCATTCGGGGTACTTGTCACGGACTTCCCCTTAATAAACCACTATTCGTAGCGCTCTTGGAGACGTATAGCCGGCGGACGGGGACGTTCTTTGCACCAGCAGGGGAGCTGGGCCTCGCTCTTCACGAGATGTATACTGTCTCTAAACTTCCGTGGGGGAATGAGCCTTTCGAAGTGTATACCCCGTCGAATGAGGAATTCGAGGCCTTGGACAGGCAACTCCCAGGTTCTGTTGCGGTGTATCGGGAGTTGTTGTGCCACCATAGTGCTTGTCATCAGATGGCTATAAAAACGACGGATAGCTCCGAGGGGACCGCTCCCCATACCACATCCTGGATTAATTATCTTTTTAGAGTTGATCCTTCTGGCGAAGTTACTCCTCGAGCCCCTCGAACGCATGCAGAGGTAAGGGATCTGATGTCAAGTATCAAGAAGTCGCGATCCAAGAGCGATATATTCGGGAGTTAAGCTGACTCTCTTAGTTATTTTCACTACGGGACCGTACAGATGTCGGAGAAGGCGCTTCTGGATGGATTTTTAATGATATGGCTATGTAGTCTCAGGAAGAGCGGGTTCTATCGAGAGGATTGGTCGTCATTTCATCCTCTCTGTCGTTAAACTAGTATTCGGAGTTAGACTGGCCCTCCTTCCTGCTATGGTGTGCAGCATACACCATGGTCTTCGAACATTCTCGTCTAAGGTTATTGCTCGCAAGAAGACTTTGGATTTTGAGCGCGTAGAACTGCCTTTCCACTACTTGATGGGGTGGTTGGCGATGCACTACAGGTCTTTGATGGGTCCCGGGATAGCAGAAGATGCTACAGATGAAGACGCTTTCCTCTTCAAATGCCATTGCCGGTCTTGGGAATACAACACTATGCCAGCTTGTCGAAGGGCGCTGGCGAGGGTGGATGGGTGTGACTTCTTTGTGTCTGTTCCTCCCTTTTCTGATGAGGACGTGAGGAAGGTACATCTTGACGGTACCGGGCCTTCTCACTTTCTATCTCCGGATATGCTTGCTTGGTTGCGCAATATCCGTCCCGCGCATCTAGTTTATCGCAACCGAGATAGTGTGTACTTGGAGCCTTACCTACCTAGTAGGTTTTCCCGCCAATTTGGTTATAGCCAGTTGTTCCTTGATTGTCCCAACCCTTGTTTGGGTTTTGAAGGTAGCGTTCTTGATGGCGTCCGAGCGTGGAATTATTATGACGCTTATCATACTCGAGCCAGCTTCTCGGTTCCTGATGCTAAGGTGCCGAGGGAAATTTTGTACGTGGCTGCTTTGTATCACGTTATGGCGAACAAGCCTCCTGTTAACTTCGATCCGAGTACCAGTTTCATCGTGGGTACCGATTTAGAGGAGAAGCCCAAGGGGCTAAGGCTAGAAAGCAACTGGCGCTCTAGATTCCCCCCCTGAATCAGAACCTTCCGAGTCGGCTGAGGAGGAGGATGATCATGATAGCGAAGACTCCCTTTCTGGTGGGGGTGAAGAGTTAACGGATCAACCGCTTCCCACACCCGACGAACTGGCGGAAGATCCGTTGATTACTGCACAAGAGGAAGTAGTGAGAGAAGAACAGCCTTCGGCTGTGCCTGGTTCCTCGCGTAAACAAGTCAGACACGAGTCTTCTGACGGTAGAGCGACCTTTTCCGTGAAGAGAGCTGCCGTTACATCTTGCGGATTACTTATTACCGAGAGAGGTGAAGATACAGATGCTATTCCGGAGGTAAGACCAAGTCGTAGCCATCTCTTTGTTGTAGTTTTCTTTTTCTCTTGGAGATATGACTTAATCACTTTTCTTTGTAGGTGTCCGATGAACCGGCCTCTCCTGAATCGTCTACCACCCCTGAAGCTGATCCGGCCCTTGCTGCTTTGATTAGCGACATGTGTGCTGCGGTCCTTTCTGCGGGGGCTCTCTCAGCGACGGCTGGAAGCTCCCAGGTTGCTGAGGTCTCGGCCCGGGGTGACGAAGGTTTCCTCAGACCTGTCTCCGAGACCGCTGATCTTCAGCAAGGCGCCGTCGATCTCGGTGCATCCCCTCCTGAGGACGCAAGGGGGGAGGAGTCTGTTATACCTGACTCGGAAGCTGTTGGTGAAGAGGCTGCGGTGGCTGCAGGCGAACCTCGGCCTCCACACTCCTCAACTGGTAAGATAAGCCAGATATTGACTAGTGAGGGGGCTTATTTGCTCTATCAACATATCCTCCGGGTCAAATCGATTCATGGTTGCCTTGGCCCTGCAGGTCCTGACCCTTTACTTCCCGTCGTGGATGTTCTTGGGGAAGGCTCGGTCTGCCGTGATATGGGAGGAAGGAGCGTTCCCTCTCCTTTGCCGTCTCATATCGAGGGGCCTCCCGCCAGCTCTAGGTAAATGGGAATAGAATTGGCGATGGTCTCCGCCTCATCCTCCGCAGATTATACGGCTCCGAAGACTGACCTCTCGACCCTACCGAGTATTCAAATTCTGCAGGCTGCCGAAGAGGAGTTGGCCGCTGTTCAAGCGTCCTTTCGTGCAGAGTTTGCTTCTCTTGTGGCAGGGGCGGCAGATTCTGTTGCGTCTTCTTCAGTGCTGCCAGCCACACTCCCGCTGACACCGGCCTCCACGGAAACTCTGAACGAGGTGACGCAGGACGTGGTCGACAGCTTCTATCGTCTTTTGCAAAGGGGCGTAGACGCTGCCATAGGACGGGGGACCCCATTTTCTCTATCTCTCCGGTGCGCTCGGGGTCAAATTGCAACCCTGAAGTCCCTTCCTGGCGGGGTGGGATTGGCTGCACTACTGGAACCTAAGCTGACAGAAGCTGATCAGCTTGTGACCCAACTACTGGCGATACGACAGGCGGGCTTGCCTGCTGCGATTGAGCGGGAGCGTGGCTTCCTCATTGCTGCTCGGGATAGGATTAAGCTGGCCCGAGATACTGCTGGACCAGTTGTACGAGGGGACCTTGATAAGTTCTCCGCTTCGTATGACCAGTTGGGTCGTAGGAGTCAGGCTTGCCGTGCTCGGGAAGAATCCGCTTCTCGTGAAATTGCTAATACGAAGGAGCGAATTCTTGAGCTCTAGAGGCAATTGGCCTTCTTAGAGTCAGAGCTGGAGGCTGCTCAGGCGGAGCAGGAGTCGATCGTTCGGGAGGTCGAGAAGGTTTCCCGATCTTCCGATAACCTGGAGCGGGCTTTTAAGAAATTTGAGGACAACTGGCAAGCTCACGCTCACCTGGAGGACGAGGCGGTGCTGACCCACGAGGCGGAGCGTCGAGCCTCCCAAAGGTTTGAGCGGTCGGTTGCTTTGCTGACGGACTGTCTCAGGACGTTGTGTGCCCCGGAGCAGTGATCAGCTGTCTGTTTTCTTTGTTTTCTCTTTTTTTTGTAAGGGATGTGATCCCAAATGTAGTGGTACGGTGAATTTTGAATAAATGAGCCTGTTTCAACTCACCATCTCTTTCTTGTACTTGTGGCGTCTGTGGAATTAGACTTGCTGGGGGATTATTTGTGGACTTGTTACCCTAGGCGTACCTTGGTTTTAGGTATGGATAACAAGTTTGGACAGGATGTCCGAAACAGCCGTGGCAAAGTGGTCATAGATGTTTTCGGTGCTTAAAAAAAAGGAACGCCGTAGAGCAGCTAGGCTCCCGGGGCATGGTGGGGTAGTGGATTTATGCTAAGAAGCTTAGCGAAGGAATATTTGTGGACCTATTATCCTTGGCGTACCCTGGTTCGGGATACAGATAATAGGGTGAAAGGAAAACCAACATATTTGCTCAGAGGTCATGAGGACATGGCAAGCATGAGGGTTTTACCGTGGAATCTTCCTGCTCAGAGGTAATGAGGACATGGCAGGGGAGGTTTCACGGAAGATATTCGTGGTCAACAACGGACATTTGTGGACCTATTATCCTTGTCGTACTCCGGTTGTGGATACAGATAATAGGTCGAAAAGGAGACCGACATACTTGCTCAGAGGTAATGTGGACATGGCAAGCATGAAGGTTTCTTCGACGGAGTCTTTCCACTCAGAGGTAATGATGACATGGCAGGAGTGGGCTCAATGAAGAGGGGGTACATAGAAGGACTCAGAGGTAGGAGAACGTGGAAGTTCTATGTGAGGGGCGGTTTGTTTTTGGTTGAAGTAAAAATGACTCAGAGGTAGTGAGGACATGTCCATTTTCGGAAATTTGTGGATCGATTACCCTTTTTATGCACTAGGAGTGCGGGTATTGGATCATGAGGGAGGATCTCTTCCGGGAAGCAAGTTCAGAGGTATAATCATACGTGACTTACTATCTGAAAGAGTGACCGGAATGTGAGTTCAGAGGCACCAGCGGGTACATAACTTGGTAAATTAACATGTTAAGAAAGCGGGAGTCCAGCGGCACCAGCGGGTACATAACTCGATAATCTGAAGGGGTTGTGGGGGTGAGTTCAGGGGTACCAGCAGGTACATGACTCGATAATCTTAAAATGTTGTGGGTGTGAGTTCAGTGGCACCAGCCGGTACATGACTCGATAATCTGAAATGCTGAGGGTGTGAGTTCAGTGGTACCAGCGGGTACATGACTCGAAGACCTTGTAGCGAATGTTGTTTAGACATAATATTTCTTCAGGAACTTGCCGTTGACGGGCAGCATGAGCAAGTCTCCGTTTTGCTTTGCAAGGCGGTAAGCACCGTTGGAGAATACCGTCTCAATGATAAATGGGCCCTCCCACTTTGGTTGGAATTTGCCGGTGGTCTTGTGAGTCATGACCATTGGCCTCCGGACTGCCAAGACGAGATCGCCTACCTGGAATGTTCTGATTTTGACCTTCTTGTTGAAGGCTCCTGAGATGCGTGCTTGGTATAGCTCGATCCTTTGCTGAGCTAGGAGGCGCTTTTCATCTAAGGCCTCTAACTCTTGCAGTCGACGTCGGTAGTTATCATCGGTTGTCAATTGATGTGCGAGGGCGACACGTAGTGAGGGGATCTGTGTCTCCAAGGGAAGGACTGCCTCACTCCCATATACCAGGGAGAATGGTATATTTCCGGTGGCTGTTCGGACCGTGGTGCGATAAGCCCATAAGCACTCGTCGAGCTTCTCATTCCTGTCGTGCTTGTTGGAGGAGACGAACTTCTTGAGAAGTTTGATGATTGTTTTGTTGAACGCCTCTGCTAACCCATTTACTGCCGGGTTGTACGGCGTCGAGGCGATATTCTGAATACGGTACTTATCGTAAAACCGATAGAATGCGTGGCTTACAAACTGCGGACCATTATCATGGATGATCCTTCGGGGCAGTCCAAAGCGGTAGATAATGTGGTATTTAAGGAAGCTGATCACGTTTGAAGTCTTAACTTCTGCGAGTGGGACAGCTTCCGCCCATTTGGAGAAGTAATCAGTGATCGCAAGTATGAAGCGATGTCCTCGAGAGGAAGGTGGGGTGATTGGACCAATGATATCCATTCCCCATGCTTCGAATGGCCAGGACGCCACTGTCGGATGTAAAAATTCGGATAGTTGGTGGATGAAGTCCGCGTGGACTTGGCAAGCTTTGCACGTTCTAGCATAATCTATCGCGTCTGCCACCATTATGGGCCAATAGTAGCCCATTCGGCGAAGGCGGTCTTGCAGTTTTGGGCCAGGCTGGTGGGCCCCGCAAGCACCGTCATGGGCTTCTCGTACGGCTTCTTTGGCTTCTGCGTTTGACAGACACCTAAGCAGTAATCCGTCGTAGGAGCGGCGATACAATATTTTCGTTTCTGTATCGTAGAAGAATCTGAGAGAACGCCTTCTGATGGAAGTGGCTTCCTTTGGGTTTTCAGGCAGGATGTCGTAGACGACGAAGTCGATGAATGGTTGTCTCCAATCTGGGGCGTCATCAATCGTCTGTGCAGAATAACTTGCGACGAATTGTACATTATTTTTGGGACAGACCAGTTCATGGCCTATCACTTCCACTGATTGTCGATCATAATTCGGAACTGCTAGGGAAGCGGCGAGACCAGCTAGGGCATCGGCTTCAATATTTCGGAGTCTGGGGACGTGCTCGATGAAGAACCCCTTAAATGCTGAGATGATATTGATCGCTATTTGATGATAAGGGATCATGTCTTCATGGCGGACCTCGTACGAACCCCGGATCTGATTGACGATTAGTTGGGAATCGCCGTACGCTTCAAGGTATTCTACCCCCAGCTCTCTTGCAAGTTGGAGGACAATGACCAGAGCGTTGTACTCGACCACATTGTTAGAACAGGGTTCAGTGAGGGAATAAGCGCGGTTAATCACCAATCCGGAAGGAGAGATTAGCACTACCCCGACTCCGACGACTATATTGCCATTAGGTCCGGTCCTCGAAGCGCCGTCGAAGAACATTCGCCATATATTTTCGCGAGAGGTTGTATACGAGTCGGCGACCTCATCTGGAATCTCTTCGTATATCCTGGATGACTCCGAGCCTGGGTAGGCTGCCAAGAAATCTACCAGGGCTTGACCTTTGACTACCTTTTGGGGGACGAAGATCATATGATAAGGGGACAGCAATATTGTTCATGTAGCGAGTCGAGAGCTGAGTGGCCCTGGTTTAGTCATGAGGACCCTTAGAGGGTTGACTCGTGAGACCACATGTATCGTTTGTCCGGCGACATAGTATCGTGTTTTCTGAATGGCGAATACCAGGGCGAGGCATTCTTTCTCAACCGCGGTGTATCGGTGCTCGGGTCCCACCATCATTCGACTGAGATAGTATATGGCTTGTTTGTGTCCTGCATCGTTGTTTTGTGCCAACAGGGCACCGAGGGAGTGTTCCATCGCTCGTACATAGAGCAGGAATGGTTTTTCAGGGATTGGGGCTACCAAGACCGGAGGATTCGACAAATATTCTTTGATGCTGTCGAAAGCATGCTGGCATTCTTTGTCCCATACGAATGAGACTTCTTTCTTCATGAGGTGTGTGAGCACCCTAAATTTTGGGTTGATTTTTTTTCATTTTATTTTAATTTTCTGATTGAGGGTAATTTTGAAATTTCGTGTTTATAATTATTTTAATAATGATGTTTAATTCATGATATGATTTTAGGTGATTTTAAATCATTTTAAAATTATTTAAATCAATGACTTATGGTTTTGACGTTTTGCTAGTGAAATCCTAGAGATTGTTTGACCTAGAGCCTAACCATGTGATTATGATATTTTAATGTCATTTTTGGCCTAAGAATATTTTTGCATTTGACCTCTTTGAATTATTTTGATATTATTTTATTATTTATGATATTGTTTTGGGGTTATTTGAGTCGGGTTCAAATTTCAACTCAATCCGACTTGAAACGGGGACCCGGGGGTAGTTTGACTCTTGTGGGACCCACACACTAGTTAGGCATGGCCCACATGATATTAATTTTAGTCCACATGATAGAAATATTTTAGTTAGAGGTTAGACTAATTATCATGGATAAGGTTAGTGTGATTAGAGACTTTAGAATGACTAATTTAGCCCCAACCAATTAGCCCTTTCCTAATACTCATAGAATAGGTTAGTAGGGGCTTTTGGACTTTTCCTAATAGGACAAAACCACCTTTATGGCCAGCCACAATAAGGATAGGGTTGAGCCTCCCATTTGTCATTATCCATCTATTTTTCTCTCTCTTGTTCTTCCCCAAATTCCTAGAGAGCAATCCCTAGCAATTTCTCCACCAAATCCTTCCATTTCACCACCAAATCTTCTTCTTTCCTTCTCCATTCTAGTCAAGGAGGAAGCTACCCAAGTTTGGGAGGATTCGGAGCTCGTTCGTGTCCTTTTGGAATCTCTACGTGTCGGTGTCGCTCCGGGAAGGTTTTTCTTCGATTCGATCTACCGGGAGGTATAAATACCTTCTCCTTTTCATTTCCTCATGCATATAGGTCTATTTTGAACCCATAAGAATGATCCCCATGGTTGTATCTCCATTTGTGTCTATTTTGTGTCCATTTGGAGGTCATAGGAGTGTCCTTTGTGTTGTGGATGTGTTCATGTTACATATATAGATATATATATATATATATTGTAATGAGAGTGTATCTATATTTATATATATAATAAATGGTTCATGATGATTATATAATCAAGTTTGTGAGTGTGGTTCCTCATATTATTATTGCTATTATTGTTGTGGATAATTAGGATATATATTGTGTATTCTTTTGGCTCAAACTATCTAAATCCGTCATGATTTTTATCCACGTTTTTAATTTCAGCCCTAACTTCGAAATGTCATAACTTCTAGCTCAAAGCTCGGTTTAATCTTTCGTTTTTTTTAAAGAAGCGTATTGAAGTTAGCTTTCCAAAAACATGTATTAATAGGCCTAATTCTTTCTGTAACTTTCTGGAGAATTATTTGAGTGTCAGCTGTACGAAAAACAAACGCGTTCTCGGTGTTTTTGCGATTCCGGGAGTTTCCGAAAACGAAAACGCGATCCGTTTAAAGTTTCGGAAAGCTAACACATAGATCTATAACATACTTTAATCATAGAGTTTAATTCATGCTGAGATGGTACAGTATTTATTATTAGTAGGAGTTACTATTCGGCATATGCATTTTGTGCACCCTTGTGTGTAATATAATGTTCTATTTGATTTTAACCCATGTTAATGTATATACATTATGTAACTAAATAGAGAATGCAAGCATGAGTAAATGTTTAAATAAATGATATATGAGATGTAAGTATCCAATCTAATGTAAGCATGTATAAGTATGGCTTGTAATGAATATGTAGGTTCCATAGTATGTAATGTATGGTGCATATAGTAGTACAAGAGAATAAATGAATGATGAATGAATGCAAGCATGAATGTAATATAATAATAGATGTAATGTATGCAATATACAAGTTAATGAGATGTAATGTTCTATGTTAGAACAAATCCTATATTACCTCATGTACCCCCTTACACTATGTTGACACTATCACACTTGACACATTGTTCACTTACACTTTGACACTCTTTGATATGTATACACTATGTATGCCCATTTAACCCTCACTTGCCCCTTTGCCATGTTCACATACACACACATAGCCTCTTAAATAAGTATTTATGAATATAGTTAACTTAGCTATGTATGTATATTATATATATGTTAGCATATTGTGTTGTAATATATAAGTTTATATAACCATTTGAAATGCCATGATTATAGACCTAATGTTGAATACTAATATATGCATGTTTATATATGTGTAGACATATATAGCTTAAAGTAATAGATTACCTAGTGTATATCCAATGTGAATTCTTGCCTATTTGAGTATTGAATAATTGCATGCTATATAGAGTTGGGTGTATGTTGGCTTGTATAGCCTTGTTTTGATGTGTGCTTGCTAGGATAGTCTTGGTTAGGCCTAGTAAGGCTTACTGGGTTAGGACATGACCTAGTTTGACCTAGTTTGACTAGTGCAGTTGACCAGAGTTGACCAAGGGTTGACTTTGGCCTAGTTTGACCTAGATTCATGTAGAATGTATTGTAGTGCTTTATATTACCCTTCTGGACATGTTGTGACTTGTGCTGTTCTAAAAAGGAGCCTGACACCTCTCCTCGGACAGTATATTTACTTTGGACATTCAGACATCAGGCGAGTACATTCTCTGATAGTTCTCTCATTTATTTGTCAATTACTGTACTTCAGTTCTAGTTAGCTGTATGTGATTCTCTGTTACAAACGCGTATTTTTATTTCTGAATCCATGTATGCGACACACATACTTACTTGTCTTACCTCTATTATTCGAATCACCATACGAATCACCATACGAATCACTATTCGAATCACCCTATTCGTATCTTCATATGTTGGTTGGACTTTTATTCGATTGATGTGTCGGATTTTGGATTCATTTGTATTAGATGGGCGGAGAAATACTTGATTAGACATGTGAACATTCCCACTATTCGAACCATCCCCTGTGAATATATTCGAACGATAGCCATTCCACACCCGGCCAGGTGTGTGATGTGCCGGATTTATCCATAGCCGTTTACATGTCTAACTAAGTATTTTAAAACACACTTGGAGAATTTATTCGAATCATTATTAGAACATCATGTGAATCACTATTCGTATCACCTTATTCGTATCACCTTATTCGATTCACCTTGTTAGAATAATAATTAGAATTACATTCGACTCATCTTATATTAGACTCACATTGGGATTACACTCGACTTATATTGTACCATCTGAACTCATTATGTTACTCTAGTTTAGCTAGATTTTATTTTACAGTCTTTATTGCTATGATTTCTTCTCTTGTTTAGTTACTTACTTTTTTTGTACTTTATCTGTCTCTTCATACCATCACCTGAATATAAACTGCCATATTCATCAATACAACTGTCTATAACTGCTTTATAGTTCTCTGTCATTTACTTGGGTTTTCTAGATGAGATGTGCTCGTTCCTGTCCTGACTGGACCTGTTGATAAATTTTACAGATAGCTTGGAGGTTGTCTGCTAGCCTAGAGGAGACACAGTAGAGATTGTATAGATAGTTATTTTAGTTGTCTTGAGTTGTATTTACTTGTGGATTACTGTATTTGAGTTTTGAGATGTATTTCTAGGATTATGTATCTTAGACACTTAGACTTCTATATCCTGTATCTCTTTTGGATTTCATGTTTATCTATCTTTATCATTCTACCTTAGATTGTGATTGAGTTGTACCTCTGTGTTGGCCTCCTTATGGAGAGTATTCATATTATGCTAGTTATAGTTCATAACCTAGAACAGCGTTCTACCGCCGATACTACGGCGTAGGCTGGGCGTTGTTACGTACTCGTACCCTCACGGTGGGTGCGGGTCGTGACACGTTTTTAGTGGTGGCCCATGCAGGTCGAGTTTATGTAGAGGTATTCGAACTTGAGTACCACTACAGCCTGCAGTAGGAATAGGATATATCTTGAAGATACTCAATCACAATTAGGATCCCTTAAGAGATTCCTGGGATGACCCTTGAGAATCTTGTTTAATTCCGATTTGAAAACTCTTTTTTTCTTGATTTGATTTATCTTTACTTTCTGTTGTTGAATTTGATTTTGATGTATTATTATTGAATTTGAATTTGTATTTATTGAATTTGATGAAGGTTGTGGAATTTTGAATCTTGATGTTAGCTGTAGCATCCAAGTTTGTAGTTATATGATTTGAAGGATTTCGTTCATTTCTGAATTTTGATGTTCGTTGATAAATTTGATTTTTTTTGTATTCATTGTTGATTTAATTTAATTTTTGGCAAAATGAAATTATATGGGCTAGGTCATCTAAGTTATGGAAATCTTGTCTTATATAGTCACATTAGCCAGCATGGTGAGGACATATAGTCTGATTTTGGATATATTTCTCGGGTGTGGAAATTTAAGGTTTTCGCATCCAAGCTAGCGGCATCGCGAAAATGTTAAATACAATGATTCTAGAGGTATGTGCATAAGTCAAGGACTCTGTGATTATCGTAGCCTTGCTCACTAGTATGACGAGGATTTAGAGTACCATGATTTTGGATAGACGCATGTGATTATCAGATTGTACCTTAAATGTTTTCGAACATGTTTTTGCTACTTTTGTTTCAGTCATTCAAAAAAAAGAGAAGGTATTATTGTTGTTTTGTTTGTTTTGTTTCTCATTGTTTACTTAGGATGTAGCTTTAGCTATTTTTATAAACCTTGTGTAACTTCTTACAAAAATTTATTTCTTCTTAATACAATAAACCAATGATTTTGCTAGGCCTTATTTTGGATTTGGTATTATAATTCTTGTTTCAAAAAAAAGGGTCCCTCTTTTAAATAGATAAGCAGAACAGATTCTATTATCATTCTTTTCCTGCCAATATTTTTACTACCATTATTCCTTGTCTTATATACCTGTCCTGATTATATCAATTCTCTGTCTCATATATAATTCTGTCAGCTATACCTTGAAAACTCTTGAATCTTTATATCATTTTTTATCTGAGAAATGTTGAGGAAGTGATATAAATCATCTAGTTCGGAAATAATGTAATTGGTTATCATATGATGATTTTGTAGGAATCAGAGTGTTGGATGTCAAATATGAAAAACTTGAAATGGAGATGTGGTAAAGGTTTAAAATGAAATCGAGGGATAAATGTTATCAATTTAGAAACAATCACAGAAAGTGGGTTATGAATAATTTATGGATGTATTTCAAAACTAATGAGGATGTTTAAGGTCAACCTAGTTTTGAGAACTTAAAAATCTTTGTTATTGATTCTTGGGAACTATTACAAGGCTATGTAGAAATTTAGAGATGGAAAGGAGAATTTAATCGAATAAAATGATTATACGAAATTGAACTAGATATTGTAAGATGGTGACTAGAGACAGAGAGAACACAAGGATTTTACGTTATAGAAATTATTTTAGATGATTGGAAGAAAATTGTAGAATTCAAAAAAAAAAAATATTTGAAGGTGAACGTTGAAGAAAATATGAAGGTTGATTTATAAAAAAGAATAAATTTTGTGTGACATAGTGGTATTGGAGTTTAGTGAATACGAGACTCGATTTAAACAAGTCCAAGGATTCCATAAACTAGATTTAGAGGTTTCGGATCTAATTTAAAACGAGGTGAAGGAATTTGAAATTTTGATTAAATGAATAAGTGTTGACTCCTAAAAAGAGGGGTATGTTTCGTGGAAAATGTTTTGGAACTTAAAGATTTTGTCTATGGTGATTGTGGTAAAGGTTTAGATGACTGAAGGTTATAAAATTTCGATGATAGTTATATAGAGGTTGATTTTCATATTGGGACTTGTGAGAAAAAAAAAGAATATGGTTTAGCAAATGATAAACTGATAGTATTAGAGAGGGATGATTTGCTGACTTCGTATGAAATTTTTTCCTGTTTTCTCTAAAAGGGTTTTTTCAATATCATTGAATCCTAGTTTCCTTAATCGGACCAAATCGACTTCGATTATCTTTTCTTATCATATTTATATCTTGGGTTGTACTTAATTGAATTAAATTTGATTGTGACCTGAATCTCTATCCTTGTATGCTCGATCTCAGACTTTGTTGAACCTGTCCTCCATATTGCCTAAATCTTGATTTCTCCCAATTTGATCAACTTAGATCGTATCAAGACTAAATATTCTTAATACGTATTGTGATTGGAAATTTTCCATGGAATTGGCTTTCATTCCTTAACTTTGATTTTGATTTTCTTTTTTTTTCTGAACCCTTTAAAGATAATGGGTAGTTACTTTTCTTTATTTTTATGATAAGTATCAGTTTTCATATAGGATGGTAGACTGCCTTACAGTTTTGATGGTTTGTTATTTTTGTAACTTTTGTTTAGC
This sequence comes from Iris pallida, assembly GCA_029216955.1. Lineage (NCBI taxonomy): Eukaryota > Viridiplantae > Streptophyta > Magnoliopsida > Asparagales > Iridaceae > Iris > Iris pallida. The sequence continues at coordinate 650,296 of JANAVB010002400.1, forward strand.
ACCCTAGATTGCATGTGTGTTTTGATACCCTATGACCGTTTTGGTTTAGCATGACTAGAATACCTAGATGAGACTTTTCCTACCACCGTATGCCATGACCCTGTATGTCGTCCTTTTGATGGTATGATTTATTTAAGTTCTGGGATTTGATTGTGGGAGTTTGACCTAGAAGGATTACGAACATTTTAATTTTGAGGACGAAATTTTTATAAGGTGGGTAGGATGTGAGCACCCTAAATTTTGGGTTGATTTTTTTTTTTTTTTTATTTTAATTTTCTGATTGAGGGTAATTTTGAAATTTTGTGTTTATAATTATTTTAATAATGATATTTAATTCATGATATGATTTTAGGTGATTTTAAATCATTTTAAAATTATTTAAATCAATGACTTGTGCTTTTGACGTTTTGCTAGTGAAATCCTAGAGATTGTTTGACCTAGAGCCTAACCATGTGATTATGATATTTTAATGTCATTTTTGGCCTAAGGATATTTTTGCATTTGACCTCTTTGAATTATTTTGATATTATTTTATTATTTATGATATTGTTTTGGGGTTATTTGAGTCGGGTTTAAATTTTAACTCAATCCGACTTGAAACGGGGACCCGGGGGTAGTTTGACTCTAGCGGGACCCACACACTAGTTAGGCATGGCCCACATGATATTAATTTTAGTCCACATGATAGAAATATTTTAGTTAGAGGTTAGACTAATTATCATGGATAAGGTTAGTGTGATTAGAGACTTTAGAATGACTAATTTAGCCCCAACCAATTAGCCCTTTCCTAATACTCATAGAATAGGTTAGTAGGGGCTTTTGGACTTTTCCTAATAGGACAAAACCACCTTTATGGCCAGCCACAATAAGGATAGGGTTGAGCCTCCCATTTATCATTATCCATCTATTTTTCTCTCTCTTGTTCTTCCCCAAATTCCTAGAGAGCAATCCCTAGCAATTTCTCCACCAAATTCTTCCATTTCACCACCAAATCTTCTTCTTTCCTTCTCCATTCTAGTCAAGGAGGAAGCTACCCAAGTTTGGGAGGATTCGGAGCTCGTTCGTGTCGGAATCTCTACGTGTCGGTGTCGCTCCGGGAAGATTTTTCTTCGATTCGATCTACCGGGAGTTATAAATCCCTTCTCCTTTTCATTTCCTCATGCATATAGGTCTATTTTGAACCCATAGGAATGACCCCCATGGTTGTATCTCCATTTGTGTCTATTTTGTGTCCATTTGGAGGTCATAGGAGTGTCCTTTGTGTTGTGGATGTGTTCATGTTACATATATATATATATATATATAAATATATATATATATATATATATATATATTTATATATATATATATATATATATATTGTAATGAGAGTGTATCTATATTTATATATATAATAAATGGTTCATGATGATTATATAATCAAGTTTGTGAGTGTGGTTCCTCATATTATTATTGCTATTATTGTTGTGGATAATAAGGATATATATTGTGTATTCTTTTGGCTCAAACTATCTAAATCCGTCATGATTTTTATCCACGTTTTTAATTTCAGCCCTAACTTCGAAATGTCATAACTTCTAGCTCAAAGCTCGGTTTAATCTCCCGTTTTTTTTAAAAGAAGCGTATTGAAGTTAGCTTTCCAAAAACATGTATTAATAGGCCTAATTCTTTCTGTAACTTTCTGGAGAATTATTTGAGTGTCAGCTTTACGAAAAATAAACGCGTTCTCGGTGTTTTTGCGATTCCGGGAGTTTCCGGAAACGAAAACGCGATCTGTTTAATGTTTCGGAAAGCTAACACATAGATCTATAACATACTTTAATCATAGAGTTTAATTCATGCTGTGATGGTACAGTATTTATTATTAGTAGGAGTTACTATTCGGCATATGCATTTTGTGCACCCTTGTGTGTAATATAATATTCTATTTAATTTTAACCCATGTTAATGTATATACATTATGTAACTAAATAGAGAATGCAAACATGAGTAAATGTTTAAATAAATAATATATGAGGTGTAAGTATCCTATCTAATGTAAGCATGTATAAGTATGGCTTGTAATGAATATGTAGGTTCCATAGTATGTAATGTATGGTGCATATAGTAGTGCAAGAGAATAAATGAATGATGAATGAATGCAAGCATGAATGTAATGTAATAATAGATGTAATGTATACAATATACAAGTTAATGAGATGTAATGTTCTATGTTAACACAAATCCTATATTACCTCATGTACCCCCTTACACTATGTTGACACTATCACACTTGACACATTGTTCACTTACACTTTGACACTCTTTGATATGTATACACTATGTATGCCCATTTAACCCTCACTTGCCCCTTTGCCATGTTCACATACACACACATAGCCTCTTAAATAAGTATTTATGAATATAGTTAACTTAGCTATGTATGTATATTATATATATGTTAGCATATTGTGTTGTAATATATAAGTTTATATAACCATTTGAAATACCATGATTATAGACCTAATGTTGAATACTAATATATGCATGTTTATATATGTGTAGACATATATAGCTTAAAGTAATAGATTACCTAGTGTATATCCAATGTGAATTCTTGCCTATTTGAGTATTGAATAATTGCATGCTATATAGAGTTGGGTGTATGTTGGCTTGTATAGCCTTGTTTTGATGTGTGCTTGCTAGGATAGTCTTGGTTAGGCCTAGTAAGACTTACTGGGTTAGGACATGACCTAGTTTGACCTAGTTTGACTAGTGCAGTTGACCAGAGTTGACCAAGGGTTGACTTTGGCCTAGTTTGACCTAGATTCATGTAGAATGTATTGTAGTGCTTTATATTACCCTTCTGGACATGTTGTGACTTGTGCTGTTCTAATTAGGAGCCAGACACCTCTCCTCGGACAGTATATTTACTTTGGACATTCAGACATCAGGCGAGTACATTCTCTGATAGTTCTCTCATTTATTTGTCAATTACTGTACTTCAGTTCTAGTTAGCTGTATGTGATTCTCTGTTACAAACACGTATTTTTATTTCTGAATCCATGTATACGACACACATACTTACTTGTCTTACCTCTATTATTAGAATCACCATACGAAACACCATACGTATCACTATTCGAATCACCCTATTCGTATCTTCATATGTTGGTTGGACTTTTATTCGATTGATGTGTCAGATTTTGGATTCATTTGTATTAGATGGGCAGAGAAATACTTGATTAGACATGTGAACATTCCCACTATTCGAACCACCCCCTGTGAATATATTCGAACGATAGCCATTCCACACCCGGCCAGGTGTGTGATGTGCCGGATTTACCCATAGCCGTTTACATGTCTAACTAAGTATTTTAAAACACACTTGGAGAATTTATTCGAATCATTATTAGAACAACATGTGAATCACTATTCGTATCACCTTATTCGTATCCCCTTATTCGATTCACCTTGTTTGAATAATGATTAGAATTACATTCGACTCATCTTATATTAGACTCACATTGGAATTACACTCGACTTATATTGTACCATCTGAACTCATTATGTTACTCTAGTTCAGCTAGATTTTATTTTACAGTCTTTATTGCTATGATTTCTTCTCTTGTTTAGTTACTTACTTTCTTTGTACTTTATCTGTCTCTTCATACCATCACCTGAATATAAACTGCCATATTCATCAATACAACTGTCTATAACTGCTTTATAGTTCTCTGTCATTTACTTGGGTTTTCTAGATGAGATGTGCTCGTTCCTGTCCTGACTGGACCTGTTGATAAATTTTACAGATAGCTTGGAGGTTGTCTGCTAGCCTAGAGGAGACACAGTAGAGATTGTATAGATAGTTATTTTAGTTGTCTTGAGTTGTATTTACTTGTGGATTACTGTATTTGAGTTTTGAGATGTATTTCTAGGATTATGTATCTTAGACACTTAGACTTCTATATCCTGTATCTCTTTTGGATTTCATGTTTATCTATCTTTATCATTCTACCTTAGATTGTGATTGAGTTGTACCTCTGTGTTGGCCTCCTTATGGAGAGTATTCATATTATGCTAGTTATAGTTCATAACCTAGAACAGCGTTCTACCACCGATACTACGGCGTAGGCTGGGCGTTGTTACGTACTCGTACCCTCACGGTGGGTGCGGGTCGTGACAAGGTGCGTGGATGGTCGGCATCGCCCGGAGAGGTTGGAAATGAACCTTCTGATGTAAGCTAGCCTTCCCTGAAGGCCTCTGAGTTCGCAGAGATTATTCGGGGGACCCATCTCCATGATTGCTTTTGTCTTCTCGGGGTCTACATGGATACCCTTTGCAGTGATGATGAAGCCTAAGAACTTCCCGCTGGATACGCCCAGGAAGGACTTCGTAGGGTTCATCTTTAAATTGTGCGTCCGTATTAGGTCGAATACCGTCCTTAGATCCTGCAGATGGTCTTCTTTGCTACGGCTCTTGAAGGCTATATCATCAACATAGCAGTCCACCGTCTTGCGTAAGTGGTCTCTGAAGATGATGCTCATGGCTCTTTGATATGTGGCGCCAGTATTCTTTAAACCGAAAGACATGACTGTGTAGCAGTACGTGCTTCGGAATAATGTATGCTTTTCGTCGTCGAGAGACATCTTGATTTGGTTGTATCCCGAGAAGCCATCCATGAATGACATGCGTTCAAAGCCGCAGGTATTGTCGATCATGATGTCTGTGATAGGAAGGGGGAATTCATCTTTGGGACATGCCTCGTTCAGGTTGCGGAAGTCGATGCAGATTCGAATCCTCCCGTTCTTCTTGAGAACGGGTACTATATTGGTGACCCAATCGGGATGCTGCACCTCACGGATGAAGCCGCTGGCTATCAGTTTGTTGACTTCAGCTTCGATCGCGTCCATGATGCCTGGGCGGAAGCGTCGCTGTTGTTGTTTAACTGGCTTCGCATCTGGTCGAATATTGAGTTTATGAAGAGCGACGTCAGGATTTAACCCTGGCATGTCTTCATAGCTCCAGGTGAACACATCAATGTACTCTCTGACAAGTTCTAACAGCGACTCCCGTTCTTCGTCGGTTAGGCTTTCGCTGATGAAGATCGGTTTTAGAGAAGATTCGCTGCCGAGATCCACTTGTATGACCTCATCTTCAGTAGGAGGTTCTCTCAGTTCGAACTGCTTTTCCCATTGCGCGTCTAATTGCTGGGCCCATGGCTCTAGTTCGAGGATTTCGGGGATGTCTTTGTCTTCCTCGTAAACGTCGGCGAACGTCATGTTGACTGACATGACTTGTCTGAACGCATCTCCGATGCTGGTATCTGAGTCGGAAGTTGGTGATCCGGTTGAATGTGACTGCCAGTCGCATTCTTCATCTGAGCTTTTCGGGGTCGTAGTAGGCGTTACATACCCTAGCCCGCATCGAGTTTTGTTATAGTAGTTTCGTGGTTTGCCCGCCGGGACTGGCGGCTTCAAAGGTAATCGTCGCCCAGTGCCATAGTTCAATCCTGGCGTAGTCTCCAGATCATACCCCTGTTTCTGCATGAGATATTTGGATTGAGGGCTATAGAGATACAGAGGCAGTCTCCCGGCATCTGACCCGAGGTCGACTTCTTCTATGGTGCGGGGATGAGGGTTGTTCGTCTGGCCGAAGATGATTGGATGATCTCCCCCCTCGACTATTCGGCAAGCGTCTTCTACTGGAGCAAGCTGGATTACGGTGTACACATTTGTCACCTGTGTGTGTAGGTGAGCGCCTATACCGTGTTCCATAGCATACATCGTACATAGCTTATTGAGCTCGGTGTAGTTCAAAGATAACCCTTTATTGATGAAGTAAGGTATCTTTTCTAGGGGGATTACAACATCAGCGGAGGGGACATTAGTGTGGGCAGCCACATACTTGGCTAGCTCCGGTTCCTCTTCAGCTACCCCCTGTGTAAACGAAGACTGAGAGGACGACCTAGGAAGCTTGATCGTCAGTGGTCCAGTTGATGGAGCAGAGCGTGGAGTCGTTGGCAGACTGGCGACCCCCAGTTTGGCACTCGATGTGGAGCGAGGAGTGGCTGGTTCGCTGGAAGTGTCAGACCTTGCATCGAGGCGACAACCTTTCTTGGGAAGGCGTATTGTCAGTGGCCTGTCCGAGGGGTTGAGCTTCTCTGTTTGTGGTTGACTGACTCTTGGTAACCAGATTGTTAGTGGCTCCGTTGTGGGTCTCGACACTTGGCTGGATCTAGGCAGCCGGATTATCATCTGCTCCTCTTGCGCCGAGAGGCTGATCGCGTCCTTCCGCAGAGTGGCGATGAGGGGTGCAGACTTGCCCGGTTTGCGAGCTTGGAGGTGGATCGTCAGGGGTCCTTCTGATCCCGTGGCTGTTTCAGTATGAGCTTGTGCGTCTCCTTCATCCAGGTGCCTCTTCGACTTTTCGTATAAACAGGAGTCCGAGTAGTAAGATTCGACCCCTTTGAAGGGATCAATATCAGCAAACTCTGTCTTCACGAAGCCGTGTTTGTCGACATATTTGAAGCACTGGTGTAGCGTGGAAGGCACGATCATTTAATCGTGTATCCATGGGCGCCCCAAGAGGATGTTGTAAGAAGTGTCTGCATCTATGACGTAGCATGTGACTTCGGATTGGAGGTCGCCAATTTGACACTTCAGACGAATCTTCCCAATAGGGTAGCTCCTGCCCGAATTGAAACTGCTGATGGCGGTACTTGTAGGTGTTAGGCGATGCATTGGGATGCGAAGATGATGTAGCAGGCCCTTCGGGATGATGCTTATGGAAGAGCCAGGATCAATGTGCATCCGATCCACCTTCACGTCGCCGATGTATCCCGTATAGTATAGCGGGCGATCATGTAGGTTGGTTTTGTTGAGCATGTCCTGCGGAGTGAAGACGATGTTGGGCATTTCTCCCGTGCAGGCACTATCTTGGAGATCCATGGGTGAGTCCTCCCCAGTGAGGTTAGATTGAGCGAGATAGGCATCGGCATTTTGGAGTGCTTCGCTCAATGCAATACGAACGTCCTTGGAGAGTCTTAGGAGTTCGTATAATGACAATTTGGCCGGAGTGTTAGCCAATTGTGCTAAGATGTCAAAGTTGTAGGGCCTCTCTAGCCCTTGGGCCGCGTCCTTTCGGAGAGATTTGTCGAAGCGAGTCTCCTTCGGCCTAGGCTTGTCGGTTGTCGAAGGCTGAGCCGGTCCCAGAGCATCAGTTGTAGTGGGTTGATGATTTTCAGCTGGACTGTCAACCACAGGTTGGGATTGCGCTCCGGACCGCGTGACGACGGCTGTAGCTTCCTCGTTGTCTGCTGAAATTGTGCGGTAGGTCTTGATTTTTCCACTCTTTTTGTTGGTGGGAGATGGTGTGGGCCGAGTCACTTCTGACACCAAGTCTGGATGGACCCACATGACCTCTCCTCGTGAGGTGGTGAGAGGTACTAGACCTGCAGCTTGTTCTCGGGGCGGAGGAAGATTGGTAATCTCCATTATCGCGAGAGGGACGGGGATTACCCCGTCTTGAGTCTCCGTCGGAGGAAAGTTGTCGAATTGTACGGACACCATATTGGCTGCTACGGTTACCTCTTCGAAGTCGATGGCCACAGCGTTCGAATCAATGAGGCTTTGGATGTACCGTTTTAATTGGTAGCAGTCATGTGTAGCGTGGTGTACATAACGGTGGTAATGGCAGAACATCGGGTTCTCTAAATCAGCCGGCCGAGGCTTCCGTCTTGGTGGAGGAAGCTGAATTCTACCTCCTTGTATGAGCATGTCTAAGATAGGCTTGACGTGGCTGTCTTCGAAAGAGTAAGTGATTTGAGGCCATTGCTTATCTGCTGGCTGTGGCTCGGGTTTCTGGGCCGTGTCGGCCACCATAGCCTGTTTTCCCTTGCTGTCCCGATTGTTGGAGGGGTTACCCCCATTATCGTTGTTGAGACGCTTGCCCTTGTTTTGAGAGTTACGGATGTCCTCGGGGGCATCAGCGTCCGTTGCTCCTGATGGAAGAGTTGTTTGTTCGGACTCGGTTCCTTGGAACATCGAATTGTTGCAGATATTCGGAGGAGTGCTACCCCCAGCTCCTTCAACCCCCAGCGATGTGGATGTTGAATTTCCCATCGCGGTAAATTTCATCTTTGAACGGGTGTGTTGGAATACACCAGTGGAGGACAACCGTTTAGACGACAGTTTCTTAGTTGTAGTGGTTGATATCTTCGGACTGGAGATGCTCGTTTTCTTCCTCCTCTCTTCGACGGGGACTTTTTGAGCAGAATTGCAGGAGACAACAGGAGGTGCCTCATCTTCTGAGTTCCGGTGCAGTGGCCTTTGGAAGACGGATGGCCGAGCTTCCGTCATTGCCGCGTTGTTGCAGCAGCAATTGACGATGATTTGGGTGCAGCGATGTCCAAGCGAGGACTCTTTGCACACCGACACTCCTTCTCTTTCCTTGTGTTTGTGGAGGATCGTCTCCCGCAGGTCAGAGGAACCACTCTGTCTGTTTGTCGCGGGGGGCTGGACTTGAGCAGTTGTATACAACTTTCCATCCGAGGCCCGTGTGATAGTCAACGGGACGCTCCGATAGTCAGAGGTTGGGACAGCTGACTGGGCTCGATGAGCCCGCGCTGCCCTAGACTTCCTTCCTTTAGCACTTGTGGGTGCGTAATAGGAGGAGTCCAAGTTGAATGCCACCGAGTCTGGCTTATCATACAGAGAATCATCAGGGTCGGGACCGTATGAGAGACGGTCGAAGACCGATCGAGAGAAGCGTGGAACAGACGCTATGCGGCTAGAGTTGGGTACCGTGCAGGCTGTCTGCATGCGGTCGTCTTCTGCTGTCGGATGAGTTGTCTTTGGGCGGCTAGGAGTCACGATCGTGCAGGCTGGCCGCATGCGGTTGGCAATAGTGGCCGTATGGGTTTTTTGCAAGCGACTGACTCCTGTAGCCTCATGTGTTTCATCCATGTGATTGGCGACTGTAGCTGCATAAACTATGCGGCTGCCAGATGTGACCGCATGATTCTTCTTCATGCGGCTAGCGACTGTGGCCGCATGGGCTTTGTCCATGCGGCTAGCGGATGTGGTCGCATGAGCCTTTTTCACTCGGCTAGCACCCCTATGCGGCTCAGTTCGCGTAGAGTTCCTTTTTGCCCCTGCAAGTCCAGCATCATAGTATTTTCTTCTGCCGGACTTGGGGACAGCAGAGTTGTCTACAGTCTAAAGTGGGGCCGCAGAAGAGTCCTTCTCGCCGTCTTGAGCAACAGAGGATACACCGTCGGGGGCTTGGGGAGGAGCAAATGATTTTGGCCTCCACTCTCTGCGAGCCTTTGTCGTGCGGGTGCGCTTCTGGACCGGGCCAGCGCTTCCTTCGGAGAGCATCTCTTCAAACGCTTGTTGGTCGAAGCGGACAACCATCTTTTGTTGCGTAGAGCCAAGCTTGGCTGCATCCGATTGCGTCACCAACTCCTCAGCCGTGGAGAAGTTAGTCCCCAGCAGAGTCGCCATCGTGTTTGCCATTGATTGTAAAAGTACAGAACAATTATCGGAGGACTGAACTTAGACTCACAATACAAACTCGCTTGTACAAAGAAAGCCTAGGGACGAAAGCCTAGGTACAGCAATCTAAGTACAATTGTTTATTTTAGATTCTGGAGGGTGACGGTAGAGGCTCGGGAAGGCGACGACAGCCCTGCCTTACTCCTTGGACGATCGGTATGCAGCCTTGGCTCCTTGCGTGAAGATGGTGGGCGTTGACGAAGAAGGGCTCTTTTTGCTCCTCTGTTGCTCTCCTGGCTTCTCTCTCTCTATGTGTATTTTCTCTCTGGCTCTGTGTATTTTTTTATTCTTTTTTGTTGCCCGTTCTTGCAGAGAAATGATGCTGGCTATTTATAAGAGTGGGGTATGATCATTAGGGTTTGCTAATGATCATTTGTTTGGAATGTCGGCGCTCCTTCAATCTATCTGAACCCTTGATCCTGATTACAATGAATCTAGGCCATTAATGCGGATAGCACCGAATCTTGTGAGCAATTAATGTTAACTGCTTTAAATCTTCATGACGGATTATACCAATATCCGATTGCTCGCCACGTGTCCTATTGGCTTTATGATAAATGATATGCCTTGATCTCGGTAATTATGAGGATAACGTCAAATATATTTGTTGAAATTCGGTTAAATCCTTGATTGATCTGATGCCACGTGTTTTAGTTGTGGGGCCTGCCAGAGCCGCATAGGATAGGCAAGACTTGAACTGCAGGGAGGTAATCTTCATGAGCCGCATAGGACAACGCCTTATTGAGCCGCAGGGGATGATCTCTCAATGAGCCGCATATGCATAATCTCTACGAGCCGCATAGGCTAGCGTTGTATTGAGCCGCAGGGACTGGGCTCTCGGTGGGCCGCATATGGCTGATTTCTGCTGGCCATATAGGGTGACTTCTTAGTGAGCCGCATAAAGCTGTTCTCATTTAAGCCGCATGAGACGTGCCACGTGGCAATCTAGGACCTCTGTCAGATCGGGTCAGAGATTTTTTTCTTTTCCCGAAGAGTCTGTCATTATGGCAGAACCATTATGACGCTTTATGTCAGAGCCGTCACGGTCGTCGAGTCGTGTCAGGGCATTAAATGAGGCCACTACCCAAATGGCCAGTTGTAGGGAGGGATCCCAAGGGGGGATGTGGCGTCGATCGGGCCGCATATTCCTGCTGAACCGCATACACTCCCGAGCCGCATGAGACTGAGAGTCTTCTTTGAATCGTATAAGGCAGCTCCTGTATGAGCCGCATGGGCTTTCTTCCCAGAGCCGCATGGACCATTATTCTGATATTTTCCATGCTTCTACAGGACCCCCTTCAAAGTTTTCAATTTGCAAAATTGAAACACTTTGAATAAGAAGCATGGCCCCGTTCATGCCGCATAAGTGTCTCAGTCGTATAGACTCATTCTGGCCGTATGGGCTCTTTGCCATGTGTCCTGACTACGTGTGCAAATCTTCATTAAATGCTCTTGATTCGTTTTTGAATTAACGTCGTCTTTTGGGGGAGGATCCCAAGGGTCGGTTATGCCTTGACCGAAGCATTTTTGCCTTTATCTTTTGAAGCAGCGCGTAATCCGAGGCGTCATCCGAGACGTTTGTTCGTTTTATGGGTCTCTTTCGCCTATAAATAAGAGTCTTTTAGTCCCCTTGGGGGTTTCTTTACCTTCTCTTTTTGCTCAAATTCCCTGTTGCCGACTTTGCTCTTCGTCTTCTTCCTTCATCGATCGACAATGGCTCCCAAGAAGGCTGCTGCTGCTACGGGCAAGAAGGCGTTCTCTCAGATTCTTCTACGATACAGAGACAAAAATGCTGTATCGCCGATCCTATGATGGATTATTGCTTCGGTGTCTGTCAAACGCATAAGCCAAAGAAGCCGTACGAGAAGCTCATGACGGTGTCTGCGGAGCCCATCAGCCTGGCCCTAAATTACAAGACTGTCTTCGCCGAATGGGCTACTACTGGCCCACGATGGTAGCAGATGCGATAGACTATACGAGAAAGTGCAAAGCCTGCCAAGTCCACGCGGACTTCCTTCACCAGCCATCCAAATTTCTACATCCGATAGTGGCGTCCTGGCTATTCGAAGCATGGGAGATGGATATCATTGGTCCAATCACTCCACCTTCCTTCCGAGGACATCGCTTCATACTCGCAATCACAGATTACTTCTCCAAATGGGCGGAAGCTGTTCCAGTTGCAGAAGTCAAAACTTCGAACGTGATCAGCTTCCTCAAGCATCATGTCATCTATCGCTTTGGACTGCCCCGAAGGATCATCCACGATAATGGTCCGCAGTTTGCATGCCACGCCTTCTATCGGTTCTGCGACAAGCACCGCATCCAGAATATTGCTTCGACGTCATACAATCCAGCAACGAATGGGTTGGCAGAAGCATTCAACAAAACCATCATCAAGTTACTCAAGAAGTTCGTATCGTCCAACAAACGCGACTGGAACGAGAAGCTTGGTGAATGCTTATGGGCGTACCGTACCACAGTCTGAACGGCCACAGGGAACACACCATTCTTCCTGGTGTACGGAAGTGAGGCAGTTCTCCCATTGGAGACTCAAATACCCTCGCTCCGTGTCGCCCTCACTTATCAATTGACGACGGATGATAACTACCGACGCCGACTACAAGAGTTAGAGGCATTAGATGAAAAGTGCCTCCTGGCTCAGCAACGAATTGAGCTATACCAAGCACGCATCTCTGGAGCCTTCAACAAGAAGGTTAAAATCAGAACATTCCAAGTGGACGATCTCGTTCTGGCAGTCCGGAGGCCGATGGTCATGACTCGCAAGACCGCCGACAAGTTTCAGCAAAAATTGGAAGGTCCATTTATCATCGAGGCTGTATTCTTTAACGGTGCTTACCGCATCGCAAAACAAAATAGAGACTTGCTCATGTTGCCCGTCAACGACAAGTTCTTGAAGAAATATTATGTCTAAACGATACATCCCAGATTATCGAGTCATGTACCCGCTGGTGCCGCTGAACTCACATCCACAACATTCCAGATTATCGAGTTATGTACCCGCTGGTACCGCTGAACTCACTTTCACAGTATTCCAGATTATCGAGTCATGTACCCGCTGGTGTCGCTGAACTCATATCCACAATATTCCAGATTATCGAGTTATGTACCCGCTGGTGCCGCTGAACTCACTTTCACAATATTCCAGATTATCGAGTCATGTACCCGCTGGTGTCGCTGAACTCACATCCATAACATTCTAGATTATCGAGTTATGTACCCGCTGGTGCCACTGAACTCACTTTCACACATTCCAGATCATTGAGCCATGTACCCGCTGGTGCCGCTGAACTCACTTTTACAGTATTTTAGATTATCGAGTCATGTATCCGCTGGTACCGCTGAAATCACATCCACAACATTCCAGATTATCGAGTTATGTACCCGCTGGTGCTGCTGAACTCACCTTCACAGTATTCCAGATTATCGAGTCATGTACCCGCTGGTGCCGCTGAACTCACATCCACAATATTCTAGATTATCGAGTTATGCACCCGCTGGTGTCGCTGAACTCACTTTCATAGTATTCTAGATTATCGAGTCATGTACCCGCTGGTGCCGCTGAACTCACATCCACAACATTCCAGATTATCGAGTCATGTATCCGCTGGTGCCGCTGAACTCACATTCATAATATTCAAGATTATCGAGTCATGTACCCGCTGGTGCCTCTGAACTCACATTCCGGGCACTCTTTCAGATAGTAAATCATGTATGACCATACCTCTGAACTTTTTTCCTGGAAGCGATCCTCCCTCATGATCCACTACCCGTACTCCCAGTGCACAAAAGGGTAACAGATCCAAAAATTTCCAAAACGGCCATGTCCTCATTACCTCTGAGTCATTTCACTTCCGCCAAAAATAAATCACCCCTTTGCATAGAACTTCCATGTCCTCATTACCTCTGAGTCGTTCTATGTACCCTCCTTCATTGAGCCCACGCCTGCCATGTCCTCATTACCTCTGAGTGGGAAGGCTCCGTCGAAGAAACCTTCATACTTGCCATGTCCTCATTACCTCTGAGTAAGTATGATGATTCCCTTTCGACTTATTATCTGTACCCACAACCGGAGTACGCCAAGGATAATAGGTCCACAAATTTTCTCCGCTGAGTCCGCTCCTGCCATGTCCTTATTACCTCTGAGTAGGAATACTCCGCGGTAAAACCTCCGTACTTGCCATGTCCTCATTACCTCTGAGTAAGTATGTTGGTTCTCTCTCATCTTATTATCCGTACCCTGAACCAGGGTATGCCAGGGGTAATAGGCCCACAAATGTCCTCTGTTGACCACAAATATCTTCTGTTGAGTCCACTCCTGCCATGTCCTCATTACCTTTGAGTAGGAAGACTCCATGGTAAAACCCTCATACTTGCCATATCCTCATTACCTCTGAGTAAGTGTGTTGGTTCCCCTTCATCCTGTTATCTGTATCCTAAGTCGGGGTACGCCAAGGATAATGGGCCCATAAATGTCCTTTGCTAAGTCTCTTAGTATAGGCCCACCATTCCTCATCATGCCCCGGGAGCCCAGCTGCTCCACGGCATTCTATCTCCCGATACCCCGAACAACCACTACCACTTTGCCGTAGAACTGTTCTAGGTATCCCCAATCAAACTTGTTATCCATACCTAAAACCAAGGTATGCCAGGGGTAACAGGTCCACAAACAAGTCCCCCATGCGGGGCAAACATCACCACAATACCACAGGCACAATAAGCAATACAAATGAAGGGTAGAAGGAAAAGTACCCTTTATTTGAAAGACGAGAAAGCATTACATATGGTGGGGACCATGTCCCTTTCAAAAAGAAAAGAAAAAGAAAACAGGAACAAAACGAGAAAAAGGCCAACTATAGTTCGGCAATACACAACTCCAAGAGGCGGTTCCTCACTAAGGCAATACCCCGCTCAAGCCTCTATCTAGCCCTGCGCTCAGCCTCTTGGGACAATCGCTCCCCATTATCCAGGTCCATGAGCGTTTGCCAGTCGTCGTCCAACCTCTTTAGAGCCACTTCCAAGTCAGCCGAAGCTTTATTGACGTTATCAGCCTCCTGGATAATCAGCCCTCTATCGATCCGGGCAGCCTCAAGCTCAGACTCAAAGAAAGTTAACTTCTTTTGGAGCTCAAGGATCAGCTCCCGCATTTCAGTAATCCCACAGGAGGCAATCGCTTCCCGAGTTGTAACATCTTCACTTTCATGGCTCAATTGATCATATCGATCAGACAGAGTACGGAGATCCTCCTGTATGACCGGTCTGGTTTTATCCTGAGCCGCCCTCGCCTTCTCTATAGCAGTTGTGAGGGAGCCACGCTCCTGTTCTATAGCAGCAGATAGATCAACCTGCCGCAGTACCTGAAGCTGGGCGATCAGCTGATCGGTCTCCAGCAACGTCGCCTCCAGAAGTGCGGCCACCCCCGCGCCACCAGGAAGGGCCTTAAGGATATCAATTTGACCCTAGGCGCATTGCCGGGCCAAGACGAAAGAGGTCCCTCTCTCCACAGCACCTTCTATCCCCCTTTTCAAGTGACGATAAAAGCTGACGACCACGTCCTGTAACGCTTCGTCCAGTACCTCCGTAGAGGACGATGTCAGAGAAAGTGTGGCCGGCAACATCGAAGGAGTGGTGCTAGAACTTGCCACCAGGAGAGCGACTTCCGAGCAGAAAGATGCACGGATAGCGGCTAACTGTTCCTCTGCCACCCGAAAAGCCTGGACGCTTGGCAGGGCAGAGATGTCGACTCTCTGGGCCGTCCGAACAGAGGAAGACACAATGACCATCGTCCCCGGCCCCGGTTGTCCCATCAACGGACTTGTCGAACTCGAGCCCACAGGAGGCCCATCAAGACGAGCCAGAAGGGGAGGAGGTACGCTCCTCTCCGCCAGTGCCCCTTTGGCAGAGTCCGTCTCAACAATGTCCATCCTCGGTACTAGAGAGGCAGGACCTGCATGTCCATGACAATGATCAATCGACGTTACCCGAAGGATGTGATCATAGAGCTGATAGGCCTCCTCGCAAGTTAAGATTCGGCTTATCTTACCGGGAGAGAAGCATCGAGGCTGCAGCTCGTTCGCAGCTGGCAAGGTCTCCTCACCCGCGATCTCCAAATTAAATTTGGCTGGCTCGTCTGACCCAGCCACCTCGGAGGAAGAGGCAACTCGATCAGCATCATCTGGATGGAACTCAACAATTTCGGGGGCAGGCTCACCGGTGCCCCCATCATCCCGAGTCATGATCTCGGCAACTCGAGCGTCCTCTTCTTCTGACGCCTACAAGAGGAAAAGAAGATGATTAAAATCAAAGCTAGAAGAAAGGAAGGACCGATAGTAATTTATTTACCTCTGATGCAGAGTCAATTTCTTCGCCTCTTTCCTTTATAGTTAGCCCGCGGTGTCTGGTTGCAGCCAGTTTTCGAGAGCGAGGAATGCTGCCAACAGAAGGAAGTTGCCTGTTACGATTCCTTGCAGGGCCGGGTGCAACGGACGTCTGATCTACCACCATCTCATCTGGTAAAATAGACGGCTGATCTGCCCCTACATCTGCCACCGTAAAGGAAGAGTCATCTCCATCAGGCTCGTCGCCTTCGTCATCTGCAGCAGCGGAGTCTGAATCCGGCACTTCGACTCTGTTCTTCCTCTTCCTTGTCTTGGCCCCCTGGGAACCCTCATCCAGGCCGGTACCAACGATGAAACTGTTACCTGGGTTAAAACTGACATAGGACTTGTTCGCCATGACGTGGTACAGAGCCGCCATATACAAGATCTCTACCGACACCTTGATAGCGGGAACTGAAAAAACGGTACGGGTATGGAATGTGTCATAGTAATGCCAGGCCCGGATCCCGTCAAGAAGGCTACCTTCAAAGTCCAGACAAGAGTTGGGGCTGTCTAGAAAAAGCTGACTATATCCAAATTGCCGGGCGAACTGGCTAGGCAGATAAGGCTCCAGAAAGACAGTGTTACGGTTGCGATACACCATATGAGAGGGGCGGATATTTCGCAGCCACAGAAGCATCTGGCCGTCCAGAAGTTGAGGGGGCCCAATACCGTCAAGATGGACAGCCGCTATTTTCTCATCAGTAAAACGAAGGACAGATACAAAAATATTGTACATGTCTGCCCTAGCCAATGCCATCCGGCAAGCACGCATGATCTTGAATTCCCAATACTCATTACGATAGCAGAAGATAAAAGCGTCATCATCAGTTACGTCGTCTTCAGAGCCCGGTCCCATCAACGACGGATAATGCATCAACAGCCACCCCATCAAATAATGATAGGGCACCTCGGTCCGTTCAAAATCTTTCGTTACATCGCGGGCAATAACCTTGGATATGAAGGTACGAAGGCCATGGTGTATGCTGCACACCATGGCCGGGAGGAGAGCTAGCCGGACTCGCAAAACTAACTTCACAGCCGGAAGGATAAAATTGCGACTGATCCTCTCGATGGAACCTGCTCCGCCCGAGACTACACAGTTTCGCAGCCATATCATCAAGAATCCCGTCAGGAGCGCCTTCTCCGACAACTCTTGGGTGTCCTGATAAAAATAACCAAAAGAGTCGGTCTGACTCCCGAATCTGTCACTAGAGGTAGCCACCCTCTTAGCTGACGACACTAAGGCTTTCACCGCCTCCCGGGATTGAGGACGGCGGAGAGTAACATGACCTGAGGCATCCGTCGTGAAGAGATAGCGCACCCAGTCCTTGGCATGAGGGGCATTCCCTTCTGAGCTGTTCTCCTTTTTGGCTATTTGATGACATGTGCTATAATGGCACAATATCTCTTGATAAAGAGCCACGAAGCCTGGATACCGCCTTTCCAATTCTTCGAACTCCTCGTTCGTGGGAGTATACGCCTCAAAAGCTTCGTCCCTCCAAGGAAGCTTGGAGATCGCATGCATTTCGTGGAGCGCAAGCCCTATTTCCCCTACGGGCGTATAGAAGGTTCCCGTACGGCGATTATACATCTCCAGCAGAGATATAAACAATCTCTTGTTTATAGGCAAGCCATGGCTAGTGCCCCGAATAGCATGGTAAAGACCAATCTCACACAGAAAGGCCTCATACTTTCGCAAAATCCATGTAGACAGATTGGTCCACGAGGGAATCGGATGTATCCAGCTGGGGAGCATCAACCGACCAATGAGATAGGAGCCCTTCCGAGCGAGTTAGTTCATAAAAGTGTCGGCTGTAGAAAACATGAAATTGGGACCCGGCACATTCAAGAAAGTACCCGGGGCCAATCCAATTACAGAACGGCTGGTGTGCACCTTGCCCGCGCACACTGATTTCTGGCTGTTGTTATAATGGATGTCTCCCACGAACATCCCACTCCGGGTAGGAGTTAAAGAATCTTCCATCTTTCGGTCCAGTGGGAGCATATTGAACCAAGATAAAGGAAAGTGACGCTCCATCTGGGGGATTCGGATCGCCATCCCGTTAGAAACAAAACTCCAGTTCTCTGACACCTCCAGAATCTGACTGTTCTTCACAGTCAAGGCATCTCCAAAGAAGAATGTGGGCTTCAAGTATCCCCCTTCTAATTTCCCCGAGTTCATCATAGCATTATGAAAATAGAAAGGCTGATTCTTGAGGGCATTCGATCTCACCGGGGGCTCGTCACTCGAAAACTGGTCCGTCATATGTTGGACTATATGGTCGTACCTATAGCCCAGAGCAGCTTGGGCACTGCCTACCAGGAGCTCTCCAGCAGCATTAATCGACAAATTCACTGAGAAGAAGAAAGAAAAAGATAAGTTAAAAAGATAGACAAAAAGGAACTAATGGGTGCTTTCGAGCTTATGCGGCTCCAACTTAACAAAGCCTCATGCGGCTCAGGAGAACACTTATGCGGTTCCAACTTACTGAAGCCTCATGCGGCTCAGGAGAACACTTATGCGGCTCCAACTTACTGAAGCCTCATGCGACTCAGGAGAACACTTATGCGGCTCCAACTTACGGAAGCCTCATGCGGCTCAAGCTCAACAGAACACTCATGCGGCTCCACTTAGTGAAGGTCATGCGACGGTGCTTTCATAAGGCCCGCAGGGATCGAATAAGTTCGTGCGGACCACGTGATAGACAAATATGTGCGAATCTATGCAGCTCAGTGTAGCTTATACGGCTTTGTTGGCGAAGCGCGTATGCGGCAACAGTGGCTATTCTTATGCGGTTCGCGGCTCGACCGTAGGACGAACATGCGACTCACATGAAGATAAAGGCTCGTGCATAAAGCATGCGACGTAGCCATAGCAGTTAGGGTTCTTTAAACCCACATAAAGTCCTTACCAGCAATAGGAGGATGGACGTCAGGGTGAGCTGCGGGCACGATGGCCGGCGGAGGAACGGCCGCGGTTGAAGTAGAGGCAGTCTTCTTCGACGAAGACGCCGCCTTCTTGCCCTTCGCCGCAATGGTCTTCTTGGGAGCCACTGGCAATTAAAGAAGAAGATGACAATGGAGTAGAAAAAGTTCGAAGTAAATGAGAAAGTAAAGAAGTCTTCTCTCTCAAACTCCTCTTATTTATAGGAGGACAAGAGAGAGGGGAACACGTAGATTGATAACCGCCTCGGAAAAGACGAAACCGACTCCTCGAATTTCGTCCCCTCTCTCATAAAGGAGATTCATCCAGGGCATAAAATCCAAAGATTTAATGAGCCGACCCTTGGGATCTCCCCTAAAGGCAGCACTAAAATAAATTTGAGGCAATTAATGATGCGCACCCGTGGTAAGGAGCTATGCGGCCCAAAAGTCCCTGCGGCTGATTGGCTCAATACAGCTGAGACATCCATGCGGCCGAGGCATCCATGCGGCCGAGACATCCATGAAGCCGAGACATCTATACGGCCAGAACATCATATGCGGCCTGGAGAATTTATATATGACCATGCTTCTTATTCAAAGTATTTCAATTTTGTAAATTGAAAAGTTTGAAGGGGGTCTTGTAGAAGCATGGAAAAGAATAAAGAAAGATCCATGCGGCCAGAGAGTCCCATGCGGCTCAGAGAATTCATGCGGCTCAAGGATCCATGCGGATCAGGGATCTATGCGGCTCAAACAAGTTCTATACGGCTCAAAGAGGAGCCATGTGGCCTACAAACAGCTCTTCCGTTTGTCCTTTACTGCATTAAATGCTATGACGGCTGAAAGCTCTGACAAGGTGACAGTTCTGGCACAAAGATATCATTATGACTCCCTCATAATGACGGACTCCTTGGGAAGCGAAGAAAATCTCTAACACGATCCCCTGAGAGTCAGAAACTGTCATACGGCCTTGACACATGGACAATCCTATGCGGCCCAAGCGGAGGCTCCCCCATGTGGCTCATGAAGACTAGCCCCATGCGGCTCACTAAGACTATCGTCATGCTGCTCACGAAGACTATCCCCATGCGGCTCATGAAGACTAGCCCCATACGGCTCACTAAGACTGTCTTCATGTGGCTCACGAATACTGTCTTCATGCGGCTCACGAAGACTATCTTCATGCGGCTCACGAAGACTATTTTCATGCGGTTCACGAAAAAGGCACCCATCATGCGGTCATCCACACTCATACGGCTCAAATCATTACCATGCGGTCCAAATGTTCAAGGGGCCACTCTTAGGCAGCCTTGACACGTGGCCAGCCTTATGCGGCCCAATGAGGAGCAACTTTCCTGCAGCTCAGATTTCTGTTGTGGCTTGCGGTTACGACATGTGGCATGATAGCAGGGCACGTGGCATCAGATTGATCGAAATCCATCAACAAATCCCAATAAAATATTAGGATCAAATCAGATCATTCGTAAATAAGCAAATTAAAGACACATGTCGAGGAATCCGAGGTTGGCATGAAAAATTAGGAGGATTTATATCAATCAGCATTAATTACCCACAAAAGATTTGATGCAATCACATTTATTGCTCAAATCTCGATGAACGGCCCAGATCCAGTAATCCTTAGCCATCGACTTTCAAGTATGGGCAATCATTGTAAACCCTAATGAGGCCCCCACTCTTATAAATAGCAGGGTGCCATTCCCTTGTAAAGACAGACAGAGACACATAGAGAGAGACAGAGAGAGACATACCTATACAGAGTGACCCATATAGAGAGAGCCAGAGAGCCAGAGAGAGAGCTTGAAGAGAGAGCATTTCTTCATCAACGCCAAGCAGTTCTTCTACAGAGCCAAGGCTGCACCCGATCGTCCAAGGAGTAAGACAGAGTTGCCGTCGCTTTTCTGAGCCTCTACCGTCATCCCCCCAGAATCTAAAATAAATAATTGTACTTAGATTGCTGTACCTAGGTTTTCGTCCCTATGCTTTCTTTGTACAAGCGAGTTTGTATTGTGAAGTAAAAGTCCAGTCCTCCGATAATTGTTTTGTTCTTTTATATTTCATGGCAAACAGATATGTGACGTCCATACATTATTTCATGTATAAGTCTTGACTCCACGCGGCCATATGCTTCGAATCGCCAAGGAACTCCGTGCCTCGACACATCCAAGCGAGCTCCGTGCCACTAGCTTCTACCTGTGCCTGCACATAAAAACTGTGTGGGTGTCAGTACTCAACTGTACTGGTAGCGTGAGCTCCTCGCCCACCCATACAAAACCGACACGTTCATTTACTTTGTGCAATATAGTCCCTTCTTTTCAATTGTCTTTCTAATCTTGCCTTAGGATCAGTTTTAGGACAAATGACTTGGCCTATTTTATGTCTCTAGACCATCCCGTGCTTGCAACAACAATGCCAACACATACTTTACCTTTAGACCCTTTTCGTACCGACAACGTTAACCTATCATGTCGTGTTTTCCTTACGGCCCAAAATAAGAGACGCGACTACGCGATAGTACCCAATTTCCTTGAGATCATGCTACAAGTCCATTGTACTGTACCTCGCAACTCAGTGTGACTTAACCATATCGTTGCCTCGAGACCCTTGCTACTTTAATCACCAACTGACCCAATCAAAACTTGTGGGCTAAGTATCACACGACCGACTTTGCCTTGCGGCGTTTCCAGGCTTAAACTCAAGATGACTCAAAGCCAAATTATGCAACTTATATGCCGACAACTTAAGACTAGACGCCACATCTCGTGACGAAGCACGTCGCCTATGTTGCAGCCAAATCTTAGTCCCAATATTTTGTTCTAACTGTACACACGTCCAACTCGACTCAATCCAAAGACACACACGCGGGTTGCCGCTATGTCGACTCATCTATATGAACTAGTCACTAGCGTCCAGCACAATCATAGACTCCTTATAGCTTTTGTTAGACAGATGCCCCTTGCCAGCACGACTATATGTTTTTGCCAACCTGTGCGGTCATCCAGCATAGCTATTGTAGTTTCCGTCTCGCTCAGTCAATCGGAGGAATCGAAACGCCATCGACGTTTGGACTTAGCCATGCAACGGCTACTCGAAGGCATCGCTTGGTCGAGACGACTCCTCGCTCAGGTAGGGTAGTTTCGGTAAACTTTCCTCATCTTAGCCTTCACATAATAAATCACATGTATTCAACTTGCACAAGTAGGCTCGATAATAAAAGAGATGAATCCACATAGATAAGAAAATTATCCCTATGGGTCGAATTGAGTTAGAATATAGAAGGGTCCAACTATCGTCTTGGAGTTGGTGCACCGCGTGCTTTGAAAATGACACTCGATCATTCGTCCCGTGGCTTGGAAGAAGGAAAGTTGGTATTCACCACAAAGCTAAGAGTTAGCCTAAGTCATAGGTGTCGCCCGCATAAACACTTCATAAAGCATGTACGGTCCCATCGTCCAAGGCTTGGCACAGCCTTGGCTTGCCCCATGAGTTAAGTTGCGTTACACGGCTTTTCGTATAAGTCTAGGCACCCAAATGACTTGGTCTTTCAAAAGTCAAACACATGTGCGGTACATTTCTACGATACAAGGCTTGGCATAGCCTTTGCTCGTCCCTTGCGTTAAGTTGTAGGCTTGATTAAGTTAGGCAAAGTTATGCCGGTCGACCTAAGTCATAGCAAGCACTGTCCTGCTCATTCTGCGGGTGTCAAGTTATTTAGTCCTACGATCTCAAGGCCCGTCATATAAAGTATGACTTGGGCGATAGAGTCGCGTAGAACGTAAGTCAGTTTAAGGCACGATGCACAGACTTAGTGTTTAAGGCACGAGCCACGGTTGATTTATTGAGTTTTGAAAAAGGGGCTTTCAAATAGGCATTCCTAAGTTGAGTGGAATGATAGGACAAGAAAGAAGAATGCTCGCGACTATGGGTCGTCGAGGCGGTCTTAGATGTGAGAAGTATTGAACTTGGCCCTGAAAAGAGATGGTAACACTAGAAGAAGAATGACTGTGTGAGATGTCAGTTCGAGTCGAGTCTTGCATGGTCATGGGACAACTTGTCGACAAGGAGAAGTTTCCACGAGCAGCAACCCTGGGCGCCATGAGACTGCGTCGTCCTTGGAGGAAACACGGTATAGCCGTAGCTGGACGAACCGTTCGGATTATTCGAAAACTTTCAACGGGGCTAGCTACTTGCGTTGAAAGGGTCGCCGAATAGCAAGACTATAGTCCAAAATATCTTATGATGTTAGTGACCAATTCATATATATGGGTCAGCACGGCGGCAATCCACGTGTGTGACTTTGGATTGAGTCGAATTAAATGTATGTACAGTCAGAACACAAAATGTTGGGCCTAAGATTTGGCTGCAACGTAGGCGACGTGCTTCGGCACGAGTTGTGGCGTCGAGTCTTAAGTTGCTGGCATAGAGTTGCACAAGTTGGATTTGAGTCGTCTCGGGTTTAAGTCAGGAATTGTCGCAAGGCAAAGTCGGTTGAGTGACACTAAGTTCACAAGATTTTATTGGGTCAGTTCGTGATTAAAGCAGTAAGGGCCGCAAGGCGGCGATATGGTTAAGTCATACCAAGTTGCGAGGCGCGAGCTCATTATGGACACAAGCACGGTCATATGGAAATTGGGTACTATTGCTTAGTTGAGTTTCTGATTATGGGCCGAAAGACAAGCATGATTTGATAGGTTAATGTTGTCGGTAAGAGAAGGTCTAGAGGCAAAGTATGAGTTGACGTTGTTGTAGCAAGCACAGAATGGTCTAGAGACACAAATAGGCCAAGGCGTCGGTCCTAAAACTGATCCTAAAACAAGAGTAGAAAGACAATCAAAAGGGTTATATTGCAAAAAGTATATGAACGTGTCGGTTTTGTATGGGTGGGCGAGGAGCTCATTCCACCAGTACAGTTGAGTACTGACACCCACACTGTGTTCATGTGCAGGAACAGGTACAAGCTCGTAGCGCGGAGCTTGCTTGGATGAGTCGAGGTACGAAGTTCCTTGCCGATTCGAGGCGTACGACCGCGTGGAGTCAGGACTTATACGGGACATAATGTATGGACATCGCCTTCCGAAGCATCTGCTAGCTCAAGACTTGTATTGAGAGATGAGAGAGAGCTGAGTGACTTGTAATATAAGAAGGGTGAGCTTGAGTGATTGTAATCTTGGCCTTCCGCCCATTGTAATCCGTGTTTCAATATCAACAAAATATATCTTTTGAATGACTTGTGTTTTGTTCTAACTTTTTGCTGCTATTATTCAATGTCTCTGCTTGGGACTTCTGTGCGACGACCCTGTTGCATCCGCTGTAATCGGTCGCTATAGAACCTGCCTTGCACGAGCGCAATCTAGGCTCGTGCGGCATCACGTCTTAGCGAGGACGATCGTTCCTACGGGAGCGGGGCGTGACATAATGGTATCAGAGCACGGCTTTGTAGTGCCCCGCTCTCGTTGGGGAGAAGTACTATGTAATAAGCTCGTGGCAAGTCAGACATGGTCGAGAATATAGATGGCTAGTCTGACTCAGCAACGAGTTTGGTATACGAAAACCATGGCATCAATAAAATCGATTTGGACGAGTGATATGGGTACCGTTCCAACTAATGGATCGGCTACTGCTGAAATAAGTCCTCGATGCAGTAGCCTGTGTCTTGGCGAATGAACTCTAAAGAGAGAGACACAACCAGTCTGTTGTTGGTTTTGTTGGTTTTCTTGGCTTTCTGGATGAATTATGGCGTGGGTTTGATAAGTGTGCTTTTGCGTCGATTTCTGAATGCGTCTTTGGGAATTTCGAAGGAAGGATTGAAGGAAGGATTCTAATTCGATGATCGTGCCATTACAGGAGTTCGTGTAACTAACGCTTGACCGTTGCGAAGCATTCTCCTACTCTCGGCACAATCTCTCTAGGCGGGTGGTTCTTCGGCCCCTTCTTTTCTACTCCTTCCCGCAAACAAAATTCTTAAAGTTCAACGTTCAAATCGATGATGCTAATTAGATGTATGCTTTGCCACTAAGATCAAGAACTTAGGATAATATAGTAATTTAGAGAAGCTAACTCATTCATAAGTTTCACACTAAGTAGAGAAAAGATAGAGTTCTAGGAAAGAGAAAGAAATTATTTCTTATTCTGCATCATAATGAAGAGACTCCGGCTGTGGTATACTACGCCTCGGAGAATTTGGTGCCTACGGGACGCAAAATCAGAACGTATGGCTTTGAAAAAAAGAACTCGCGCATGAGTAGAAATGAATATGTGGTTTAATAATGTCTACGCTATGCAATTTACTTCATACATATTAAACTGTTCATATATTCGCATGGTCATAGACGACTTGTGCACTAGGTGAGCTTTCCTCGAGATGGTACCCGGGGGCACTGGGACTGAATCGCCCTAGGAGAAAATTATGGAATCGTGCTTTGGCGCGAGGCATTGCGTGACCTCCAGTTAGGCTCGTAACCTGGACTGGTAGGGCGCGTCGCAATGCTACATAATCGTCCTTCATGGTGTCGATATCACCAATGAACGCATATAAGATAGAATGCATGCTCACCTATTGTCTTATGCAGGTGGTAAGTATTATGTATATTTTGTGCAGGAAAGGAGCATGGCCGTGGTAAGAATAGTTAAAATTGGTTATGTTGTTATCATTTAAAATGTGCCTTCGATATGAACTGTAAATCATATAGTTCTAAATAGAAAGATCACTTCGTATGCTAGAATCCTTAATAAGCAGTGTCGGTTTAGACGAGTGGGTTCGTCCTATCCACTAGCAAGTGTGCTAACCCCCAACTCCCCAGGTAACGAGCGCGTTGCGGAAGCTCGAGACTAGAATGAAGCTGAAGAACGGGAGGTGGCTCAAATCACTCCTATTTTGAAGTATTTGAAGCCTAATTCAGATCGAAGGCTTTTGTTCAAATGTATAAAGGGGCATGAATGTATGGAACGACAACGATTATTTCATGGCAGCTTGTTAAGAGTTCTCTTTTGTGTTTCAAAGATATAGTCGCAACGGCATATGTAATGTAAACATGACCTTGTACATACTTTGCAAGTTTATTGAATGAAAAGCTAAATTTCTTCTTATTCTATGTCTTCAACCCTCTGCACTGTTTAATTTCAACGTGTCGTATCAAAGGAAATTTGAAGTGCACATTCTTGCCTTGTACAAGTCCAATAAAGACTTGTACGGCATCACGTCCCGACTCGTAGGATCGATTTATCTCGAGTCAAGGCGATGACGACCGATTTGGCGAGTCGGGACGTGACAAGTTGGTATCAGAGCACGGTTCACATCTCGGACCTTTCAAAAATACTTTCTTTTAGATGTTGTTGGAATGTTTCAAAAACTATGCTTTTCGACATATGTGGCATGAAATAATCATTCCATACATATAAGCCCGTAGATATTTTGAGAATACTAACGGGTTTGCTCAATTTTGTAGGAATGTCGAAAAGAACGGGTGTCCCCGCTGTCAATGCCACATTGATTAGCACGGATAGCATCAAAGACGCGACACCTAGCAAATCCGTCATGGAGCGATTATTACGTCTCATTGAAGTCCAACAGCGCCAAGCGGAGATGTAGCAATGACAGCTGCAATAACAGATCCAGGCCCATATCAGCACCCAACAAAAGCAGATGGAGGCCCTGATCCGGATCGTGAGCACCATAGCGACCCAACAGAACTCGACGACCACCATGTCAGAAGAAGAAGAGCAACCAGTAACGACGAAGCATATGTCTCCCTCCTCCCTGCTCAAGGCGACCAAATTCAAGAAGATGAACCCGCCTGAATTTAACGGCCGAGCAGAGCCTGACGAAGTCATGGGGTGGCTAGTGAAGATTGAGGGTCTATTCAATCTCCTCAACATCAAGGGGTCCAAGAGAGTCGGGTGTGCAGCATTGCAGCGAAACTTGAGGGCCTACGACTGGTGGGAGGCGAAGAAACAAGAGCTCCACGAGGCCAACCCCAACGCCAAGATCTCGTGGGAGACATTGAAACTGGCCTTCCTCGAGCAATACATTCCTCATGCCGTTCTTCGACAGAAGAAAGAGGAGTTCATGTCCTTGAAGCAAGGAAACATGTCTGTTGAAGATTACGATGCGAAGTTCACAAAGCTTGCAAAGTTTGCCAGGGCCTTTCTGTCGAACAAGGAGGCATGGTACGAGCACTTCCAATACGGCCTGAATGACGATTTGCGTCGGGACGTTATGAACAAAAGATGCCAGACTTACAGGGAATCATATAATACCGTCCTTGATAGCGAGCAGATATTTGGTCGAGCTTCGCAAAGGACCGGGTCAGGCGTCCGTAACAACTTCAACAAGCATCCTCACGCGTGAGGCTCTGTTGTGCCAAAACGCCAGAACACATTCGAGTATCGGGGGCCTCACCCCGGCATACGGTGCCATCGCTGTACAAGATAGGACATCTGGCAGTCAATTTCCAAGGGGATGCTTCAAGTGTGGCCAAGTAGGTCACAAGGCAGTAGATTATCGAATGGGGAGGGCAAACCAAAATCCATCAAGGAACGTCCAAAATCAGAACAGGGCACCTCCCGCCCATGGCGCAAATGCAGTGCCCGTGTGTCATGCCCCAGATCCAAAATACTGGAGAGCGGGGGCAGACACAGCCAGCTACGTATATATAAGTGAATTCCATCTCGCAATACGGTCACGACTGTCTAGATGCTTGAGGGTTTACTACAAGGCATTAGTCTTTTAGGGTCGAGAACAAGCCTAGTGTCTCAATCTCAAGCAAGCAAGTAAATGTAACAAGATGGTAGATCATCAGACATACAAAGTAAGGCGTTCCAAACATTACATATTCAGATGATCATGAAGCTAGTCATATAAAATGCGAAGACTAGCAAGAGTTTAAGTCATACATGATCAGCCCTAGGATTTGTCAATCTTGTTACATCCCTTAGGCAGACAGGAATGTAAATTCAACACGAGCTAACACTTGCTCGACGGCTAAACGCCTTAAAAGAATAATTTACAATAGAGTGGGAGAGCAAAATAAAATCCACTCGTTGCCAGGGTTGCTCCTAGTGTTCACCATCTTGTTGGAAGGCTGGAAGATCCTCGGGTGCTACTCCGAAATCTGGCCATACAAAACCAGCTAGGTCAGACCCCAGAAAGAGCAAGTGCCACAAGAAAGGCTTAACTTAAGAACTAAAACCAGCATATTAGTACATGAGACATAAAGGATAATAAAAGATATGAGTTAGAGAAAATAAGGTGATAAACGATAAGACAACTAAGGGACTATTCTGGTAGCCAAGTTACAACTCGTAAACCAAACAAGGACCCGGGTTGTAACCCTTCACCTGAACAGAGCTTAGTCTCCAACCAATTATCAAAAAGAGTAAAGCATAACAGAAATATGCAGAAATAACCATGTAGTGGTCTTGCCTAGGCAAGACTAGACTGGACTCCATCCATCAATCACGGCCAAGCAATTAGTACGGCTTGATACTTTAACTAACTAGGGTTATCACAAGCCTAATTACTAATAAGATGCAATGAGATATTCCTGTAGGACCGTTGAGCACCTCTAGGGGGGGTGAATAGAGTGTGTGTGTGCAGCAGAAAATAATCACCAATTAAAACTAAACTTTAAAACTATGGCAGTGAAATAAGAGACAGTAAATATAATGCAACAAAAGATAGAGAATTCAAACTCAGCGACACAGCGATATATACTGGTATCCCTCTGAGAGGACTAATCCAGTCTCGAGTACTCTTGCTCGATGTTAATCCACTATGGCACAAGCTTTAACTGAGAGCTTGCAGTCTCTTACAACACCGTGCTTGGTGACAAGCGCACGACCAGCTTCACAACACCGTGCTTGGTGACGAGCGCACGACCAGCTCCACAACAAGAAAAGTTGTTGAACTTGGAACGACCTCTTTACAACTCTTGAAATACCAAAAGACTCTAAATCAACTCTGATAGTACTGGCTTTTGGCTAAGAGGTGTATATGTATGATTTGAAAATCTTGGATCGTTTGAAAACACTTGAATAGTAGAGAAGAGAAGATGAAGAGTGAATGAATTGAAATGAAAAGTTCTTCTCTATTTATAGGTGTTTTCTGGAACCGAACTCGGACAGAGTTCGGGAAGAGTTCTGATGCATATATCTCGCAAAGAGACGTTGCTCGCAGATTTGGAGGCAACAGAAGTTTGAATACAAACTGACCGAACTCGGACAGAGTTCGGGCCGAACTCGGGCCGAACTCGGTTAGGAGTTCTGTCAGGAGATTTTTGAAATATTTTAACAGAAATTGTTTTCAAAATTATTTTGGAATATTTTGTAAAATGAGTGTAACAAGAAATATGAGTGATAATGGGTAGGCTTTTTAGAAAGTGGACTGAAATAACCCTAAGCCAGTATTACCAAAACTGATTTTACAAAATAAATCCTAGACTCAATAAAATGTAAAATACAGAATAAAATATAAAATGAGTCATCTCCAGATTTGATGATGTTGATGCTTCGTTGATGCAGTACAACGTCCGTTGCAATTGATTTCAGATATCCTGAAATGATTAGCAGCATTTTGTATATTTTGTGTATTGACTTAAGTGCATGTTGATTATCGAAATCGGGTGTGACCATGGAATGGGCCAACAATCTCCCCCATTTTGATAATTGACAACCTTGAGTCTATACCAAAATATATCTTGATAAAATAGAACAAAATACAAGTATACCTGAAAAAAATGGTAGAGTTTGTTTTTCCATTTATAGATATGTATGCTCTTTTTGGTATGGTACTCTTTTTCTCCCCCTTTGTCAAATAGTAAAATGACTTGGGTCTCCCGTAATGTGTGAAGCCAACAATAGGAAACAAAAGACAAAGTGAAATAAAAGAGACATAATCACAGCATAAAACAACGACTATAGTAATACTAATGCTGGAAATAAAGAAATGTCATACTAATAAGTGTTGAGTACAATCATCAGAAAATGTCTAACTAGTGAGTTTAGACATATAAAGAAAAACTACATCAAAAAAGATCATCATGTAACAAATATCCACTATCCAAAAGCTGAATCCATGTCACATAGTGGGATTGTCAGCACCAGGAGCCTCTGGAGGAAAGTAGGCTGCAGTGGGGTCGAAGTGCTGGAAGGAGACCTCATCTGTGAACCGAGGACCCGAAAAGCCTGGGTGAGGCTGGATGGTGACTGGATAGACCGGATCATGGGCTAGGCTGTAGTGGAGATCAGCTATCCCATTCTCAGCACCTGGGCCTGAGAAATGTGTCGGAACTCCGAATCCAGATAACTTTGATGACGTTGTGCAGATAAAGCAACAAAATCATCAAAGCGCTGGTAGAAAGTCGGATCAAATCCTGGGGCAGGGGCTGGAGCAGGAGCAGGAGCATCAGGAACCTCAGCATCAGCAGTTGGAGCAGGCTGAGCTCCAGGAGGCAGAGGTAGAGCAGGAAACCGTGGAGATCCGGTAAGCTCGATAGGAGTAGAGGAGAATGCACAAGTCTGAAGGTCAATCTCAAAATGACGAAAGATAGATGCCAAGTGCATTGGATATACCAGATTCCTTCCTGTATTTCTGCAGTTCAGCATCCAGGACATCATGGTCTTAGGGATAGAGAATGGAATGCCAAAATGAATGTGATATAAACCAGAGAGTTCCAAGAAGGTCACTTCATCTGTGGATCCTTTCTTTGGAAGAAGGACATAGAAAATCATTCGATGAAGTTCATAAAAGGATTGGTTCAAGTTCTTGGAATAAACCCTACGAGGAAC
This sequence comes from Iris pallida, assembly GCA_029216955.1. Lineage (NCBI taxonomy): Eukaryota > Viridiplantae > Streptophyta > Magnoliopsida > Asparagales > Iridaceae > Iris > Iris pallida. The sequence continues at coordinate 680,957 of JANAVB010002400.1, forward strand.
AGGGTTTGGATGACAAATGAGTTCCCTAAAAGAGGCTAGGGTAACATCAGCAGGGAACTGGACATGGGTAATGTCAACCAAAGCATCAACAAGATCAGGAACATGGAAAAATTCTCTGATATCGGTAGCAGAGAATTCTAGTTCTTGTCCAGCAACGCAAGAATAGAAATTTCTGTTAGGTTTTATTTGCAAATTGCAGTAAAACATTCGGACGACATTGTCAAAAATGTTTTCTGATACCTCGAAGAAATCTCGGTATCCTAAGTGGTCAAAAGTAGGAGCGTATTCAGACAATATTGTAAAATTTACAAAAGCTCCTTTGCAAATCCTACGACCAGAAAAAAAATCAAACCAAAGATCAGAAAACTCTTTGTCCGAAAATAAAGTAGAGTCATAGTCTTCTGCATCCATTGGTCGTGCTGGACTAAAAAGGCTAGCGGGTGTATAATCCGAAGATAAGGAGGCACCTTAGGAAGATGATCTATGACGCTTAGGAGCCATTGAAATAAATTGAAGGAAAGGAAGTAGATTACCTTTTTGAGAAAAAAAAGAGGAAGATGAGAATTCGAAACGCCTACCAGATCTGTTGGATTCTTTGCTAGGATGGAGGAGGAAGAACTTTCTTGGAGAAAGGAGGAGTAAACTCGAGTTGGTGAGTGAAAAAGAGTAGAGAAAGAGGGGTTTATAAACGGGCTAGGGCCGACTGTTCGTTTTTGGAACCATAACAGCGCCGACCGAACTCGGTCCAAATTCGGTCCGAACTCGGTCAGAGTTCGGCCCGAGTTCGGTCACTTGTATTCCCGAGACAGTAAATGCAGTACTGGTTGGTTAAAAAGTAACTTTATGACTTTTGACTCTAGTATTTAATAACTTACGTTATTTATGGGTTAACTGTAGGGGTGTCCCAGCTAACGGAGGTTCACCGGGGAACTTTTAAGTACCGCTTCGCTTCGACCGTAGTCATGGTGACAGACATACCCTTTTTAGGTTTGTACCCAAAAATAATTTTCGTTAAATAAATTCCAAAGTTGCAAGTCATGAAATTAATTTTAATTACCATATTGAATTATGAATCTGAAAATTCAAGTATACCGAGCTCACGCCTCATTATGTTAAAACGGTCTTCAGCCAATAGTTTTGTGAATATGTCTGCTAGTTGATGATCTGTGTCAATAAATTCTAAGCAGATATCCCCGTGTTGTTGATGATCACGAAGAAAATGATGTCTTATCTCTATGTACTTTGTGCGTAAATGACAGATTGGGTTCTTAGTCAAATTAATAGTGCTAGTGTTGTCACAATAAATAGGAACATTGGTGTAGTGTAGATTGTAGTCTTCTAAGGTTTACTTCATCCACAAAATCTGAGCACAACAATGTCCTGCGGCGATATACTCAGCCTCAGTTGTTGATAATGCTACTGAATTTTGTTTCTTGCTAAACCAAGAGATTAAGGCCTTTCCTAGGAAATGACATGTGCCACTGGTACTTTTACGGTCTACTTTGTATCCTGCAAAATCCGCATCCGAGTAACCTATCAGGTCAAAGGATTTGGTTTTAGGATACCATAAGCCGACTGTAGAAGTTTCTTTAAGGTATCGGAAGATACGCTTAACGGCACTAAGATGTGATTCCTTAGGATTTGCCTCTTAACGTGCACAAATGCAAATACTAAATATAATATCAGGACGACTAGCAGTTAAATATAATAAACTACCAATCATACCTCGATACTTACGCAGATCGACAGGTTTGCCACTTTCATCAGCATCAAGCTTTGTAGATATAGCCATAGGAGTCCCGATTGGCTTTACATTCTCAAGGTCGTACTTTTTCAGTATGTCCTTCGTGTACTTAGCTTGGTTGATGAATGTTCCTTTTGAGTGCTGTTTGATTTGAAGTCCTAGGAAGAAGTTTAGCTCTCCCATCATACTCATCTCAAATTTACTCTGCATACACTTAGCAAAATCTTGACAGAGTTTTTCGTTAGTAGAACCGAATATTATGTTATCTACATAAATTTGCACAAGAAGGATATCATCATTCAAGGATTTGATAAATAAAGTAGTATCAACTTTTCCTTTTGAAAATCCATTATCAAGTAAGAAGGCACTTAGGTGTTCATACCAAGCACGAGGTGCTTGTTTGAGTCCATAAAGGGCTTTCTTAAGCTTGAAGACGTGATCAGGTTTTTGAAAATCTTCAAAATCAGGGGGTTGTTTCACAAAAACTTCCTCTTTTAAAAATCTATTTAAAAATGCACTTTTCACGTCCATTTGAAATAATTTAAAATCATTAAAGCATGCAAATGCACAAAACATGCGGATGGCTTCTAGTCTAGCAACAGGAGCATAGGTCTCATCATAATCAATTCCTTCTTCTTGATTATAACCTTGTGCCACTAGACGTGCTTTGTTGCGTAGAACCTGTCCATCTTCACTGAGTTTATTTCGGAACACCCATTTGGTACCAATTATCGATTGACCAATAGGTTTAGGAACGAGTTCCCAAACTTGGTTTCTCTCAAATTGATTAAGTTTCTCTTGCATGGCAGAAATCCAAAACTCATCAGTAAAAGCATCATCTACATTCTTAGGTTCTATTTGAGAAATGAATGCTACATTTACTGCTATATCAGAATTTTTAAGAGATGAACGTGTACTTACACCTTTAGATACATCACCTATGATGAGTGTTTCTGGATGATCTGGCTTGAATTTTAATGATTCGAACTGTTGGGTCATATCTTTCACAAAACTTTTCTCAGTTCTTGCATCTTGGGTCAGATCTTTCACAGAACTCTTCTCAGTCCTTGCGTGTGTATCTTCATCATCACTGTCGCTAGATCTGTGACTATTTAACTCATCAAAAGTAATATTAATAGTTTCTTCAACAATCATAGATCTTTTATTAAAAATTCTATATCCCTTACTCTTAGCAGCATATCTGAAAAATATCCCGTCATCTGCTTTGGAGTCGAACTTTCCCAAGTTATCCCTGGTGTTCAGGATAAAACAGCGACATCCAAAAACTTTAAAGTAAGAAATGTTTGGAATCCTTCCAAACCAAAGCTCATATGGTGTTTTCTTCGAGATTGGTCGAATTAACACCCTATTCAAAACATGACAGGCTGTACTAACAGATTCTGCCCAAAAATATTTAGGAAGATTATACTGATTCAGCATGACTCTAGCCATTTTGCTTAGAGTACGATTCTTCCGCTCCACAATACCATTCTGTTGGAGAGTTCTAAGACAAGAAAATTCGTGGTAGTATCCACTATCATCACAAAACTTTTTGAAATCAGAATTTTCGAAATCGCCACCATGATCACTTCGGATACGAGTAATCATGAAACCTTTTTCGTTTTGTACCTTTTGGCAAAATATCTGAAATTCAAAAATTGCATCACTTTTATTTGATAAAAAGTAAACCCAAGTAAATCGAGAGAAATCATCAACAATAACAAAAGCGTTGAGCTTACCGCCAAGACTAGCGACTCTACTAGGACCAAATAAATCCATGTGAATCAACTACAAAGGTCTAGAAGTACTTACAGCGTTGATGGATTTAAAAGTAGACCTATGTGCTTTTCACAGTCAGTACATACCATATCTCTCTTGAATGGAATCTCAGGGAGTCCTCTTACCAACTTCTTTGTACTTAGTCGTGAGATAGTATCCATGTTTGCATGTCCTAGTCTCATGTGCCATAGCCAGCTTTTATCTTGATTGGCTACTAGGCACCTACCTGTATTATTAGTATTCTCTAAAAAGAAAACATAAATATTGTCTTCTCTGATCCCTTTATATATGGGATCACCAGATGACAAATCATATATGGTACATTTATCTTTCACAAAATTGATGCCATAACCATTATCTGCCAAATGACTTATGCTTAATAGGTTATGTTTCAATTCTGTTACTAGACAAACATCCTTTATTACTGGATAGGAAGAAATACCTACAGTACCATTACCAATTATATTACCTCTCAAGTTATTTCCGAAGGAGACATATCCTTCTTTCTTCATCGATAGCGTAGCGAATAAAGATGCATCACCAGTCATGTGTCGCGAACATCCGCTATCGAGGATCCATTTGCTTCTAGCATGAGAGGGTTGAGGGTCCACCTACAAGACAAGTAGATGAATCCTTTGGTACCCATTTTCGGAAGGGTCCATTCTGATTAGCTTTAGGTCTCCAAATTAAAGTGTGATTGTCAACAAGTTTTTTTGCTAAAAAATACTGTGATATGTGACCGTGCGTACCACAATAAGTGCAAGTCAGTTTAGAACTAGATGTGGTCACCACTGTGTTTACATGCTTGTATGGTTTGGAGAACCTATAAGTGAAAGCATGATTATATACGTGTTTCTTCTGTGCTTTCTTGTTTTTAGTCCTCTTAGGTGTATGCTTGGCATTAGGACTAATTTTAGGCTGTGTCATAGGTATTTCCTGTTTGCCTAACTTGATTTCTAACTTTTTAGAAACCGCAATAGACTCTTCATATCTAGTAGTCATATCTGAGAGTCTTTGTTCTGTTACTAGGTGCTTCTTCTTCTCTATGTCATATAGTTCTTGCATCTTGACATAGTCTCTTTCTTTCTTTTCAATTTTGAGGATAGCCTCATGATAGTCTGCCTTGAGTTTGGCTATCTCTTCCGTGTTACCGGTAGTAGACGTCTCTTTGATATCTTCAATAAGATTGGACAGTCTAGCTAACTCGGTTGTGTATGCCTTAATCTCTTTTCGAGATTGCTTATACTTGTCAAACACATTTTTGTGTTCTTCAAGTAAATCGCTAAAGGCATTTTCTAACTCATCGAAAGTAAAGTCATCATATTGAGGATTTGAAGATACCTTATCAAATGCCATGAGACATACATTTGCATTGCCGCAGGGTCTATCATATTCTTCTGAATCACTGGCATCACTTTCATGCCAGATACTTGCGTTGGCATACTTTCGACCAGTTGTTGCTTTTCTGCTTGATCTTGATCTGTCATATGGACTGCTTTTCTTGGTGGTTGGACAGTCTTTCTTCATGTGCCCTGACTTCTTGTATCCAAAGCATATGGTTTCATCTTCATTGCTTTCTTGGATATCTTTCTTCTTTCTGCTTGTAAACTTTAGGTATTTCCTGAAGTTCTTCACAAGTAGGGCATGTTCATCACCACTTGACGATTCTTTATCAGAGTCATTGCATATTGATTTTCTTACTTGAGCTTTGAAGGTAATAGATTTTTCTTTTGGTGTTGCTTCCTCAAACTCTTGCAAATCAAGTTCATGGGTCATCAGCTTCCCCATCAGTGTTTCCAAGGACATAGTGGTGAGATCGTTTCCTTCGATAATTGCTGTGGCTTTTGGATTCCAGTTCTTTGTTAGAGCCTGCAGCACTTTTCTGATCTTCTCATGATTGCTGTAATCCTTACCAAGAGATTACAGAGGATTAGTTATATCAAGGAAACGAGTAAACATCTGTGTAATTGACTCATCGGGTTTCATCTTGAAAGATTCATATTCCTGAGTCAGTCTACTAATTTTGGATTCCTTCACTTGGGAAGTACCTTCATGAGTTACCTCAAGAAATTTCCAAATTTTGTGAGACGTCTAACAGGTTGAAACTCTGTTGAACTCCGTTTTGTCAATTGCACAGAATAGTGCATTGATGGCACGAGCATCAAGACTAGCCTTAGCTTTTTTAGCTTCGGTGTATTTGTCATGAGTCTTTTCTATAAGAATACTTTCAACCACTGTGGATGCTGGTTTCTTATAACCATCAATGACTATTGACCAAAGATCAAAGTCAAGAGATTTTAGAAAGAAAGTCATTCGTGTTTTCCAATAGGTATAATTAGTTCCATCAAATAGGGGAGGTCTATTTGTGGATTGTCCTTCATCGTTGAATATTGATTTCACGGCTGCCATATATACTCTTTGAGGTATGTTATATTTGAATATAACCTGTTCTGATACCAACTGTAGGACCGTTGAGCACCTCTAGAGGGGGGTGAATAGAGTGTGTGTGTGCAGCGGAAAATAATCACCAATTAAAACTAAACTTCAAAACTATGGCAGTGAAATAAGAGACAGTAAATATAATGCAGCAAGAGATAGAGAATTCAAACTCAGCGACACAGCGATTTATACTGGTATCCCTCTGAGAGGACTAATCCAATCTCGAGTACTCTTGCTCAATGTTAATCCACTATGGCACAAGCTTTAACTGAGAGCTTGTAGTCTCTTACAACACCGTGCTTGGTGACAAGCGCACGACCAGCTTCACAACACCGTGCTTGGTGACGAGCGCACGACCAGCTCCACAACAAGAAAAGTTGTTAAACTTGGAACGACCTCTTTACAATTCTTGGAATACCAAAAGTCTCTAAATCAACTCTGATAGTACTGGCTTTTGGCTAAGAGGTGTATAGGTATGATTTAAAAATCTTGGATCATTTGAAAATACTTGAATAGTAGAGAAGAGAAGATGAATAGTAAATGAATTGAAATGAAAAGTTCTTCTCTATTTATAGGTGTTTTCTGGAACCGAACTCGGAAAGAGTTCGGACAGAGTTCGGATGCATATATCTCGCAAAGAGACGTTGCTCGCAGATTTGGAGGCAACAGAAGTTTGAATACAAACTGACCGAACTCGGACAGAGTTCGGGCCGAACTCGGACAGAGTTCGGGCCGAACTCGGGCCGAACTCGGTTAGGAGTTCTGTCAGGAGATTTTCGAAATATTTTAACAGAAATTGTTTTCGAAATTATTTTGGAATATTTTGTAAAATAAGTGTAACAAGAAATATGAGTGATAATGGGTAGGCTTTTTAGAAAGTGGACTGAAATAACCCTAAGCCAGTATTACCAAAACTGATTTTACAAAATAAATCCTAGACTCAATAAAATATAAAATACAGAATAAAATATAAAATGAGTCATCTCCAGATTTGATGATGTTGATGCTTCATTGATGCAGTATAACATCCGTTTAAATTGTTTCATATATCCTGAAATGATTAGCAGCATTTTGTATATTTTATGTATTGACTTAAGTGCATGTTGATTATCGAAATCGGGTGTGACCATGGAATAGGCCAACAGTTCCAACAGCCACAAGCCTTGCAGACTTAATCCAGGTTATCCGGTCACAAGTTGAGAGAGTTGGATTAGGTGACTTGGGAGTGCAATACATGGCAGTGTGCTGGAAATGTGCCCTACTCGACGGCCGACTACAAGTCCAATTAGAGCGCCCAGATAACGGGACTGCCTGTAGCTAGAAATCTTTTCATGAGCTACATCATCAATCTAGTCTTTATCCTAGTCAGATTCAGTATGAATCCCTGACCGTGGTAACCAGGAATTCATGTCCTAAACATGATGCATGACGAGACATGTAGCTTATACAAGCACAAACACCCATGGTGTCAAGACAAAAGTTACTCAGCAAGTCAAGATAGCCATCACAACATCATATCAAGATTATCATGTTGGGTTTACTTATCAAGAGTGCGCCACGACAGGCCACTGTCATGTATTATCATGCCAAGGTTGCTTGTCAAGGGTGCGCCACGACGGGCCACTATCATGTATTATCATGTATGAATGAAACTTGCATAAAATAGCTAGTAACATATTCTTGAAGCTAAAAAAAAGATCTATAACTTTTATGTTGGGAGTTGGGAGAAATTCTGGCCATAATTCAGCCAAATAGGACTTAAAACAGCCAAAATAGGCCCTATGCGGCATTCTGCGGCACTATGCAGCCTTCTGCGGCACTATGCGACACTATGTAGCCTTCTGCGGCACTATGCGACACTAAGCACGCCATGCGGCACTATTCATACGGTACTATTCATTTCTGCGGCTGCGGTACTATTCATACGACACTATTTATTCCTGTGGCTGCGGCACTATTCATCCCTGTGGCTGCGGTACTATTCATGCGGCACTGTTCATTCCTGCGGCTGCGACACTATTTATGTGGCACGATTCATTCCCGCGGCTGCGGTACTATTCATACGACATTATTCATTCCTGCGGCTGTGGCACTATTCATACAGCACTATTCATTCCTGCGATTCCGGTACTATTCATGCGGCACTATTCATCGTCCCTGCCAAATTTAGCACAGATGAACTAGAAAATGCTTAAATCTTATTTTGGCCATAACTTCCTCAAAATAAGTCAAAATCTAACTTTTCAAAGGTCCATTTTGGGTAAAATTGAATTCTCTACAACATAGAATAATCAAAACTTGAAAATAATAAAGTTTGGTAGATAAAAACCCAAGAAAACCAAAAATGGCAACCAACTTAGATCTACAAAAAATAAATCATGAAAATTAAAAATGCCAAGTACTAAAGTGTCTTAGAATCTCGTGAGAAAGATAATGGAACAACAAAAATGGAGTTCCTCCATGAAGCAAGTTGCACTTGCCTAGGACTTGGTAGGTGGGAGGAGTAAATGAAGAAGATGAAGAAGTAAATGAAAAAGTGAATGAGGAGAGAGAGAAAATTAGTTGGATTATATATCAACCCTCTCAATCTCAAACCAAGTCAAGCCAAGTCAAACCAAGTCAAATTGAACCGAACAGAACAAATAAATCAAGTCAAGATTAAACCAAGACTAGGCTAAGCAAAACAAGTCTAACTACAGTCCACCTGATAAATGCCAGAAATCTCGTATACATATACGAAAATACGTATAATGGGAAACGGGAGTGACACCATGAACCCACAAAATCGCTAAGGGGCCTAAGGCCGAGTCTATGTACTGACGCGGGATGAAGCATTCGCGTCTGACACTCTTGTGACATGTATATTACTCTATAAAAATATGCCTACTAGAGTACTGTTCGATTCAGGTGCTACGTATAGTTTCATATATGCCGACTTTGTAGAAGAGAATAAACTACCCATACAATTTTTAGATATGAATCTTAGTGTTAGCACTCCATCGGGAGTAGATATGCCTGCCACTAAAATTTATAGGGATGGTTACATCTGCATCGGAGGAAAAAAATCTATCCTTGGAAGTTATCGTCCTCGACATCAAGGAGTACGATATAATCCTCGGCATGGATTGGTTGGGTACATGCCATGCAACGATCGAGTGCGCAGAGAAGAGAGTTGTGTTCCACCTTCTAGGCGAAACCGAGTTCTTCTATTCGTGCAAAGCAGCGTTAAAGACGACTATGATGATATCGGCAATTTCGGCAAGGCGTATGTTGCTTTCTAGTTACAGCGGGTACCTAGCATCAGTTCGAGATACGAGAAGGGAGATTGCAAGCACGGCCCAGACTGAAGTCGTGGCAGAATTTCCTGATGTGTTCCCAAACAAGTTGCCAGGGATGCCACCGGATCGAGAGATAGAATTCAGCATCGAAACCTTTTTGGACACCCGACTGATATCCAAAGTAGCCTATTGAATGGCGCCAGCAGAGCTGAAGAAACTGAAAGCATAACTACAAGAGTTGCTAGATCGCAGATATATTTGCCCTAGTGGCTCCCCATGGGGTGCTCCAGTATTGTTTGTAAGAAAGAATGATGGATCGATGTGACTGTGCATCGACTATCGGGAACTTAACAAAGCCACGGTACGAAACAAGTACCCGTTGCCAAGGATAGACGATTTGTTTGACCAGTTGCAAGGGGCGACTGTATTTTCCAAGATTGATCTTCGCTCAGGCTACCATCAATTGAAGATCAAGTCCGAGGATGTGCCGAGTCCGCCTTCCGAACTCGATATGGTCACTAGAATTTCTAGTCATGCCTTTTGGCTTGACAAGTGCTCCTGCCGCTTTCATAGATCTGAAGAACCGGGTGTTTCGACCATTCATAGACAAATTTGTCATCATATTCATCGATGACATTCTCATATATTCAAAAAGCAAGGACGAGCACGTGGAACACTTGAAGACGGTACTATAGACTCTGCGTGAACACCAACTTTATGCCAAGCTAAGTAAATACGAGTTCTGGATGAGCAGCATGACGTTCCTTGGGCACGTTGTTTCAGCTAAAGGCGTTACGGTGGACCTAAAGAAAATTGAAGCGATAGTGGAATGGAAGCGACCTACCACGGCATGCGACATCCGAAGTTTTCTCGGCTTGGCAGGCTACTACCAAAGATTTGTGAAAGGCTTTGCCAAGATTGCATCGCCTCTGACTCGCCTCACCCAGAAGGGAGTCGCATTCGAGTGGAACGACGCCTGTGAATCTAGCTTTCAAGAGTTAAAGAAACGGCTCATCTCAGCTACAATCCTTGCACTTCCAGACGGACCAGAAGGGTTTTAAATATTTAGCGATGCATCGCGAACTGGTTTGGGATACGTTCTTATGCAAAGGGATAAGATGATTTCGTTTGCTTCGAGACAATTGAAGCAACACGAGAAGAATTACCCTACACATGATCTTGAGTTAGCGGCGATTGTGTTCACATTGAAGCTATGGCGACACTATCTTTATGGTGTGGCTTGCAGCATCTATACAGATCACAAAAGCCTCAAATATATCTTTACCCAACGGGACTTGAACTTACGGCATCGACGTTGGCTCGAACTCTTTAAAGTCTATGATCTGACTATCGAGTACACGCCGGGTAAGGGAAACGTCGTAGCAGATGCTCTGAGTAGAATGTTTGTAGGATGCATGTCTATCAACCGTGACATACAGCGAGACTTGGCAGAAATGGGTATCGAACTCCGAATTTGCTACCATGGAGCACGATTGGCCCAATTGTACCTCGAATCGAGCTTGAACAATAAGATAAATACTGTACAGGAAGACGACCTATTTCTGAAGAAGATGCACGAGCTGATTTCGACTTTGTGGTGGACGAGAGCGAAATGACGCGGATGAAAGGAAGGACATGTGTGCCAGACCATGTCGAAGTTAGAAAAGAGATTCTGACAGAGGCCCACTCTGCGAAGTACTCATTGCATCCCAGGAGTACCAAAATGTACAAGGACTTATGCACGACCTTTTGGTGGCACGACATGAAGAAAGATGTTACAACATTTGTGTCACAGTGCATGGCCTGTCAATAGTTGAAGGCCGAGCATCAAAGGCCAGGCGAAGAGCTACAGAACCTCGACATTCCAGTATGGAAGTAGAACGACATCTCTATGGATTTTATCATGGGCCTTCCGAAGATGTCAAGAGGAAATGATACGATTTGGGTCATTGTCGATCGTTTGACCAAATCTGCTCATTTTATCGCTATCAAAGCATCATGGAGCATCGATCGGTTAGCTCAGATCTATATCAACGAGATTGTCCGACTGCACGAGGTACCTGCCACAATTATTTCGGACAGAGATGGGCAATTTTTGTCACATTTCTGGACGAGTCTACAAGCGGCGATGGGCACTAAGCTGAACCTTAGCTCCACGTACCACTCGTAAACCGATGGCTAGACAGAAAGAGTAAATTAGATCATGGAGGATATGTTACATCTGTGTAATAGATTTAAAGACAAGTTAGGACACGCACTTGCCGCTCGCGGAGTTTGCGTACAATAATAGTTATCAATCGAGCATCCAAATGGCTCCCTACGAGGCACTTTACGGGAGGAAGTGCCGATCTCTGATTTGCTGGGATGAAGTCGGGGAGCGACAGGTGTTCGGGCCAGAACTTGTCGAACAAGTCATTGAGAAGGTCCGCATGATTCGAGATAGGCTCCGTATTGCTCAGAGTCGACAGAAGAGTTATGCAGACACTCGTCGACGATCGTTAGAGTTCTTGGTTGGGGACCACGTGTTTCTGAAGGTGACGCCAATGCGGGGCATCATGCGATTCGGGGTAAAGAGCAAACTAAGTGCGATATTCGTAGGGCCCTTCGAGATTCTCGAAAGAGTGGCGACAGTTGCCTACCGGATTGTGCTACCTCCTGTCATGGCTGAAGTGCACGATGTCTTCCATGTCTCCCAACTTTGGAAGTACGCATGACCTAAGTCATGTGGTTAGTTTCGATCAGTTGGAGCTGCACGCCGATTTATCATTATCGGAGGAGCCCGTGCAAATTTTGGACCGTAAAGAAAAGATCCTACAGAGCCGATGCTGTCCTTGGTTCACGTACTCTGGCGTAACCATTCAGTTGAGGAGTCGACGTAGAAACTAGAGGTAGAGATGAAGAAGAAGTACTCTTCACTTTTTGCCGACGAAGGTCAGATCCTTGTTCTTAAGTTTCGAGACGAAACTTTTTCTTAGTGGTAAATTATATAGTGCCCCTCTCCCGTTGGGGCAAAGCCCTATTTAATAGGCTCGTGGCAAGTCATACAAGGTCAAGAACATAGATGGCTAGTCTGACTCAGCGACGAGTTTGTTATACGAAAACCATGGCATCAATAAAATCGATTTGGACGAGGGATATGGGTACCGTTCCAACTAATGGATCGGCTACTGCTAAAATAAGTCCTAGATGCAGTAGGATGTGTCTTGGCGAATGAACTCTAAAGATAGCAGTGCAACCAATCTGCTGTTGGTTTTGTTGGTTTTCTTGGCTTCCTAGATGAATTGTTGAGTGGGTTTGATAAGTGTGCTTTCGCGTCGATTTCTGAATGCGTATTTGGGAATTTCGAAGGAAGGATTGAAGAAATGATTCTAATTTGATACTCGTGCCATTACAGGAGTTTGTGTAACTGATGCTTGAACATCGCGAAGCATTCTCCTACTCTCGGCACAATCTTTCTAGGTGGGTGGTTCTTCGGCCCGTTCTTTTCTACTCCTTCCCACTAACAAAATTCTTAAAGTTCAATGTTCAAATCGATGATGCTAATTGGATGTATGCTTTGCCACTAAGATCAAGAACTTGAGATAATATAGTAATTTAAAGAAGCTAACTCTGAATTCATAAGTTTCATACTAAGAAGAGAAAAGATAAAGTTCTAGAAAAGAGATAGAAATTATTTCATGTTCTACAACATAATGAAGAGACTTCGGCTGCGGTATACTATGCCTCAGAGAATTTGGTGCCTACGAGATGATAAATCAGAACGTAAGGCTTCGGAGAAAAGAACTCGCACACGAGTAGAAATGACTATGTGGTTTAATGTCTACGCTATGCAATTTACTTCAAATATATTAAACTGTTCATACATTCGCATGGTCATGTACGACTTGTGCCCAAGATGAGCTTTCCTCGAGACGGTACCCGGGGCGCTGGGACCAAATCGGCCTAGGAGGAAATTATGGAATCGTGCTTTGGTATGAGACATTACGAGACCTCCAGTTAGGCTCGCAACCTGGACTGGTAGGACGCGTCGCAATGCTACGTAATCATCCTTCATGTTGTCGATATCACCAATGACCACATATAAGATAAACTGCATGCTCACCTATTATCTTGTGTAGGTGGTAAGTATTATGTATATTTTGTGCCGAAAAGGAGCACGGTCGTGGTAAGAATAGTTGAAATTGGTTATGTTGTTATCGTTTAAAATGTGCCTTCGATACGAACTATAAATCATATAGTTCTAAATAGAAAGATCACTTCGTATGCTAGAATCCTTAATAAGTAGTGTCGGTTTAGACGAGTGGGTTCGTTCCATCCACTAGCAAGTGTGCTAACCCCCAACTCCCCAGGTAACGAACGCACTGCGGGAGCTCGAGACTTAACTGAAGCTGAAGAACGGGAGGCGGCTCGAAGCTCTCCTATTTTGAAGTATTTTGAAGCCCAATTCAGATCGAAGACTTTTGTTCAAATATATAAAGGGACATGAATGTATGGAACGACAATGATTATTTCATGGCAGCTTATCGAGAATTCTTTTTTGTGTTTCAAAGATGTAGCCGCAACGGCATATGTAATGTAAAAATGATCTTGCACATACTTTGCAAGTTTATTGAATAAAAAGCTAAATTATTTCCTATTCTATGTCTTCAACTCTCTGTACTGTTTAATTTCAACGCGTTGTGTCAAAAGAAATTTCAACTGCACATTCTTGCCTTGTACAAGTCCAATAAAGACTTGTACGGCATCACGTCCCGACTCGTGGGATCGATTTATCTCGAGTCAAGGCGATGACGACCGATTTGGCGAGTCGGGACGTGACAGGCTTTACGTCTTTGGACTATCGATTGAATTCTTTAACTCTGTTGCTTCCGTAAGTTGATATCGTTGGTGCGCTCTCTCACAGTTGTCCCACCGGATGTCCATATAATAAGTCTAAATAATTTTCAAAACGTAGAAGAATAGTTTTTAAAAAGAAACAAAAAGATGGTTTGTGTAAGCACGGTTGGCTAAGTCGGGCTGGACATATACACCATGGATTGTGTCGACCTTAGCAAAGTCGAGTACGGGATTCATAATATTTTGAGCACAAAATGAGTTTGACTCGATTGAGTAAATGGGATGACTATCGATAGGGTTGCTATCAAGCGACGATAACGTCGGTGCGATATAGATAAGCGTGCTTGGAATTCGAGGAATGGTTTGAACAAAAAATTTTAAAAAGTTAATTTTGATTCGAATGATATTTTAAGGATTTGCCGAATAACTTCATCCCTGAGTGGTGTATGCGATAGCTTCAGGGATGTCGATCGATTGAGGATGCGGGGTATCGATGAGTCTATCAGGAAGCGTCGCGTGTATGCAAAGCCGTAGATTGAGTATCGTTGAATAAGTTGTAGTCGTGAGATTTGACGAGCTGATTCGAACAACCTAAAATTGACGCGTACGGAATGTGCACGGGATTGAGGATTGCGTGAGTGTGAAACACGAAAATGATTGAGTAGGTAAAACTGAATCGATAAAAAGTTAAGGTGTAGTGAACGGAAGACTCGATCGAGGACATCAACATGAATCGTATACAAAAATTTAGCACGATTGGATGATAGCGTGCATAAAAATGATTCGAATATAATTGTGAAGGACTCTAAGGATTGGGATAAATGTTGATCGATGATTTGAGTTGGCAAGGAATGATGTGAATTTAAAAAATACGTTGGTCGATGACTTAAGATAAACGGATGAATATACGTGATTTTGGATTTGAACGAATTGATCTCGTAAATGATTCGAGGGATAATGATCAAACTTGAATTTGAATATCGAGGAGATTATCCAGTCGGACGATAGCATCATTCGCACGACTCGAAATTCATTGTAAAGGAAGATCGTCAGGTTACGCATATTATCGATGATATTGAGGTGTGTCAAAGATCGATATGCGATAACTCGAGGGCACTCTAATTCGAGAAATGATGATCGTGTTGTTAGCCCAATGATTATATCATGTTTTTGAATATGGCTAATCAATTAAGTTTAACATAATAACAACACTAATATTCATGTAATCACTATCATGTTGCTACTTAAACTTAGCGTTGTCCTAATGTTAGCATTGTCCTAATATCAATATTAATATGCTTGTATCATATTGGTTTCATTTGTCTAACATGTATTTGTAGACATGCTGTAAGCATGATCAAACATGATCAAACCAGGAAATATGCAATAGAGAATTATTGATGGGCCAAAGACGGTGTTATACAAGAAGATTTCTCTGAACCGTCTAACGACCTATCTGGGGCCTCGTATGGGGTTCCGTTGCCCGGTCAGCGGACAGGGGTCGAGGGGGCAGCGCCCCCGTCAGGGGTTCGGGGGCAAAGCCCCCGAAAGGTATTCAGATTTCCAAATCTGTTTATCTTCGGTTAGTGAATGGTGCTTTTTGAACTTGGTCTTCCTGCAGTTACGGATCCCAACGATATTTTTTTATAGAGTTCTGCCCGAATTCTGCCCGAATTCTGTCAGAATTCTGCCTTTGGAAAAACTATAAATAGAGAAGTATTTCGATCATTTCAATTCACTCATATACTTTCATATCTCTTCTCTATAAGCCTACTACTTCTTCCAAAGTATTCTGAGCTATTCATTTTCAAATTCCAAGCCAGTTACAATCCTCTAGTCGATTTGCCAGTGCGGTACGGTCTAGAAGTTTCAAGAGCGGTTGTAATCAGAGGCTTGATTGAAGTTAGACACTTCACAATTGAAGTTGGTCGAGTACTTCGGATCAAAGCTTGCGTTGTAGAAGTTGCAAGATCTTCGGATGAAAACTTGTCGTAATTTTCCATAGTGGATTCAACTGGAAGCTAGAGTTCTTCCGACTGGACTAGTCCTCACAAGAGGAAAACCAGTATACATACTTGTGTTTGTGTTTGCTCTCTACTTTCTACTTTTTATTTACATATCTGTGATATATTATCTGTTATCTTGTTACTAACATTTTTAAATAGTTAATTTCCACTGCCTACTCTATTCACCCCCCTCTAGAGTATTGTGCTTTATAACTCGTTCCTACAATCAGTCCTATAATTGGTATCAGAGCCAGTACTGCAACTAGAGGCAATATATTCTGATCCCAATTGTTCCTACAATTGGTATCAGAGCCAGTACTGCAACTAGAGGTAATATATTCTGATCCCAATTGTTCCTACAATTGGTATCAGAGTGGGTGCTTGGTATATAGATATTGTTGCTCATACCAATTGCTCCTACAATTGGTATCAGGGCAAGTGCTCCTTCTAGAGATATTATTGTAGGTGCTCCTTATAGAGATATTATTGCTTATACCAATTGCTCCTCCAATTGGTATCCTAGCAAGGACTCTATTATTTAGCTTAACATCCTTGGAGCAGATCCTCATTATCAGAATGAGTTATACAGGTAAAGCGAGGTAACACTGCTATTATATTCTTATATAACTGCTATTACATAGATCACTGTATCACATATAGCAAGTATGTACTTCACAACTAAAGAGCAATCCTCAAATAAACTCCCACTATTTGATGAAACAAACTATAGCTATTGGAAGACACGGATGTTTGCCATTGATTATAAAAGAACATAACTTTTATATCGGAGGACTGGACTTTTACTTCACAATACAAACTCGCTCATATAAAGAAAGCCTAGGGACGAAAACCTAGGTACAGCAATCTAAGTACAATTGTTTAGTTTTTTCTGGGGGGTGACGGTAGAGGCTTGGGAAAGCAAGGCAGCTCTGTCTTACTCCTTGGACGATCAGACACAGCCTTGGCTCTGGTGAAGAAATGCTCTTGGACGTGCGGGGAGACTCCCTTGCGCCTTCGGTTGCTAGATCTCTTGATGTCTCTGTAGTGCTCTCTCTCTTTTCTCTGCTCTCTCCTTGCTCTTCTCTCCTCTTCTGCCTTCTGCAAGGGAATGGCACCTTGCTATTTATAGGAATGGAGTGTGCTCATTAGGGTTTGTAAAAGATTGTCTCCTTCAGAAGTCGACGGTTAAGGATCAATTAATCTGGGCCATTAATCTTGAATATAATAAATTTGAGCAATTAATGTGATTGCATCAAATCTCTGTGGGCAATAAATATTGATTGCCATAAATATTCGTGATTTGTGATAGCCTGCCACGTGTCCAATTTACTTGATTTGATTTGATCTGGGAAATTATGACGATCGCAATAAATCTGATTTTGTTAGGATTTGTTAGCACCCATAATTCCAAGGAAGATAAGACTGCCACGTGTCTCAATTATAGCGAAGAGCGCCACGTGTCTCAACTGGACCGTCCTGGCCGAGTCGCATATGGGGGGGTTCCTCTCAGCCGCATGAAACGTGCAGCCGCACGTGGATGGGCAGCCGTATGAGGATAGGCAGCCGCATGCAAAGGGGCAGCCACATGAGGATAGGCAGCCGCATGTAGAGGGGCAGCCGCATGGGGATAGGCAGCCGCATGCAGATGGGCAGCCGCATGGAGTGGCCTCGGGACTTGGTGGATTTTGCCAGCTGTAAGGAGATTTTCTCCTTTTTTTTAGGATCACGCCATCATATCAGAGTCATTATTACGTTCTTATGTCAGAGCTGTCATGGCTGTTATTTGTCAGAGCAGCCGTCAGCTCATTAAATGCAGCCGAATGTAGAGAAGAACTGTTGAAGGCCACGTGGCTTCTTTCTGAGCCGCATGGATCTATCCGAGCCGCATGGACCCCTGAGCCGTATAGACTTCTGAGCCGCATAGGGATCCTGAGCCGCGTGGGATCCTTCTGTTAGAGCCGCATAAGTCTTTCTTATTCTTTTCCATGCTTCTACAAGACCCCCTTCAAAGTTTTTAATTTGCAAAATTGAAATACTTTGAATAAGAAGTATGGCCATGTAAAAATTCTTTGGGCCGCATAGGATGTTTTGGCCGCATGGATGTCTCAGCCGCATGGCCTCCTCAGCCGCATGGCCATCTGAGCCGCATGGGCTTTTCAGCTGTATGGTCTGCTTGGCCGCATAGGCTCCTTGCCACGTCTTCATGACACGTGTGCAAATCTTTGCATTGATTGCCTTTGATTTGAGCCGTCTTATGTGGGGAGTCCAAAGAGTCGGTTCATTAAATTTTGGATTTTCTTTGGATGAATCTCCTTCATGAGAGGGGACGAAATCCTAGGAGTCGGTTTTGCCTGCAGCACACGACCCGAAGCGCTCCATCGGTCCACGTGCTTCCTCCCCCCCTTTTGTCCTCCTATAAATAAGAGTAATTAAGAGAAGAAATCTCTTTACTCTCTCCTTCAACTCAAGCCTTTCCTGCCCTAGCTGTCATCATCTTCTTCGATCACCGATGGCTCCCAAGAAGACTGTTGCGGCGAAGGATAAAAAGGCGGTATCTTCGTCGGCTGCGGCGGCGAAGGACAAGAAAGCTGCTTCTACTATTTCGACTGCGGCGACGAATGATAATGTGGTAGCTCCTCCGCCAACCGACGTGCCCGTAGTTCACCCCGACATCCACCCCACCATTGCTGGTAAGGACGTTGCGTGAACTTGAAACCCTAACTGTTGTGGCTACTTCGCATGTTCTATGCGCGAGCCTTCATCTTCATGTGTGCCGCATGTATATTTCATGTCCGAGCCGCATGGGGTATGCTCCATGTCCGAGCAGCATGAGAATTGTTACTGTGGTCGCATAAGCACTTTGCCAACGGGGCCGTATAAGCTGCGCTGGACCGCATAGGCTTGCACGAATTTGTTTGTCGCATGAGCCGCATAAACTTATCCAAACTCTGTCACATGAGACATCGTTTGAACAGAGCCATATGAAAATACTGTCGCATGAACCTTTGCTGGACGGAGCCACATAAGTGTTTTCTGAGTTGGGCCGCATGAGACTCCATTAAATTGGAGCCACATAAGCTCGAAAACACCAATCAGTTCTCCTTGTCCATCTTTTTAACTTATTTCTTTCGTCCTCTTTTCCATGAATTTCCCAGTTAATGCTGCGGAGGAACCTCTGGTGGGTCAGGTCCAATTTACTATAGGAGTCCGGCTTGACCAACTTGTTCGGCAGGTGGTAGAACAACTGCCCAAGAACGAGCCTGAGGAGAGGCTGACTCTTATCAAGAACCAGCCTTTTCGCTTTCTCTGTGCCATGCTGAACTCAGAGCGATTGGAGGGGAAGTACCTGAAGCCGGCATTCTTCTTCGAAGACGCCCTGACTGTGAAGAACTCTCGGGTATTGGATATATCCGAGAATTGGAATTTTATTTCTGCCGGAAGGGCGATCCACATCCCCCAGATGGAGTGTCATTTTCCATTGGTATGGTTCAATATATTGCCGGTGGACAGAAGGATGCAGAAATCCTTGACGCCGAGCCGGTCGGGAATGATTGTGGGTAACATCCACTACAATAAGCATGTTAGATAAACGTACGCGGACAGGAAACCGGTCAGCTGCTCCGTGATGGGGCTAGCCCCGGGTACCTTCTTAAATGCGCAAGGTCCCAATTTCTCATTCTCTCAAGCCGACACTTTCCTGAATCGACTTGCTCGGAAAGGGTCTTATCCCATTGGCCGTCTCTCACTTTTGAACTGGATAAGCCCCATCCCTTCGTGGGCCAATTTGACCGGATGGATTTTACGAGAATATGGGACTTTCCTGCGTGAGGTTGGTCTCTACCACGCCATCCGAGGTGTATGTCAGGGATTGCCCATCAATAAGGATTTGTTTATGGCTCTCTTAGAGATGTACAACCGGCGGACGGGGACCTTCTTCGCGCCAGGAGGGGAGATGGGTCTCGCTCTTCATGAGATGCACGCCGTCTCTAGGCTGCCTTGGGGCAATAAAGTGTTTGAAGTATATACTCCGACGAACGAAAAGTTCGAAGATTTGGAGCAACGACATTCAGGTTTCGTTGTTGTCTATCAGGAGTTACTGTGTCATCACAGTTACTATTAGCAGACGACCAAGAAGGATAGTAACTCGGAAGGGAACCTTCCGTATACTAGGGCTTGGCTCTTCCACCTTTTTCAGCAAGGTGCCTCAGGCCGAGTTACTCCCCGAAATCCTGTGACCCGAGAGCAAGTACAGGATCTGGTGTTAACTGCCAAGAAGTCGAAGGCCTTGAGCGACACGTTTGGGAGTCAAACTGATTCCTTTGATTATTTTTATCAGGATACCCAGCCGCTGTCGGAGAAGGCAATCCTGGCAGGGTTCTTGATGGTATGGCTACGAAATTGCGTGGTCTCAGGAGGAGCTGGTTCTATTGAGAGGATCAGCCATAATTTTATCCTTTCTGCTGTAAAGCTAGTTTTTAGAGTCAAACTAGCTCTTCTTCCGGCCATGGTGTGCAGTATACACCGTGGTCTCTGTACTTCTTCATCCAAGGTTATTGCACGTGATATAGCGATGAACTTTGAGCGAATCGAGTTACCTTATCACTATCTGATGGGGTGGCTATTAATACACTGCCGGTCTTTGATGAGACCTGGCCCAGAAGATGGTGTAACTGACGATGATGCTTTTATCTTCCAGTACCGTCGGATGTCCTGGGAGTACAACACTATGCCCGCCTGTCGGAGGGCGCTGGCGAGGGTGGATGGATATAACTTCTTCGTGTCTGTTCACCATTTTTCTACTGAGGAGGTGGAGAGTGTATATGTTGATGGTACCGGGCCTCCTTTCCTCTTACCTGAGAGGATGCTTCTTTGGTTGCGTAACATCCGTCCCTCGCACTTAGTATATCGCAACCGTAATACCGTCTACCTGGAACCTTACTTACCCAGCCGGTTCTTCCGCCAGTTTGGGTACAGCCTGCTGTTCCTAGAGAGTCCCAGCTCTTGCCTGGGCTTTGAAGGCAGTGTTCTGGATGGCATCAGAGCTTGTCTTTATTATAATATTTTTCATACCCGTGCTAGTTTCTCGGTCCCTAATGCTGAGACGCAAGGGGAGATTTTGTATTTAGCGGCTCTCTACCACGTCACTGCGAGCAGGTTTCCGGTTAATTTCGACCCTCGTACCAGTTTTATTGTTGGTATCGGCTTGGCAGAGAAGCCCTCGGGGTCGAAGAAGAGGAAGTAGAGGGCGAACACGGTTCCTGTGTCGAACTCGGAGTTCACCACTGCGGATGAAGAAGATGGCGAGCAGGGTGCTGATGATTCTCTCCCTCCTCTAGACGAGGTGGCGGCGGAACAACCGCTCATTGCGCTCGATGAAGTGGTGGCGGATCAGCCGCCTGATGTGCCTAGCCCTTTGCTTAAGCGGAGCAGGAGTGAGTCTACTGATATCGACATGACTTATTCCATGAAACGAGCTGCTGTCAGATTCCGTCGGCTACTTATCGAGGATGTTAACGCTGTTTCTGAGGTGACTCGAATTATAGTCGTCTTCTCCTTTATTTTCCTGTAATATGGCCTAATCATTTTTCTTTACTCTTGTAGGCGTCAGAGGAGTCGGTTTCTCGAGAACCGGCCGCTGAGGTCGATCCGGCCCTGACCACTTTGGTCAATGACATGTGCACCGCTATCATTTCTGCTGGGGTTCTTCCGGAGGCGACCGAGGAGTCCCACCTTGCTGAGGACTCAACCCATGGGGACGGGGGTGTAGAAGCATGGAAAATATTAAAGAAGGATCCATGCGGCCAGGAAACTCTATGCGGCTCAGGAAGCCCATGCGGCTCACAGATTCATGCGACACGAGGGGCTATGCGGCTCAAGACGTCCTATGCGGCTCAGAACAGGAGACACGTGGCTTGAAAAATAGTTCTTCCCTCCTGCATTAATTGCTGTGATGGCTGACAACTCTGAAAAAGTGGCAGTCCTGACACAAAAGTGGTAATTATGACTCTGTCATAATGACAGACCCCTAGGGAAGTGAAGGAGATCTCTGACACAATCTTCCGAAATCCAGAAAATGCCACGTGGCCCTGGCACGTGGACGATCATATGCGGCTCGAGCGAAGACTTCCCATGCGGTTCAGAATGAAGCTGTTCCATGCGGCTCAGGCCGAAACAGTCTCATGCGGCCCAAGTGGAGGCCTTCCCATACGGTTCAAGAGGACCATTTCCATGCGGCCCAGGCGGATGCATCCCTATGCGGCTCGCAATGATCATCTCCATACGGTTCAAAGGTTCGAAGGGGGGGGAGCCACTACCCAAGCAGCCCTGACATGTGGCCCAAACCTTATGCGGCCCAAATCTTATGCGGCTCAATCTTCATGCGGTTAAGATCCCCCAGTGGCTCTTAGGACACGTGTCCTAAGTCGATCAATCTCCCAGATTTATTGCAATCAGAGATTGGGTCAAATCTCAATAATCTGGGACACGTGGCAGGGAAATAAATCAAATTTATTTACAGACATCAAAAGATCATTATGAGGAAGATTTATTCCAATCAGTATTAATTGCTGATGAGATTTGGTGTAATCTATACTTAATGGTCCAGATTCATCACAATCAAAACTAATGGCCTAGATTGACCAATCCACGGGCCGCCGCCATCTCCGAGAAGCAATCATTTGCAACCCTAATGATCACACCCCATTCCTATAAATAGCAGGATGCCATTCCCTTGCAAAGAGATACATACACACACAGAGAGGGGCGTACATAGGAGCACTTTTCGAGATCAGAGAGAGCACCAGAGTACTTGGAGAGAAGAGCAGAGAGAGAGCAAAAGGGAGCACTTCTTCCAACGCCAAGCAATCTTCTGGAGCCAAGGCTGCATACCGATCGTCAAAGGAGTAAGGCAGAGCTGCCGTCGCTTTCCCGAGCCTCTATCGTCACCCTCCAGAATCTAAAATAAACAATTGTACTTAGACTGCTGTACCTAGGTTTTCGTCCCTAGGCTTTCTTTGTACGAGCGAGTTTGTAACGTGAAGTAAAAGTCCAGTCCTTCGATAATTGTTCTGTCCTTTTATATTTCATGACAAACACGATGGCGACTCTGCTGGGGACAAACTTCTCCATGGCTGAGAAGTTGGTGACGCAGTCGGATGCAGCCAAGCTTGGCTCCACGCAACAGAAGATGGTCGTCCGCTTCGACCAACAGGCGTTTGAAGAGATGCTCTCTGAAGGAAGTGCTGGTCCGATCCAGAAGCGAACACGCACAAAGAAAGCTCACTGCGAGTGGAGGCCAAAATCATTTGCTCCCCCACAAGCTCTGGACGGGGTACTCTCTGCTACCCAAGACGGCGAGGGCGATTCTCATGCGGCTCCACTTCGAGCCATAGAGAACTCTGCTGTCCCCAAGACCGGCAAAGGAAAGCACTACGATGCTGGACTTGCAGGGACAAAGAGCGACTCTTTGTGCCCCGAGAAGAAGCCTAGCACTCCTGTGGCCAAATCTGCCAACCATATGCATGAGGCTCATGCGGGTAGATCTACCAGCCGTATGAAGAAAATCTATGCGGCCAGATCTGTTGGCCCATTGGTCATATGGTCAACCTGATTTTAATAATTGATCAAAACTCTGTCTGGATATACGAAGCTTGTTGGAACATCTCAGCTTCTTGGACATAAGCAAGATTGGATATTCACTCCGTTCAAGACTGAAGATCTGTTTGCCTACTTGAGTCTGTACTTCCTATGCAATGTAATTTTCATTTTATTTGAGTCTAGGAATACGTTGTACACCGAATCGTACTGGCAAATAGGCTATCCCCAAAATAGTTCAAAATATTTTTAAAATGACCTATCAAAATGTTTACAAAAAGGTTTTCAAAAAGGTTTTCAAAAATCACCAAATCTATTTTTAAAAACCCTAACCTAACCCTGACAGAACTCGGCCAGAGTTCGGCCAGAGTTCGGCCAGAGTTCGGTTGGTGGCCGTTTGATTTTTGAATTCTCTGGAACTTGGTCCTCCTGCAGTTGCGAATTTGACCGAGATTTGCTCATCGAGTTCTGCCCGAATTCTGCCCGAATTCTGACAGAGTTCTCCCTTTGGAATTCCTATAAATAGAGATGGATTTCGATCATTTCAATTCACTCATTCACTTTCAATCTTCTCTCTATCTAAAAAGCTTTCTGCCTTCCAAAGAGTTTTCTAGAGCTTTTATTTTCAGATCCCAAGCCAGTTACAATCCTCTAGTCGATTTGCCAGTGCGGTACGGTCTAGAAGTTTCTGAGAGATTGTAATCAGAAGGCTTGATTAAAGAATACCTCTTCACATTTGAAGTTGGACGAGTTCTTCGTATCAAAGCTCGCGTTGTAGAAGTTGCAAGGACTTCGTAAGAAAACTTGCGGTTTTTCCTATAGTGGATTCAACTGGTAGCAAGAGTTCTACCGACTGGATTAGTCCTCAACAGAGGGATACCAGTATACATCGCTGTCTTTGCATTTGCTTTCTGAACTCTGCCTTTACATTATTTCAACTGTGATTATATACTGTGATTGTGTTGCTAATATTTTTTTTAATTAGCATTATTCCGCTGCCAACTCTATTCACCCCCCCTCTAGAGTATTACGCTTTACTATATCGTTCCTACAATTGGTATCAGAGCGAGGTTACAGGTAAAGCAAGGTAACAGTACTATTATTTATTCATTATTTATTAGATCATAGCACATCACATGGCTACTATGAAATTCACAAGTGAAGGTCAGGCCACAAACAGACCCCCTCTGTTTGATGGTACTAACGACACTTATTGGAAAACACGGATGAGTTTCTTCTTAATATCTCTTGATTTTGACTTATGGGCTATTGTTCTTGATGGCTATCAGAAGCCACCTCGTATAAATGTCGAAGGAGTTTTGGTTGAAAAACCCCAAAGCAGTTATTCAGAGGAAGAAAAGAAAAAGGTCAGTCTTGACGCACGTGCCATTAATGCTCTTTTTTTGTGCCTTAGACAGAACAGAATTTAACAGGGTATCTACATGCACAACGGCAAATGGTGTGTGGAAGCTTCTCGAAGTTACACATGAAGGCACGACTCAAGTCAAGGAGTCAAAAGTCAGCCGACTTACTCAAGAGTACGAGGCATTCAAAATGAAGCCAAATGAAACAGTCACACAAATGTTCGAGAGGTTCTTGGATATTGTAAACCCTTTGTCCTCCTTAGGCAAAGATTACAGTAACCACGAAAAGATTCGCAAACTCCTGAGAGCTCTCACCAAGAACTGGATTCCGAAGGCTACAGCTATCATTGAAGGAAACGACCTCACCACAATGTCACTTGAAGTACTTATGGGTAAGCTACTCACTCATGAACTGGAGCTACAAGATTTTGAAGAACCTGCACCAAAGGAGAAGACTATCGCCCTCAAGGCTCAGCACAGAAAAGCTGCTGAAGATGACTCAGACAGCAGTGGATCTGACGCTGAAGATCAAGCTCTCCTAGCAAGGAAGTTTAAAAGATTCATGAGACATGAGAAGAGAGTCAAAGAGAACAACAGCAACAACTGGTATCAAGAAGATGCTGTCTGCTATGGCTGTAAGAAGAAGGGACATATGAAGAAGGACTGTCCCATCAACTCATCATCGAGCAAGAAGAACAACAGGTATAAAAAAGGCAACCTGAAAAGATCAACGTCTCGGAAATATGCCAACACCAGCATATGGCATGAGAGTGAAGCTAGCGACTCAGAAGATGAACATTCAGAGGACGCTGCAAACATCTGCTTCATGGCAATCGATCAGGTACCTACTGAACCTGTAGAAACATATGATGACTTCACCTTTGAGCAATTAGGAGATGCCTTCAGTGACCTGATGCTTGACTACAGGAAACTGCGTAGTAAATATCAGACCGCTAAGAAGGTACTCAAAGAGTACAAAGGAGAAATAGGAAGACTTACCGACCTACTAGCTGAGGTTAGAGCTAATGTTAGTGAGTCTGGTGAGCTTTCCTCTATAAAGCTCTTATTACACGAGACTAAACAGTCATCCGAAAAAAAAGACAAGATTATAGACCAATTGAGAGAAGATTTTTCTAAAGAAAAGAAAAGTCTTCAATCTGCACAAATCAGAATGGAATCACTCACTTCTGATTATACTAAGTTATATGACACTTCCAAAAGGTTGGAAATTAGGTTAGGAAAATAGCCTAAGCCTGCTGCTTCCTATCCTAACATGTGTCACTTACCGAGAATTCGGAACATTCCCAAGCCAAATACTGTCAGACCAAACCATATAAAACCTTTACCCCAAAAGGTTAAGCCCAAACATGATCATAGGTATGCATTCTTCTATACTAGAAAACCCAAACCTACCAACCATGCACACCACTCAGCTTTCAACACTCGACATGCACAATGTCATTATTGTGGCCTCATTGGTCATATATCATCTGCATGTAGAATAAGAAAGCTTGTAGATTTAAATGTTTATGCTTGGATACCTAAAGCTAACAATTCAGGACCCTACAAGAAATGGGTACCAAAGGTTTCATCTGCAAACTGTTTTGTAGGTGGAACACCCTTCACATGCTAGAAGCAAATGGATTCTCGATAGCGGTTGCTCACGGCATATGACCGGTGACGCTACCCTATTTGCAATACTGTCGAAGAAGAAGAAGGAAGGCTATGTCTCCTTCGGTAATAATTTGAAAGGGTATATTATTGGTATCAGTGATATTGGTAAGTCTCCCTATCCCGTGATTAAAGATGTCTGTCTGGTTACCGAGTTGAAACATAATCTGCTCAGCATAAGTCATCTAGCTGATCATGGTTATGGTATCAACTTTGGCAAAGACAAATGTACTATAGTTGATAGCTCAACTGGTAGTACTATCTTTGAAGGAATCAGGGAAGACAATATATATGTTTTCTATCTGTTGGAAGAAGCTAACATTTCAGGTAGATGCTTAATGGCCAAAAGTGATGAGAGTCATCTATGGCACATGAGACTCGGTCATGCAAACATGGATACAATTTCAAGATTATCCACAAAGAAGATAGTACGCGGTTTACCAGACATAACATTCAAGAAGGATTCGGTATGCAGCTAATGTGAAAAGAACAAGGCTACCAGATCCACATTCAAGTCTGTAAACGCAGTATGTACTACTAGACCTCTACAATTGCTACACATAGATTTATTCGGTCCTAGCAGAGTTGCTAGCCTCGGAGGTAAATTATATGTATTTGTTATTGTAGATGATTTTTTTAGATACACGTGGGTATATTTCTTGACACGCAAGAATGACGTATTATCCGAATTTGTCACCTTTTGCAAGAAAGTACAAAATGAAAAAGGTTACATGATTACTCGTATTAGAAGCGATCATAGAGGCGAATTCGAAAATGCTGATTTTGAGCAATTTTGTGACACACACGGTTTTATACACGAGTTCTCCTGCCCTAGAACTCCACAACAAAATAGAGTTGTGGAACGTAAGAACAGAACTCTAACCGAAATGGCCAGAGTGATGTTAAATTAATTTAGCCTACCCAAATACTTCTGGGCTGAAGCTGTCAATACAGCTTGCTTTGTGCTCAATAGAGTTCTAATTCGACCCAAATCGAAGAAGACTCCATTTGAGTTATGGTTTGATAGAATTCCTTCAGTTTCATACTTTAAGATTTTTGGCTGTAAGTGCTTTATTCTTAATACTAAAGACAACTTGGGAAAGTTTGACGAAAAGGCCGATGAAGGTATATTTCTAGGTTATGCGGCCAGGAGCAAAGGGTACAGAGTCTTCAACAAACGTACCATGATCATCGAAGAATCAATCAACGTCACTTTTGATGAAATGAACCAAATGACTCACGATGACAGTGATGAAGATCTGCCTACATCAAGCTCAACATCAGCTGAACCTGAACCAAGCTCTGCACTAGCTGAACCCCCTAGAGGAGATCCAGGAACCAGCTATCTACAGAGTCTACCGAAAAGGTTAAAATTCACAGCTGATCATCCACAAGATTTGGTAATTGGTGACATTACCAAAGGAGTAAGTACTCGATCATCCAGTAGAGATATTGTTTCTAGTGTTGCATTTATTTCACAGCTAGAACCTAAATCTATTGATGAAGCATGTAGTGATAGTTTCTGGATAGATGCCATGCAAGAGGAATTGAACCAATTCGAACGGAATCAAGTTTGGGAACTTGTTCCCAAGCCTATTGATCATCCGGTCATTGGCACCCGTTGGGTATTCCGAAACAAACTGAATGAGGATGGTTTAGTAACTCGTAACAAGGCTCGACTCGTAGCTCAAGGATACAATCAAGAAGAGGGTATCGACTACGATGAGACTTATGCCCCAGTTACGAGATTAGAATCCATTCGAATGTTATGTGCATTTGCATGTTTTCATGATTTCAAACTTTTTCAAATGGATGTAAAAAGTGCTTTTCTAAATGGCTTTATAAAAGAAGAAGTTTTTGTAGCACAACCTTCGGGTTTCACGAATTTCAAAAATCCTGACCATGTTTTCAAGTTGAAGAAAGCCTTATATGGTTTGAAACAAGGCCCTCGTGCTTGGTATGACCGTCTAAGCTCTTTTCTACTTGACAACAGTTTTTCAAAAGGAAAGGTTGACACTACACTATTTATTAAATCTTTTAATGGCAAGCTGCTTTTAATTCAAATCTATGTTGATGATAACATTTTTGGATCCACTGATGAATCTCTTTGTCAAGAATTTTCTAAGTGTATGCAGAATGAGTTTGAGATGAGCATGATGGGAGAGCTGAAGTTCTTTCTCGGATTGTAAATCAAACAAACCAACAATGGGACGTTCATTAATCAAGCCAAGTACACAAAAGATTTGCTAAAGAAGTTCGATCTGGACAATGTCAAACCTATTGGCACTCCGATGGCAACTTCAACAAAGCTTGATTCTGACGAACAAGGCAAGCCAGTCGACACACGTAAGTATCGAGGTATGATTGGTAGTTTACTTTACTTAACTGCTAGTCGTCCAGATATCATGTTTAGTGTTTGCCTGTGTGCACGTTTTCAAGCTAACCCAAAGGAATCACATCTGACCGCAGTTAAGCGTATCTTTCGATACCTTAAGGGCACTTCTTCTGTCAGCTTGTGGTATCCTAAAACTAAATCCTTTGACCTTATTGGTTATTCGGATGCAGATTTTGCTGGATACAAGGTTGATAGAAAAAGTACTAGCGGTACATGTCATTTCTTAGGCAAGGCTCTAGTCTCTTGGTTTAGTAAAAAGCAAAATTCTGTAGCCTTATCAACAACAGAGGCTGAGTATATCGCCGCAGGACGTTGTTGCGCTCAGATTTTGTGGATGAAACAAACCCTAGAAGACTTTGATTTATTTTTCACACATATTCCCATTTTCTATGATAACACGAGCACCATTAATTTGACTAAGAATCCTGTATGTCATTCTCGTACTAAACATATCGAGATTAGACATCATTTTCTTAGAGATCATAATCAAAATGGAGATATAAACCTTGTGTACATAGATACTGAAAATCAATTAGCTGACATCTTCACTAAACCTCTAGCGGAAGATCGTTTCAATTATTTACGTCGAGAATTAGGAATTTTGGACGTCAATAATATTAATTGATTTTATTTTATGATTATATATCATTATGCAAAAACTGTGTTAGAGACAAGCTAATAAAGAGTCTGTCTGTCACCACAACTACGGTTGAAGCGAAGCGGTACTTAAGAGTTCTCCGGTGAACCTCCGCCAGCTGGGACAGTACTCCTACAGCTAATCTGAGACAGTCGCTGTATAATAACATTTAATTCATAAAATATCATTAATTATGTTATTTGAAGGCTAAAATAACTAATCTTTGAATTAAATATTTGCAACGAGTCAATTCCGACATTCCAAGTTTTTATCATTTTTTTTTTTGTACTTTGTAGTTTGCTATCAGTACTTTTTATCTTCATGGACATGTTTTTGATGTTTCATTTATGACATCTCAGTTTATTTCAGCATTTTGTTTAAAGCACTATTTCTTTATACTGCTTCTCCATTTTAAACTGCCTGTGAAATAGCATGCCTGAGATTTTTTTATGTTTTTTGAAGCAATACATGCCTGTGATGATAATTTGTAGAAACATTACATGCCTGTGATGCTATATCTCTAATTCTTATACTATATTTCTTTTATTTTGTTTTCTCGCTATTTGTTACTTATGCATTGATTGCGGGGGAGTCTTCTGCATTTAATGCGGGGGAGCCTTCTCTTGTGTAATTATTTTGCTAAGTGACAAAGGGGGAGAAAATTAAAAATAATCTAACATGTTTTTTGAGTTAAATACAGGTTATGAACAATTTCTACTTTTTGATATTTTTCGAACTAGCTTAATGTTATATCATTCATAGTTTGTCAATTATCAAAATGGGAGAGATTGTTGGCCCATTGGTCATATGGTCAACCTGATTTTAATAATTGATCAAAACTCTGTCTGGATATACGAAGCTTGTTGGGACATCTCAGCTTCTTGGACATAAGCAAGATTGGATATTCACTCCGTTCAAGACTGAAGATCTGTTTGCCTACTTGAGTCTGTACTTCCTATGCAATGTAATTTTCATTTTATTTGAGTCTAGGAATACGTTGTACACCGAGTCGTACTGGCAAATAGGCTATCCCCAAAATAGTTCAAAATGTTTTTAAAATGACCTATCAAAATGTTTACAAAAAGGTTTTCAAAAAGGTTTTCAAAAATCACCAAAATCTATTTTTAAAAACCCTAACCTAACCGTGACAGAACTCGGCCAGAGTTCGGCCAGAGTTCGGTTGGTGGTCGTTTGATTTTTGAATTCTCTGGAACTTGGTCCTCCTACAGTTGCGGATTTGACCGAGATTTGCTCATCGAGTTCTGCCCGAATTCTGCCCGAATTCTGACAGAGTTCTCCCTTTGGAATTCCTATAAATAGAGATGGATTTCGATCATTTCAATTCACTCATTCACTTTCAATCTTCTCTCTATCTAAAAAGCTTTCTGCCTTCCAAAGAGTTTTCTAGAGCTTTCATTTTCAGATCCCAAGCCAGTTACAATCCTCTAGTCGATTTGCCAGTGCGGTACGGTCTAGAAGTTTCTGAGAGATTGTAATCAGAAGGCTTGATTGAAGAATACCTCTTCACATTTGAAGTTGGACGAGTTCTTCGTATCAAAGCTCGTGTTGTAGAAGTTGCAAGGACTTCGTAAGAAAACTTGCGGTTTTTCCTATAGTGGATTCAACTGGTAGCAAGAGTTCTACCGACTGGATTAGTCCTCAACAGAGGGATACCAGTATACATCGCTGTCTTTGCGTTTGCTTTCTGAACTCTGCCTTTACATTATTTCAACTGTGATTATATACTGTGATTGTGTTGCTAACATTTTTTTAATTAGCATTATTCCGCTGCCAACTCTATTCACCCCCCCTCTAGAGTATTCGCTTTACTATATCGTTCCTACAAGATCATCCAGCCGCATAAAGAAGACCCATGCGGCTGAGACTCCCAGCCGCATGAAGAAAGCCTATGCGACTACGTCTGCCAGCCGCATACGGACCAACGATGACAGCCGCATGACGCCTACTCCACGCGGCTCTGTCTTCGACCGCCTCTCGTACGGTCCTGATCTCTTGTGCTCCCAAGAAGATATGTCTGACTCTCTCCAGTATCACTTAGACTCTTCCTACTATGTGCCCTTACGCACTAGAGCGAAGAAGTCTAAAGCAGTGCGAGCCTGGCGAGTTTGGCCCGCTGATCTGACCTCTGACCATCCGAGCATTCCGCATACTGCTACGCGAGCCTCGGATGGAAAGTTGTACAGAACCACTCGAGTCCAGCCCCCGGTGGCAGACGGACAGAGAGGTTCGCAAAAATCTTCCAAAATCCTGGGAACAAACATGGTCGGTTCAGACCCATCTGACTTGCTTGAGGCCATCCTCCACAAATGCAAGGAAAGAGAAGATGCATCGAGGCGCAAAGAGTCCTCCCACGGACGTCACTGTACCCAAGTCATCGTCAACAGCTGCTGCAATAGAACGACGATGCGAGAAGACCGGCAGTCTGTCTTTCAAAGACTGCAACAGCCATCTTCAGAAGACGAGGCACTACCCGTCGTCTCCTGCAACTCTGCTCGGAAAGTCTCTGCTGATGGAAGGAGGAAGAAGACGAATGTTCCCAGCCCGAAGATCTCAACCACTGCGACTAAAAGTCTGTCATCTAAGCGGGTGCCCACCACCGGAGTTTTCCAAGGTACTCGCTCTAAGACGAAATCTGCTACAGTGGGAGATTCGTCGTCCATAATGTAGGGGGTTGCTGGGGCTGGGGGTAGCACCCCTCCGAGCCTCCACAGCAACCGGATGTTCCAAGAAGACGAGCCGGGGGATACAACTCTTCCATCAGATGTAGCAAACCTCGACGTCCCCGAGGACGTCCACAACTCCCATAATGAGGCGAACTCGGAGACTGGGGGTACTGTTCCTTCCGGGTCTGAGTCAAAAGGGAATATACCCACATACCCCTGTGACTTCTCACTACAGGGATACGATTCAGAGGGCGCTTCCTCCACCGCTCCGTCTATCTCTCCTCATGTGAAGACGGTATTCATGACAGACAGCAACCAAGGTGGTTCTAGTGATCGCCAGCGCATCGACAGTCTCGAAGCCATATTGCTTGCTTTGGTCAAATTTGTAGACGAGATCAAAGCGGCCCTTCCAAATCTCTAAGGAGGGACGCCTGGCCAAACAAGTGCGGGTCCTGCGGTCAATACGGACTCGAACTCAGTGGCACCGAACCCGACCAACAGTCCTTTCGATGTAACGGCCCCCACCGTTGTGGATGATGCCCGCGAAGCGAGGAGAGAGGTCCAAGAGCTCCGAGCCATGTTTCACGCTCGAGAAAACTCTCAAGACCTCAGAATACGGCAACCATACCCTGCTGTATGGAGGGATGTTCCATTCCTAGCAAGATATAAGCCATTCAATATCAATCCTTATGATGGCAAGACCTCAGCAAGTCGGTACATCACTTACTTCGAGGTCACCACCGACCATCTGCCCCATGACGATGCCATCCTCACACGATTATTCATCGGGGCATTGGAAGGAGTCGCCTTCGACTGGTATCGCAATTTGTCGGACAACTGCATCCACTCCTTCGCCGGCTTCAAGCGCATATTCTTGGAAAGATTCTACGAAGTAGGGCAGGACATCACCATGTCTATCCTCATGGACGTCGTCCAAGGGGAGAAAGAGCTGACAAGGAACTACATCGAGCGGTTCCGTCAAACCGCCATGAAGTTGCCCTCTGGAAATCCAGACTCCTCCCTGATTAAAATTTGCCAAAAGAGACTCCTCCCAACAATCAGTCTCTGGATCGGCGAAAGTCAATTCAAGGACTGGAAGACGTTCATCATCAGTGCCACAAGCGTCGAAGAACGATTGAAGAAGGCTCGCCAGCTGGGATTACACATCTCGGACGGAGAGAACAAGGGCAAGCGTCCTAACACCAACAATGACAATAGGGGTAGTCCCTCCAACAATTGGGACGGCAGGGGCAAGCAAGCTATGGTGGCTAACACGGCACAGAAACCTGAGCCAAAGCCGGCAGACAAACAATGGCCGCAAATCACTTACTCCTTCGAAGACGGTCACGTCAAGCCCATCTTGGACATGCTCATATAAGGGGACAGGATTCAGCTTCCTCCACCAAGACGGGAACCACGGTCGACAGAGATGGAGAACCCAAAGTACTGCCATTATCATCGCTACGTCCACCATGCTACACATGACTGCTACCAGCTAAAATGGTACATCCAAAATCTCATCGATTCGAACGCTCTGGCTATCGATTTTGAAGAGGTAACCGTTCGACAGCTTCCCTCCGACGGAAACTCAAGACGGGATGGTCCCCATCCCTCTGGCGACAATGGAGATTGCTAATCTTTTACCTCCCCGAGGTCAGGCTGCTGGTCTAGTGTCCCTCACCACATCATGAGGGGAGGTCATATGGATCCATCCAGACTTGGTATCGGAAGTGACTCGGCCCATATCGTCTTCTATCTGCAAGAAAAAGAATAGAAAAATCAGATCCTGTCGCACAATCTCGGCAGACATCGAAGAAGCTACAGCCGTCGTCACGCGGTCTGGGGCGCAATCCCAACATGTGGTTGACAATCCAGCAGAAGATCATCAACCTACTACAACTGATGCTCCGGGACCGGCTCAGCCTCCGACGACCGACAAGCCTAGGCCGAGGGAGACTCGCTTCGACAAATCCCTCCGAAAAGAGGCAGTCCAAGGGTTGGAGAAGCCCTACAACTTCGACATCTTGGCACAATTGGCCAACACACCGGCCAAGTTGTCATTATACGAGCTCCTGAGACTCTCCAAGGATGTTCGTGCGGCTTTGAGCGATGCACTCCAAAACGTCGATGCATACCTGGCTCAAGTTAACCTCACGGGAGAAAACCCGCCTGCAGATCTCCAAGACAGTGCCTGCACGGGAGCAATGCCCAACATTGCCTTCACTCCGCAGGACATGCTCATCAAAACTAATCTGCACGATTGCCCACTATACTACACTGGATACATCGGCGACGTAAAGGTGGATCGGATGCACATTGATCCTGGCTCTTCCATAAGCATTATCCCGAAGGGTCTGCTACATTATCTCTGCATCCAATGCATCGCCTGACGCCTACAAGCACCGCCATCAGCGGTTTTAATTCGGGCAGGAGCTACCCTATTGGGAAGATTCGTCTGAAGTGTCAGATTGGCGACCTCCAATCAAAAGTCACCTGCTACGTCATAGATGCAGACACTTCTTACAACATCCTCTTGGGGTGCCCATGGATACACGATTATATGATCGTGCCTTCCATGCTGCACCAGTGCTTCAAATATGTCGACAAATACGGCTTCATGAGGACAGAATTTGCTGATATCGATCCCTTCAAAGGGGTCGAATCCTACTGCTCAGACTCCTGCCTATACGAAAAATCGAAGAAGCATCTTGGTGAAAGAGATGTACAAGCTAGTACCGAGACAGCCACAGGATCAGAAGAGCCTCTGACGATCCACCTCCAAGCTCGCAAACCGGGCAGGTCTGCACCCCTTATCGCCACTCTACGTAAGGACGCAATCAGCCTCTCGGCACAAAAAGAGCAGATGATAATTCGGCTGCCAAGGTCTGGCCAAGTGCCAAGATCCACAACGGGGCCACTAACAATCAGACTGCCGAGAGTCGGTCATCCCCAAACGAAGAAGCTCAATCCCTCTGGCAAGCCACTGACGATACGCCTTCCCAAGAAGGGTCGTCACCCCGATGCAAGGTCTGACACTTCTAGCGAACCAGCCACTCCTCACCCCACATCGAGTACCAAACTGGGGGTCGCTAGTCTGCCAATAACTCCACGCTCAGCTCCATCAACTAAACCGCTGATGATCAAGCTCCCCAGGTCGTCCTCTCAGTCTTCATTCACACAGGAGGTAGCCGAAGAGGAACCGAAGCTAGCCAAGTATGTGGCTGCCCACACTGATGTTCCCTTCGTAGATGATGTAATCCCCCTAGAAAAGATACCTTACTTCATCAATAAAGGGCTATCTTTGAACTACCTCGATCTTAATAAGCTGTGTACAATGTACGCTATGGAACACGGTATAGGCACTCACCTACACACAAAGGTGACAAATGTCTACACCACAATCCAGCTTACTCCAGCAGAAGATGCTTACCGAATAATCGAGGGAGGGGATCATCCAATCGTCTTCGGCTGGAAGGACGATCTGCATCCCTTCACCATAGAAGAAGTCGACCTTGGATCGGATACCGGGAGACTACCTCTGTATCTTTATAGCCCCTAATCTAAATATCTCATGCAGAAACAGGGGTATGATCTAGAAACGACGTCGGATTTGAACTACAGTACTGGACGACGATTACCTTTGAAGCTACTGGTCCCGGCTGGCAAACCACGGGACTACTATAGCAAGACTCGATGTAGATTAGGGTATGTAACACCCACGATGACCCATGAAAGTTCAGATGAAGAATGTGACTGGCATTCACATTCGACCGGGTCACCAACTTCTGACTATGATACCTGCATCGAAGATGTATTCAGACAAGTCTTATCAGTCAACATGGCATTCGCCGACGCTTATGAAGAAGACGAAGTCATCTCCGAAATCCTCGAACTAGAGCCACGGGCCCAGCAGTTGGATGCGCAATGGAAAAAGCGGTTCAAACTGAGGGAACCTCCTACTGAAGATGAGGTTATCCAGGTCGACCTCGGCAGCGAATCTTCCCCAAAACCAATCTTCGTCAGTAAAAGTTTAACAGACGAAGAGCGAGAATCACTGCTGGAACTTGTCAAAGAATACATTGATGTGTTCGCATGGAGCTATGAAGACATACCGGGGTTAAATTTCGATATTGCTCTTCACAAGCTCAACATTCGGCCGGACGCAAAGCCAGTCAAGCAACAACAGCGACGCTTCCGCCCAGGCATCATGGATGCGATCGAAACAGATGTCAACAAACTGATAGCCAACGGCTTCATTCATGAGAAACAACATCCGGATTGGGTCGCCAACATAGTACCCGTCCTCAAGAAGAATGGGAAGATTCGAATCTGCATCGACTTCCGCAATCTGAACGAGGCATGCCCCAAAGATGAATTCCCCCTCCCTATCACGGACATCATGATTGACAATACCTGTGGCTTTGAACGTATGTCATTCATGGATGGCTTCTCAGGGTACAACCAAATCAAGATGTCTCCTAACGACGAAAAGCACACATCATTCCGAACACCGATTGGTACGTATTGCTACACAGTCATACCTTTCGGTTTAAAGAATGCTGGCGCCACATATCAAAGGGCCATGAGTATCATCTTCAGGGACCACTTACGCAAGACTGTAGAGTGCTACGTTGATAACATTGCCGTCAAGAGTCGCCGTAAGGAAGAACATCTGCAGGATCTGAGGACGGTATTCGACCTGATGCGAGCGCACATTTTAAAAATGAACCCTACGAAGTCCTTCCTGGACGTATCCAGCAAAAAGTTCTTGGGTTTCATCATCACCGCCCAGGGTATCCATGTAGACCCTGAGAAGACAAAGGCAATTATGGAGATGGGTCCCCCGAGAAATCTCTGCGAACTCAGAGGCCTTCAAGGGAGGCTAGCATACATCAGGAGGTTCATTTCTAATCTCTCTGGGCGATGTCGGCCATTCACCCACCTCATGAAGAAAGGCGTCTCGTTCGTATGGGACGAAGAATACCAGCGGGCCTTCGACAGCATCAAAGAATATTTGTCGAACCCTCCAGTCCTGGTGGCCCCGGTTGCTGGAAAACCATTCCTGCTCTACGTACGAGCAATGGAGCACTTCCTCGGAGCTCTGCTAGCACAAAACAACGATGCAGGCCATGAACATGCCATATATTACCTCAGCCGAATGATGATTGGGCCAGAGCACCGATACACCGCTGTGGAGAAGGAATGCCTGGCCCTAGTGTTCGCCATTCAGAAGACACGACACTATGTCACCGGACAAACGATACATATGATCTCACGAGTCAACCCTCTCAGGGTCCTCATGACTAAACCAGGGGCACTCAGCTCTCGTCTCGCTACATGGGCAATATTGCTATCCCCCTACGATATGATCTTCGTCCCACAAAAGGCGGTCAAAGGTCAAGCCCTGGCAGACTTTTTGGCAGCCCACCCGGGCTCGGAGTCGTCCAGAATATATGAAGAGATCTCAGATGAGGTTGCCGACTCGCATGCAACCTCTCACGATGATATATGGCGAATGTTCTTCGACGGCGCTTCGAGAACTCGACCTAAGGGCAACATCGTCGTCGGAGTTGGGGTGGTACTGGTTTTTCCTACCGGATTGGTGATCAA
This sequence comes from Iris pallida, assembly GCA_029216955.1. NCBI lineage: Eukaryota > Viridiplantae > Streptophyta > Magnoliopsida > Asparagales > Iridaceae > Iris > Iris pallida. Next base: position 718,993 of record JANAVB010002400.1, read on the forward strand.
CCGCGCTTACTCCCTTACGGAGCCCTGCTCTAACAATGTGGCCGAGTACAACGCTCTGGTCATTGGCCTCCAACTTGCAAGGGAGCTGGGGGTAGAATATCTTGAAGCATACGGCGATTCTCAGTTAATCGTCAATCAAATCCGGGGCTCATACAAAGTTCGCCACGAAGACATGATTCCTTATCACCAAATAGCAATCAAAATCATCTCATCGTTCAAGGGGTTCTTCATCGAACACGTCCACAGACTCCGAAATATCGAAGCCGATGCCTTAGCAGGTCTGGCCGTTTCCTTAGCAGTGCCAAATTATACTCATCAATTGGTAGACGTAGTAGGCCACGAACTGGTCTGCCCCAAGAACAACGTTCAATTCGTGGCGAGTTATTCCACTCAGATGATTGATAATGTCCCAGATTGGAGATAACCATTCATTGACTTCGTCGTCTACGATATCCTGCCTGAGAACCCGAAGGAAGCCACCTCCATCAGACGGCGTTCTCTCAGATTCTTCTACGATACAGAGACGAAAATGCTGTATCGACGGTCCTACGATGGATTATTGCTTCGGTGCCTGTCAAACGCAGAAGCCAAAGAGGCCGTACGAAAAGCGGATGACGGCATCTGCGGGGCCTATCAGCCTGGTCCTAAATCGCAAGACCGTCTTCGCCGAATGGGATACTACTGGCCCACGATGGTAGCAGATGCGATAGACTACGCAATTAGGTGCAAAGCCTGCCAAGTCCATGCAGACTTTATTCACCAACCATCCGAATTTCTACATCCGACAGTGGCATCCTGTCCATTCGAAGCATGGGGGATGGACATCATCGGTCCGATTACTCCACCTTCCTTCCGGGGACATCGCTTCATACTTACGATCATGGATTACTTCTCCAAATAGGCAGAGGCTGTTCCACTCGCAGAAGTAAAGACTTCGAACGTGATCAGCTTCCTGAAGCATCACGTCATCTATCGCTTTGGACTGCCCCGGAGGATCATCCACGATAATGGTCCACAGTTTGCAAGCCACACTTTTTATTGGTTCTGCGACAAATATCGCATCCAGAACATTGCTTCGACACCATACAACCCAGCAGCAAACGGGTTGGCAGAGGCATTCAATAAAACAATCATCAAACTCCTTAAGAAGTTTGTCTCTTCTAACAAACGCGACTGGAACGAGAAGCTCGGTTAATGTTTATAGGCGTACCGTACTACAGTCCGAACAGCTACCGGAAACACACCATTCTCCCTGGTATATGGGAGTGAGGCAGTTCTCCCATTAGAGACTCAAATACCCTCGCTCCGCGTCGCCCTCACTTATCAATTGACGACGGATGATAACTACCGACGCCGACTACAAGAGTTGGAGGCCTTAGATGAAAAATGCCTCATGGCTCAGCAAAGGATCGAGCTATATCAAGCACGCATCTCTGGAGCCTTCAACAAGAAGGTCAAAATCAGGACATTCCAAGTGGGCGATCTTGTTCTGGCAGTCCGGAGGCCGATGGTCATGACTCACAAGACCGCCGGCAAGTTCCAGCCAAAATGGGACCATTTAACATCGAGGCCGTATTCTCCAACGGTGCTTACCGCCTCGCCAAGCAAAACGGAGACTTGCTCATGTTGCCCGTCAATGGCAAGTTCCTGAAGAAATACTATGTCTAAACGACAATTCTCTAAATTTTTGAGTCACATACCCACTTGTACCGCTGAACTCACCCTCATGATTCTCTAAATGTTCGAGTCACGTACCCGCTGGTATCGCTGAACTCACCCTCATGATTCTCCAGATTTTCGAGTCATGTACCCGCTAGTACCGCTGAACTCACCCTCATAGTTCTCCAAATTTTCAAGTCACGTACCCTCTGGTGCCGCTGAACTTGTTTTTCAACATTCCAGATTATCGAGTCATGTGCCCGCTGGTGCCACTGAACTCACACTTTCACAATATCGAGTCATGTACCCGACGGTGCCTCTGAACTCACATCCCGGTCACTATTTCAGATAGAAAGTCATGTATGATCATATCTCTGAACTTTCTTCCTGGAGGAGATCCTCCCCCATGATCCGATACCCGCACTTCCAGTGCACAAAAAAGGGTAAGCAATCCACAAATTCCCAAAATGTCCATGTCCTCATTACCTCTGAGTCGTTTCACTTCCGCCAAAAATAAATCACCCCTACATAGAACTTCCATGTCCTCATTACCTCTGAGTCATTTTATGTACCCCCTCTTCATTGAGCCCACTCCTGCCATGTCCTCATTACCTCTGAATGGGAAGGCTCCGTAGAAGAAACCTTCATACTTGCCATGTCCTCATTACCTCTGAGTAAGTATGTCGGTTCCCTTTCAACCTATTATTTGTACCCACAACCGGAGTACGACAAGGATAATAGGTCCACAAATGTCCTCTGTTGACCATAAATGTCCTCTGTTGACCACAAAAGTCCTCTGTTGACCACAAATGACCTCTGTTGACCATAAATGTCCTCTGTTGACCACAAATATCCTCCGAGAAGTCACTCCTGCCATGTCTTCATTACCTCTGAGCAGGAAGATTCCACGATAAAACCTTCATGCTTGCCACATCCTCATAATCTCTGAGCAAACATGTTGGTTTTCTTTCATCCTATTATCCGTATCCTGAACCAGGGTACGCCAAGGATAATAGGACCACAAATATCCTCTGCTAAGTTTCTTAGCATAAATCCACCATCTCGTCATGCCCCGGAAGCCCAGCTGCTCTACGGCATTCTTTTTCCCAATACCGAGAGCACCCATGACCACTTTGCCATGGCTGTTTCGGATATCCTGACCAAACTTGTTATCCATACCTAAAACCAAGGTATGCCATGGGTAACAGGTCCATAAAAAAGTCCCCAAGACGGGGAAAATATCACCACAATACCACAGGTACAACAAGCAATACAAATGAAGGGTAGAATGGAAAGTACTCTCTATTTGAAGGAAGAAAAAAGCATTACATCTTTTGGGATCATGTCCCTTTCAAAAAGAAAACAAGAATAAAACAAGAAAAAAGGGCCGACTATAGCTCAGCATTACACAATTCCAGGAGCCAGTTTTTCACCAATACAGTCCCCCGCTCAAGCCTCCGTTTAGCTCGACGCTCGGCCTCTTAGGACAATTGCTCTACGTCATTCAAATACATATATGCCTGCTAGTCGTTCTCTATCTTCTTAAGGGCAAGTTCTAGATTGGCTGAAGCCCTACTAAACTTGTCAGCCTCCTGAATGGCAATCTCTTTTTTGGCATGAGCAGCTTCGAGCTCGGACTCCAAAAAGGCCAGCTTTCTTTGGAGCTCTAGGATTTGTTCCCGGGTGTCGGTTACCCCGCGGGAGGCATCCGCTTCCCGAGTCGTACAGTCTTCAGCTCGACGGTTCCACTGATCATGCAACCGAGTCAAATCTCGTCGGTCCTGCAATATAGCCGGCTTAAGCGATTCCCGGGCAGCCATCACCTTCTCCATCGTGGTAATGAGGAAGTTGCGTTCTTGATTTATGACTGCGGGTAAATCAGCCTGTTGCAACATGCGAAACCGGGCTACGAGACGATCAGCTTCTAACAACTTAGGCTCAAGAAGCGTGGCCAGTTCCCCTCCACCAGTGAGAGTCCTAAGGATATTAATCTGGCCACCGGCACATCGACGAGCTAGAGTAAAGGGAGTTTCCCTTTCCACCGCGGCCTCGATCCCTCTCTTCAGGTGACGGTGGAAACTGTCGACCACATCCTGGGGGACTTCATATAAAACCTCTGTAGAGGATGGCGTCAGAGGGAGGGTGGCAGACAGTACCGAAGGAGTAGCTTCAGAAGTTACCGCCCCCCGCCACCAAGGAAGCAAATTTCGTACAGAAAGATGCTTGAATGGCGGCTAGCTCCTCTTCCGTCGCCCGAAGAGCCTGGATGCTCGGCAGGAAGGAAAGGTTGACCCCCAAAACTACATTTACGAAAGAGGGCACAGGGAGCATCGTCCCTTGTCCCAGTTGCACGGCTACCGGGGCCCCCGAGCTCGACCCAGATGGAGACCCCTCGATACAGGGAGGTTTCGCCAGACCCTCTCCGGTAGGGTCTGCCCCAGCAATGTCCATCACTGGGTTGGGACCTGAACATCCAAAGCAACCATTAATCGACGTAATCTGAAGAATAGGATGACGGAGTACATAGGCTTATTCGCGAGTTATGGTTTTGACTTGTATTACCAGGGGAAGAAAATGAAGGCGGCGGCTCGTTCACAGCCAGCGTAGTTTCCCCACCCACAGCTTCTGATCCAAATTCAACTGGCTTCTCTGTCACGGCCATCCCTGAAAGGGAGTCGGCCAGGACAGTGTCATCTTGTTTGGGTTCAGATGTCTCAGGGACGGGCACGGTAAAACCCCTATCCCCGTGAGCTGAAGTCCCAGCAAGGTAGGAATCCTCGACCGCAACCGGAAGAACCCCAGTAGCAATGATAGCAGTGCACACATCACTGACCAAATGAGACAGGACTGGATCAGCCTCAGCAATCGGGTCCTGAGGAGCGAGCTCATCCGACGCCTATAAAGAGCAAAAGGAACAAACGATTAGGCCATAACATAGAAGAAGAAGAAATAAGATAGTTGAAACTCAAATCACCTCAGGAACAACGTCCACATCATCAATAAACAGCCTGCGACGTCTTACCACAGCATGCTTCGTGGAATAGGTTCGGTCATCAGCGGTAGTCACGCGCCTGCTTCGTTTACGCGAAGGTCCAGACACTGCAGATGGTTGATCCTCCACCACCTCGTCAGACCAAGTAGACGGCTGACCCGCCGCCCTTTCATCTGGCATAATAGGGGGTTGATTCCCAACTTCCTCGTCCGAAGAATATGACGAGTCATCGGCATCTTGTTCATCATCTTCCTCATCCGCCCTAGTGGACTCTCAATCCGGCGCAGGAACCCTGTTCGCCCCCCTTTCCTCTTCTTGGATCCCTCTGGCTTCTCAGCCAAACCAGTGCCAGCAATGAAGCTAGTATTTATATCAAAATCGACAGGAGGCTTGCTTGCTGCGACATGATAAAGGGCCGCTATATACAAAATATCCCTACCGTCTTGGCATCGGGGACTGAGAAGCCGGCCCGGGTATGGACCGCATTATAATAATGCCAAGCCCGGACGCCATCGAGTACACTGCCCTCAAAGCTCAAGCAAGCGATAGGACAATCCAGGAACAATTGACTATACCCAAATTGACGGGAAAATCTACTAGGCAGATAAGGCTCCAGGTATACGTTATTCCGGTAATGATACACCAGGTGCGCAGGGCGGATGTTGCGTAACCAAAGAAGCATCTTCTCAGATAAAAGTTGGAGAGGATCAACGCCGTCCACATGTACCCCCTCACTTCCCTAGGGGTAAATTGAGGAAGAGAGACAAAAAACTCGGGCCCGTCAACCCTCGCCAATGCCCTCCGGCAGGCTGGCATGGTATCGTGTTCCCAAGGCTGATGACGGTATTGAAAAATGAAGGCGTCGTCAATAGTAACATCTTTTTCGGTTCCTGGCCTCATCAACGACCGGTAGTACAATAATAATCACCCCATGAGGTAGTGGTATGGTAGTTCTATCCGTTCAAAGTCCAGCATCGTATCACGAGCAATGACTTTGGATGAAAAGGCGTGGAGGCCATGGTGTATGCTACACACCATGGCCGGGAGAAGGGCCAGTCTTACCTTGAAGACCAATTTCACAGCGGGGAGAATGAAATGGCGGCTAATCCTTTCCATAGAACCCGCGCCGCCCGAGACTACGCAATTGCGTAGCCACACCATCAAGAACCCAGCTAAGGTCGCTTTATCGGACATTTCCCGGGTACCATAGTGGAAGTAACTGAGGGAATCAGTACGGCTCCCAAACCTATCACGGGTAGACCTCGACCTTTTGACCTTTAACATCATGTCCTTCACCTCCTCCGGGGTTTGAGAACATCGATATGAAACTCGGCCGGAGGGACGTAACTTGAAAAGATACGAAACCCAGGCCGTGGTGTGAGGGGCGCTTCCTTCTGAGCTATTTTCTTTCTTGATAGCAATCTGGTGGAAGATGCTTTGATGGCACAACAGTTCTTGGTACACGGTGACAAAACCAGAAAATCGTCGATCCAGGTCTTCGAATTCTTCGTTCGTCGGTGTATATACTTCAAAATCTTCACCTCCCCACGGCAGTTTAGAAACAGCGTGCATCTCATGGAGAGCAAGCCCCAGCTCTCCTCCAAGGGCGAAGAAAGTCCCCGTACGTCGATTATACAGCTCCAAAAGAGCCATGAACAAAGGCTTGTTAATGGGCAACCCGTAGCAGGTGTCCCGGACGGCGTAGTAGAGGTCAATTTCTCGAAGGGATTCCCCATACTTCCTCAAAATCCATGAGGTAAGATTGGCTCATGTAGGAATGGGGTTGATCCAATTTAGCAGTGACAACCTGCCCACGGGATAAGACCCTTTACGAGCGAGCTGATTCAGAAAGGTATCAGCTCGAGTGAAAGTAAAGTTAGGACCAGTCATGTTTACAAAAGTGCCAGGGAGCAGCCCCATCACATTCCAACTAATGAATCCTTGCCCGTACATACTGAACCCGTGCGCCTATTGTAGTGGATGTTGCCCACAAATATTCCCGATTGGGTGGGAGTCAGGGAGCCCACCATTATCCTGCCCAACGGTACCATATTAAACCATGAGAGAGGATAATGCCACTCCATCTCGGGAATATGGATCTCTACTCCGTCTACAGAAAAATCCAAGTTCTCTGAAACATCCAGCAATCGGGAGTTCTTTATGGAAAAGGCATCCCCAAAGAGAAAAGCTGGTTTCTGATATTCCCCGTCCAGCCTTCCCGAATTCATCATCGAACAGAGAAAGTGGAAAGGTTGGTTGTTAATGATAGCTATCCTCTCCCTAGGATCATTAGTGGGAAGCTGATCAACTATACGACAGATTAAGTCGTCGAGCCGCACGCCCACGGCAAACTGAGCCGAACCCACAAGAAGTTCTCCTGCTGGGTTGGTCGGGAGGTTCACTGAAAAAGGACAAAAAGAAACAGGATTAAAAGATGGTTACTGAGCTCAGTTCCTGCGAGCCTATGCGGTTCAGATCAAATGAAGCCCTATGCGGCTCGAATTCGATTGAGTTCCAGATGACACGGCCCCAAGGGAGCTTATGAGGATCGGTAAACACAACCTCATGCGGCCCAAAGCAATCAGGAATTCCAAGTAACATTGGCTTGATAGCTTATGCGGATCAATTGGACATATACGGTTCTAAGCAGAAGAATTTGTGCAACGCTAAATGTTATGCGGATCAGTCTGTCAGAAGCTTATGTGGTTACATTCAAAGGAGAATCCATGCGGTTTATATCCAGAGATTCAAACCCTTCTCATGCGGCCCAAACATAGGGCATCTCCTATGCGGCTCGAATATGAGAGGGTCACGCTGCATATGCGGCTTTATCATACTCGAACTTGGGTGAAGGCTTGTGCATAGATATGCAACAGAGCCATGAATTCTTAGGATTCAGAGTATCCAAATACAAATCTTACCATTAAGGGCAGGACGGACATCAGGGTGCACTGATGGCACAACGGCTGACGAAGAAGCTGCCTTCTTACCCTTCGCGACGGCAGAAGCAACCTTAGAGGATTTGGGGGCAATAACCAAATATCGGAGACGGGAAATGAGGAAAGAGAGGCAAGACTGCAATAGTTGGACGAAGGAGGAAGTAAAGAAATCTCTCGACCGTACTCATCTATATTTATAAACAAAAGTAAAGCGTTTCGATCTCCGTGCATACACGAAGACCGACTCTTCAGTTGTCAAGGTGAGCCGCCAAAAATGAAGGCCAAGCTACTCGGATCACGCACCGAAAAGTGGCCTTTAAAAGCTGACAGCAAATCAAACATCATTTAATGAAAAAGATTGCCATACGTGGCAATGATGACGTGGCCGAAAAGTCTCCTGCGGCTAAGCCATCCATGCGGCTGAACTATCTATGCGGCTTAAACATCCATGCGGCCAGGACTTCATATACGGCCAGAAGAATATAACCATGCTTCTTATTCAAGGTATTTCAATTTTGCAAATTGAAAACTTTGAAGGGGATCTTGTAGAAGCATGAAAAATATTAAAGAAGGATCCATGCGGCCAGGAAACTCCATACGGCTCAGGAAGCCCATGCGGCTCACAGATTCATGCGGTACGAGGGGCTATGCGGCTCAAGACGTCCTATGCGGCTCAGAACAGGAGACACGTGGCTTGAAAAATAGTTCTTCCCTCCTGCATTAATTGCTGTGACGGCTGACAACTGTGAAAAAGTGGCAGTCCTGAAACGAAAGTGGTAATTATGACTCTGTCATAATGAAAGACCCCTAGGAAAGTGAAGGAGATCTCTGACACAATCTCCTGAAATCCAGAAAATGCCACGTGGCCCTGACACGTGGACGATCATATGCGGCTCGAGCGAAGACTTCCCATGCGGTTCAGAATGAAGCCGTTCCATGTGGCTGAGGCCAAAACAGTCTCATGCGGCTCAAGCGGAGGCCTTCCCATACGGTTCAAGAGGACCATTTCCATGCGGCCCAGGCGGATGCATCTCTATGCGGCTCGCAATGATCATCTTCATGCGGCAGATTCGAAGGGGGGAGCCACTATCCAAGCAGCCCTGACATGTGGCCCGAACCTTATGCGGCCCAAATCTTATACGGCTCAATCTTCAGGCGGTTCAGATCCCCCCAGTGGCTCCTAGGACACGTGTCCTAAGCCGATCAATCTTTCAGATTTATTGAAATCAGAGATTGGTTCAAATCTCAATAATCTGGGACACGTGGCAGGAGAATAAATCAAATTTATTTGCAGACATCAGAAGATCATTATGAGAAAGATTTATTCCAATTAGTATTAATTGCTGATGAGATTTGGTGTAATCTATACTTAATGGTCAAGATTCATCACAATCAAAACTAATGGCCTAGATTGACCAATCGACGGGCCGCCGCCATCTCCGAGAAGCAATCATTTGTAACCCTAATGATCACATCCCATTCCTATAAATAGCAGGGTGTCATTCCCTTGCAAAGAGATACATACACACACAGAGAGAGGCGTACATATGAGCACTTTTCGAGATCAGAGAGAGCACCAGAGTACTTGAAGAGAAGAGCAGAGAGAGAGAGAGCAAAAGAGAGCACTTCTTCCAACGCCAAGCAATCTTATGGAGCCAAGGCTGCATACCGATCGTCCAAGGAGTAAGGCAGAGCTGCCGTCGCTTTTCCGAGCCTCTATCGTCACCCTCCAGAATCTAAAAAAACAATTGTACTTAGACTGCTGTACCTTGGTTTTCTTTCCTAGGCTTTCTTTGTACGAGCGAGTTTGTAACGTGAAGTAAAAGTCCAGTCCTCCGATAATTGTTCTGTCATTTTATATTTCATGGCAAACAGGGGGCTCTACTGCACCTATCCCTGAGACAGTTGAATTTCAACGGGGTGACGCTGAAATGGCTGGATTCCTTTTCGGGGTGGCTAGGACAGAAGAACCAGCTGAATTTAACTAGGAGGTCGCGGGTGAGGAGACCACGGCAGCTACGAGCGAGCTGCAGCCTCCATGCACCTCCCCTGGTAAGATAAGATAATCTTAACTTGTGAGGAGGCCTATCTGCTCTATCATCACATCCTTCGGGTTACGTCGATTGATTGTTGCTCTGGACATACAGGTCCTACCTCTCTAGTGCCGATGATGGACATTGTTGAGATAGGCTCTGTCGAAGGGGAACTGGAGGAGAGGAGCGTACCCCCTCTTTTTCCGACTCATATTGAAGGGCCTACTGCTGACTCGATTTCGAGAAGTCAGGTGGCGGCACAGCCGAGGCAGGGGACAATGGTCCTTGCGTCCTCTTCTGCTCAGGCGGCTCCGAGAGTCGACCTTTCTACTTTGCCGAGTGTCCAGACTCTTCCGGTGGCGGAGGAGGAGTTAGCTGCTATCCACGCATCTTTTCGCTCGAAATTTGTCTCTCAGGTGGCAAGTTCTAGCGTGCCTCCTTCGACATTGCCAGCCACACTTCCTTTGACGCCGTCCTCTACGAAGGTTCTGGATGAAGCGTCACAGGACGTGGTTGACAGCTTCTATCGCCACTTGAAGAGAGGGGTTACGGCTGCTGTGGAACGAGGGACCTCTTTTGCCTTGGCCCGGCAATGCGCCCAGGGTCATATTGATATTCTTAAGACTATTCCCGGTAGGACGGGGGTAGCTGCACTTCTGGAGACAAAATTGCTGGAGGCTGATCAGCTGGTGGCCCAGCTTCATGTGCTGCGGCAAGCTGATCTATCTACTGCTATAGATCAAGAGCACGATTTCCTCACAGCTGCCGTAGAGAAGAAAAGGGTGGCTCGGGATAAGACCAAGCCGATCATTGTCACGACCCGCACCCGCTTTTCGGATACGAGACGTGTCCAAGCCAGCCTACACCGCAGAGTCGGCGGTAGAACGCTGTCAAGCCCGCAAGAATAAATGCTCAAAATAAAATATTTGCTGCTCATTCACATTTCTAAGTTTATTACAACAGTTACAACATTTATAATTAAAGAAAATACAAGTTTTTATAATTAATGAAATTGATACAATTGCTTTCTATTTTTAGGTTGACCTCAGCATACCCAAGTCCTCCCAGTGCTAAGAGTGATCGCGGCTAAACCTAAAAAATGTTGGTTTCCAGTCAGGAATGGAACAAGTACACAAACCAACGATAATACGAGAACACAATAGAATTAACAAGACATGAAAATAATATATGAGATATGAAAAACTGGAAGATAACTGATGACATAGCACGATAGAGTAGTAAAGGAAAAATAAAAGACATAGACCTACGTGGTGTGAAATATCTTTTTCGACATGTGAACGACTAGGGGGTAAATCCGGCTCACTGCACGTGTCGTGTGCAGCTGCTATCATACAAGAATAGGCATATTGGGATATTTCTGGGTAGTCTACATGTTTACTAAGATATTTCCCCTTCCGACTACTCTGTGTGACGAGCGTGTCAACAAGCAGCAAGATATATGTATAGACATAAAATAAGAAGACTACTATGAATCGGAAAGCAATCAGAAAGTGCACTTGTCTGAATCCTTGTACAAACCGTAGCCACAAGTAGAGAATGAGGGGATGCTGATCTAGAAGCTGTCAACCTATAACACATATTGCACCACGAACCGTGCACGAAAACCACAAATCTATTCTAATGTTCTAGTTCTAAATAATGGCTAGTTGGGTTACTAATCTAATAATAATTAATTCTATAATAATTCACTTAAAAACCTAATTTAACGTAATAATAATCTGAATATAATCTAAACATGCAAGTTTGGCCATCAAAAGTCATGTTTCTCAATTTTGGAAACCATGGCACGTAAATCGAGACTTGCCATTGACTTTGTAGTCAAATACTGTGAAATCTAGATTTTGAAAGTGCACCTTGGTAGATTTCAGTGCCACGAGTGTGCTGGAATTGACCGTGCCACAAAATCACGCTTTGGTCAAAAGATATCGCTGTTATGGCTAATCGTGACCAAAACGGGGATCAACCGATCAGTTCTGAGTTCAACAGAAAAAATAAAATACTAATTAACAAGATAATATCTGGGAATAATATATGTCGTAGCGCTCTGTGTTAGCTTTCCGAAACTTCAAACGGTTCATGATTTCGATTTCTGGTTCTCCCGAAATCTCGAAAACACCAAAACGTGTCAAGTTTCGGACAACCGACACATTACGAATTTTTCAGAAATTTAGGTTCAGAAATTACGAAAATAAATTAGATATTCAGAAACTGTACCTCAATACGTTTCCAACAAAAAAAAACGGCACGCGAAAATGAGCTCCGAGTTGACGGCAATCGCCTCGGGAAGTCAGGGAATCACTAGGATCAAACTCCAAAAGGAGGAGGCTATAATTAATTAGGGTTTGTGAATATACAATGCATATATATAGGGGAGAGAGAGGCGCCGACAGGTGGGCCCCCCGGGTGGATTATTGGGTAATTATTTATTTAATTCAGAAAATCATTTAAAGATTATTTTAAGTCCAAATAAATCAAAATAAATTGCAGAAAAATCCAGAAAAATTCTAGAAAATATTTCTAAGTGTCTAGAATCTAAATAAAAATATTTTTACCACAAAATATCATCATGTGACCTCACAGTAAATTTCCAAAGCCTATAAAATATTATTTCTATAGGTTTTAATTATATAAAAATTTCCAAAAATTCTAAAAAATCCAGAAAAATTATAAAATATTCTAGAAAATATTTTTCGTCATTTAGAGCCCAAATAAAAATATTTGGTCCCGAAATACCCCCGTATGACCTTACAGTAAATCCTAAAAGTCCTAAAAAATAATAAAACCTTAAATATTAAATACCTACAAATATCCAAAAATTGTAGAAAAATATAAAATAGCTAAATAATACATATTTACGCTATCTAGAGGTCATATGACCTTAATATGGTCATAGTCCACCTACAAGCTTTGGCATTACTCGCAATGGCCATAAAATTAATCATAAACCAGTAAAATTAAAAATTAAAAAAATTGGGAAGTGGGCTTACAAATATACCCACCTTAGAATAATTTCGTCCTCGAAATTCTAATTCGTAACTATTCTTAAAATTCCAAAAGAAAGTCTACCTTAATCTTAATCTCCTCAATTTAATCACTCAAAATATTTTATAACCTTTTCTAGCCATTTCATAACTCCGAATACTTGAGAACTTCTACCCACCTTTGGTCATACTACTCCTCAAAACATGGTCACCAAAATTTTATAATCTTCTAACTAGTTGGTAACAATCCTACCAACAAATTTTTAGGCATATGGTATCTTTAATCGTCTCCTATTTATCAAGCAACCCAAAAATTTAATAAGCAACCAATTTTCACAAATAGATAAGAAATATTGGTAATTTCTAATAAGCATGACTATTCGTCGCACCGAAGTAGGAAGGACAGGAACATAAGGTAGAATAATCGGAAGCAACTATAAAATTTTAAGAGCAGTGGAGAGTATCCAATGTTGCAGATAGAAAGAAAGTCTATGAACCGTTGACTTATTTGCTAGATTGGGCTACTCTAGTTCAGTCACTTGCTACGTCGAAGAGCCCTTCGTTACTTAGAGTGGCCTGCAATCCGTGCAATACAGAAGTCTCGTTCTCAAAATTTTAATTCAAACAAGGTTCCATAATGGAACGAAATTTGAGAAATCAAAATTGTGATTTTAATGGGTTCTCTATTTGGACAGCAATCATTGGTTGGATGATCCTTGGATTTCAATCTACATTGGCTGGACAGGATCCCAATAATAAAACTATTCCTACTAGATTAGGGTAACCTGGAATAGGTTTCAACCCAAGTGGTTGAGCTAGTTGCTAGTCGGAAAGTATACTGGTATCATGGTATGGGTTATAGTTGGTCCTTTTTAAACTGAAAGTCGTAGCACAAAAATAGAGTACAAGGGGACAGATTTGAGTGGGACATGATATACCTAGATGAAGGTGGACTCGTCTAGATCTTACATATGAAATTTGTTGGAAGGTAATCGCTGGTCTCGTAACCCGAATTTTAATGACACGGTCGGGGACACAAAATGACCTAAACGAAAAGTGGGAGTTCATGGAGCACTAATTATCATTCTAATGGAAATTATTCTAATCAGACGGTAATCCTCGTATATCCCAAATTTTTTTGAAAGTTTACAGTCTACCCACCTTAGGAGCTAGGCTATGGTTTTAGGAGTAATAGGGTTAGAAGGATTTCAAGGTCCGGGTATTGTACCTCGACCTTTGTTAATAAAGAACAAAGCACAGCGTAATAGGATACGATAGATATAACTCAAGCCAAGGATCGTTCCTCAAATCTAGATGGCTAGAAGGTCCCGATAGTAGCTTGAAAGTCGAGAAGAGAACGAGTATCTCAAGGCAAGGTTCCAGTCACCTGGCCGGCCGATAGTAGTTACTCTTGCGTATACCACTATTATAGCCATGGGGATACTCTAAATCTATCTATCAATTACAAGCTTTCGTCTTTCTAATCAGTGAAAGACAAAAACGATAAGGAGTTCAAGGGAGATATCACTGAATACAATTACGTGATTCAAAGGCAAATGAATAATTCAAGGGGAATTGTCAAAGCAGTCATGGATGAGATCCTAGAGACATCTATATCTCAATCCACATAGGGTAATTAGATGAAGAGCGAACCAATTACATCATGGTTGATCAGACCGTAATACAATGATTCGGATTAGACAATATGTTAGCGGGCGTCCCCAATAAACACGTCTCGAATCAAGCTCGATAAAAGGGTAAGCTTGCAAAACTAGGCTATAGTTGCAGTGTTGGTCAAGATAGTCAAAATAAAAGTACGCAAGACTTTTTTTTGATAGGAGGCACTAGTAATTAGAGTTTTGTGAGAATCAAACCTTACCTGGTGTTCTTACTTATACAGTCATCCTACTATCCTCTATCCATAAGGCCTTGGTCTATTAATGGATTATTGAACTCTAAATTCTATATTCTAGGTAAGCCTATTAATGTCGGTCAAGTACCTTGTTAATAGATCGCGAGGACCACGGGACGCTAGGGTGGAAGACGTGCTACTCAACGTACAGAACTTATCTTAGTATTGGTTTTGGATCTTAGGGTCACACCGGGTATCTTTCTATTCTCTATAGTATCCTAAACTTGTGATCACGTCTGAAGTCATTTCACCTAGAATTTTGCCTTGCATGTATAATCTGGCTGCGGTAAACCCTTGGTTCCGTGATTCAATTGTGATAAGCTATCAGATACTCTATCATATATTGACACAGGGTATCTAAGATCTAAAGAGGTCAACGAGGACATTGTTTTAGCAATGATCCCTAACCTACAATTCTTCAAAATGGTTTCTATTCTATGGGTTGTGCCTCGCCAGTGCGCTGTTGGCTGTAGTGAACCCACACTCTCCGCTCTCAGGTAATTGGCGACAGTGCGCTGCTGTCTGGTCATCACAGTCGTTAAAATGCTCCAACTATATTCCTAAGAATCTCAAAGAGCTGCTAGGGATTCAATTTAGTTGACTATGGTAGAAAGCGTAAACACATGCCTGTAAGTCTCAATCCTTAAGGTAAAAGGTTGACCGGAAAAATAACTGACGACAAGGAAAATAAGAATATCCTAACATTTATCTCATACATTTATCTCAAATAGTTGAGGGTAAAACTTTGAATCAATCTACCTCGAGATTTATACAGGAATAACAGAATCTTAAATTTTAAATTAACTCCTTATAGTGAAAGAGAATTTACAACATGCAATTCTAACTTATGATATAAGATTTATATCTAAATAAGAAAATTGAACAGTTTATCGAAGTTAACGCCTTAATTCTAGGCAAGTCTAACATACCAAGCGATTAGTATATCCACACTGGATCACATTGTCATATCAAAAGTAAGAGTATACCTATAGGGATCTAGCAAGCTATCTAAATTGTATGGCCTATCTAATAACCTTAACTACCCAATGGTCAATTTGAACAAGGGACTCCTAGTCCTAGTTATTCTCCTAAATTATTTCAATCCTAATTGTGAATGAGCATTTCCTGAGCGCAGGCTCACAATAGTATTACTAACGTACCATCACGAGTTCGTAATCTTTTGCGAAATCTGACCTGCATGAGCTACCACAAAAACTTGTCACGACCCGCACCCGCTTTTCGGATACGAGACGTGTCCAAGACAGCCTACGCCGCAGAGTCGACGGTAGAACGCTGTCAAGCACGCAAGAATAAATGCTCAAAATAAAATATTTGCTGCTCATTCACATTTCTAAGTTTATTACAACAGTTATAACATTTATAATTAAAGAAAATACAAGATTTTATAATTAATAAAATTAATACAATTGCTTTTTATTTCTAGGTTGACCTCAGCATATCCAAGTCCTCCCAGTGCTAAGAGTGATCGTGGTTAAACCTGAAAAATGTTGGTTTCCAGTCAGGAATGGAACAAGTACACAAACCGACGACAATACGAGAACACAATAGAATTAACAAGACATGAAAATAATATATGAGATATGAAAAACTGGAAGATAACTGATGACATAGCACGATAGAGTAGTAAAGAAAAAATACAAGACATATACCTACGTGGTATGAAATATCTGTTTCGACATGTGAACGGCTAGTGGTAAATCCGGCTCACTGCACATGTCGTGTGCAGCTGCTATCATGCAAGAATAGACATATTAGAATATTTTTGGGTAGTCCAAATTTTTACTAAGATATTTCCCCTCCCGACTACTCCATGTGACGAGCGTGTCAACAACCAGCAAGATATATGTATAGACATGAAATGAGAAGACTACTATGAATCGAAAAATAATCAGAAAGTGCACTTGCCTGAATTCTTGTACAAACTGTAGCCACAAGTAGAGGATAAGGGGATGCTGATCTAGAAGCTGTCAACCTGTAACACATATTGCACCACGAACCGTACACGAAAACCACAAATCAATTCTAATGTTCTAGTTCTAAATAGTGGCTAGTTGGGTTACTAATCTAATAATAATTAATTCTATAATAATTCACTTAAAAACCTAATTTAAACTAATAATAATCTGAATATAATCTAAACATGCAAGTTTGGCCATCAAAAGTCGTGTTTCTCAATTTTGGAAACCATGGCACGTAAATCGAGACGTACCATTGACTTTTTAGTCAAACGTGTGAACTCTAGATATTGAAAGTACACCTTGGTAGATTTCAGTGCCACGAGTGTGCTGGAATTGACCGTGCCACAAAATCACGCTTTGATCAAAAGATATCGCCGTTATGGCTAATCGTGACCAAAACGGGGATCAACCGATCAGTTCTGAGTTCAACAGAAAAACTAAAATACTAAATTAACGAAATAATTTCTAGGAATAATATATGTCATAGCGCTCTGTGTTAGCTTTCCGAAACTTCAAATTGTTCGTGATTTCAATTTCTGGTTCTCCCGAAATCTCGAAAACACCAAAACGTGTCAAGTTTCGGACAACCGACACTCTACGAATCTTTTAGAAATTTAGGTTCAAAAATTACGAAAATAAATTAGATATTCAGAAACTATCCTCAATACATTTCCAACAAAAAAACGGCACGCGAAAATGAGGTACGAGTTGACGGCAATCGCCTCGGGAAGTCGGGGAATCACTAGGATCAAACTCCAAAAGGATGAGGCTATAATTAATTAGGGTTTGTGAATATACAATGCATATATATAGGAGAGAGAGAGGCGGTTACTGTAGCAGCACCGACAGGTGCCCCCCCCCCCCCCGGGTGGATTATTGGGTAATTATTTATTTAATTCAGAAAATCATTTAAAAATTATTTTAAGTCCAAATAAATCAAAATAAATTGCAGAAAAATCCAAAAAAAATCTAGAAAATTCTAGAAAATATTTCTAAGTGTCTAGAACCTAAATGAAATATTTTTACCACAAAATATCATCATGTGACCTCACAGTAAATTTCCAAAGCCTATAAAATATTATTTCTATAGGTTTTAATTATATAAAAATTTCCAAAAATTCTAAAAAAATCCAGAAAAATTCTAAAATATTCTAGAAAATATTTTTAGTCATTTAGAGCCCAAATAAAAATATTTGGTCCCGAAATACCCCTGTATGACCTTACAGTAAATCCTGAAAGTCCTAAAAAATAATAAAACCTTAAATATTAAATACCTACAAATATCCAAAAATTGTAGAAAAATATAAAATAGCTAAATAATACATATTTATGCTATCTAAATACAATCTAAGCCCGACCTTATTATAGGGGTTTAGTTGTGACATGATTTTATCATGATTTCACTCGATTGTGAAATCACTTAATCGGGTGTTTTTTTTTGCGATTAATCGAGTGTATTCAAGTTTCATGAATTTGGATCAAC
The DNA here is from genome assembly GCA_029216955.1 of Iris pallida. Lineage (NCBI taxonomy): Eukaryota > Viridiplantae > Streptophyta > Magnoliopsida > Asparagales > Iridaceae > Iris > Iris pallida. Next base: position 736,992 of record JANAVB010002400.1, read on the forward strand.
GACAGATGTAGTCAAGCCGAAATCTTTATTCACGGATTTGTGAATCACCATAATTCAGTCAAAATCTTTCGAAATTGGGTGTAGTCAGAAATGACAATTTCCAAATCATGCAAAAAGAGGCCTTGGTGTAGCGAGAAATCAAGCGGATTTCAAGTTGATATTAGATTTGGGCTGATTTTGTTGGAAAATGTGAATGTATATTTGTTATAATAATAATATCAATTCTTGCTATCAACGAATCTATGAAAATGTGTACGAATCTTTTCATTGGAAAGGTGTACGAATCTATTTATTGGAAACTTTCCATCGTGTCTCTTTATTTCTATAAATACACATGTGTTTGGAGCATTCAAGCATTCATTCAATTCATCCATATTGCATTAGTTAGTCTAAGAGAGAGAGACAGCCAACGTTGCTTCGACGAGTTCCTACGGTGTGAAGTGCTGCTACCGAAGGAAAGAACCGTTGTATTCTGGGAGACTAATCGTCATTAAACCGTAAGCACCAGTGCATGACGAATATTGTCTTAAGGACATTGAACCAAGTTCAAGCCTTGGTATCATTTTATTTATTTTACTTATATTTTAATTTCAGAGTCTAAATACAGAGTTTGAGAATTTATACTAACAATCTTAAGACAATATTCGTCTTTTAACTACTCTGTATTAGGTTCCGAAATATTATTTGTTCACTGTCTAAGGCCTTTGATCTCTGTTAAAAATTCCTCTCCTTCGATACAACATTTAATTGGCTTTTTCTTCAACTGTTTCGATACAGAATTAATGATGTGTTAAGTGCACATATGTCTCAAGACATATGTCTACGCACCAGTGGTAATTAAGAGTTAACATGTATTTCTATCCTTTTAATTCATGTCCATACTCTTTTGTTTATTGAGTATTTGCTAAGAAAACTTTTCACTACAGTATAGTAGAATAGTTGGTTCATGTCCTAAGTTTCTAATCCCACTGATGCATTAAAAGTTGTTTAACTATACTTTTTTACATACCTTTATATTCCTAAACTGTTTTCTGGTTGCATATTTGTATTTCGAAGAATCTGGTTTCTTTATCAAAATTGCATGTTTAGACTTCATCTTTGTATAAATATTATAATACCACCATATTATTGGAATAATTGTTTACAGTACTTCATAAGTCAAAGTACCACTTATTACTCCTATTGGAATTAATCAATAGCCTTCAGAATTTGTTATTTCTTTAACAGTACTTCTTCATTCTATATAATTCGTTTTTTTGTGTTAAGCCGAATCTGAATTTACTTGTTTTGTTCTACTAAACTGGAACATAACGTAACACACTTCTCAAATCTAAATTTTTTTATTGGTCTGTACTACTCTATTGTAACAGACAAAAATGACAGGAGTTGAGAACACTGTCATGATCACTTCTGCTCCTGTTCATATTGGACAAGAAGAAAAGCCGAAAAAGTTCAATGGAACCGACTTCAAGCGCTGGCAGCAAAAGATGTTGTTCTATTTTACAACTTTGAATCTGGCAAAGATTCTAAATAAAACAGTCCATGTTCTGCAAGAAGGTGAAACTAATAATACTGTTATTACAAATGTTGAAAAGTGGAAACATGCAGACTTCTTATGCAGGAACCACATTTTAAGTGGACTGGACAACCATCTATGGAATGTTTACAGTCCACTGAAGACTGCAAAAGAAGCCTGTAATGCTCTGGACAAGAAATACAAAGCAGAAGATGCAGGGTCGAAGAAATTTGTAGTAGGCAAATTTTTGGACTACCGCATGGTTGACTCCAGATCAGCGGTAAGTCAAGTTGAAGACTTGCAATGTATTTTCCATGAACTGGTTGCCGAAGGTATGGCCTTATGTGAACCATTTCAGGTAGCTTCTGTGACTGAAAAACTTTCGCCTCTCTGGAAGGATTATAAGAACTATCTGAAACATAAACGTAAGGACATGTCATTGGCAGACCTAATTGTCAAGCTTAAAATAGAAGAGAATAACAGGAGCACTGAAAAAATCTCTTCTATAGAAGCCAGGACAAATGTCTTGGAAACAGGACAAAAAGGAAAAAAGCGCAAATACATTGGAGGCTCCGGTCAAGGAACCTACTCCGGTCAAGGGAACTATAAAAAGTTCAAAGGTAAATGTCACATATGCAATAAAATGGGACATAAAGCTGCAGATTGTCGTAGTCACAACTACAACAATTACAACAAGAACAAGAACAAGGGAAGCCCTCACCAGGCTCATATGGCTGAAGATGAGCGTCTAGCTAAGGGTGTTGACGACCTGGTTCTGACGACAGTTGTTTCTGAAGTGAACATGGTAGGGAGCAACCCAAGAGAGTGGTGGGTCGACACTGGCGCTACCCGTCACATATGTGCTGAAAAGGCTATGTTCAATACCTACCAAAGCGTCGACCAAGGCGAGCTACTATTCATGGGAAATTCTTCATCATCAAAGGTTGAAGGACAAGGGACGATTATTCTGAAAATGACGTCGGAAAAGGAACTGAAGCTTAACAATGTTATGTACGTACCTAATATTCGAAAGAATCTGATTTCTGGATCTATGTTAAGTAAGCATGGGTTTAAATTAATATTTGAATCTGACAAATTTATACTCACCAAGAGTGGAGTTTATGTGGGGAGGGGTTACCTCAAGGAGGGCCTCTTCAAAATGAATGTAATGACTATTATGCCTAATAAGATGATTAATTCTTCTTATATCGTTGAGTCCTCTCATATGTGGCATGGAAGATTAGGTCATGTTAATTATGATTCAATCAGAAAACTCATGAACATGGACTTAATTCCTAGATCTGCAATAGATTCAAATCATAAGTGTAAAATATGTGCAGAAGCAAAATTACCCGTACATCCTTTCAAAATCCGGTTGAAAGATATACCGGAACGTTGGATTTAATCCATACAGATGTATGTGATCTAAAAGGCATACAAACGAGAAATGAAAAAAAATACTTCATCACATTCATCGATGACAGTACTCGTTATTGCTATGTCTATCTTATGAAATCAAAAGATGAAGCAATACGTATGTTCAAACACTATAAAACTGAAGTAGAAAATCAACTTAATCGAAAGATTAAAGTTATCAAAAGCGATAGAGGTGGTGAAGATGAAGCACCTTTTGCAGGATTCTGTGCAGAACATGGAATTATACACCAAACTACTGTACCATATTCACCACAATCTAATGGTATCGCTGAACGAAAGAATCGAACAATTAAAGAAATGATGAATTCTTTATTATTAAGTTCAGGATTATTAGATAATTTGTGGGGAGAAGTTGTACATACAGCCAACTATCTTTTAAATAAGGTGCCCCACAAGAAAAAAGATAAGACGCCATATGAATTATGGAAAGGAAAGAAACCTTCCTATAAATACCTCAAAGTGTGGGGATGTCTTGCAAAAGTGGCAATTCCTTTGCCTAAAAAGGTCAAGATAGGTCCCAAGACCTTTGACCGCATATTTATAGGATATGCTGAAAACAGTTCTGCTTATCGGTTTCTCGTACATAAGTCGGACATTCCGGAGATATATAATAATACAATTATTGAATCTAGGAATGCATCTTTCTTTGAGAATATCTTTTCATGTAAGAAGATACATGAAAGAAAAACATTAAAAAAAATTATGATGACATTAGACATACTGGTCAAAGTGATGCAGATAATGAATTTGCCGATAAGAAAGATGTGCCTAGACGCAGTAAGAGGTCTAGAACATCAAAGACCTTTGGACCTGAATTTCTAACATTCATGTTAGAAAATGAGCCTCAAACTTTCAAAGAAGCAATGTCTACACCAGAGGCACCACTTTGGAAAGAAGCTATAAATAGTAGTTCATTATGCAAAACCATACATGGGAATTAGCTGATCTTCCTCCAAGATGTAAGCCATTAGGCTGCAAATGGATATTTAAGAGGAAGATGAAAGCTGATGGAACTATTGATCAATATAAAGCAAGACTGGTTGTCAAAGGATATAATCAAAAACAAGGAATTGATTATTTTGATACATATTCACCAGTAACAAGGATAACATCAATTCGGATGTTAATTGCAATAGCAACATTGCACAATCTTGAAATACATCAAATGGATGTAAAGACTGCCTTTCTAAATGGTGATATAGAAGAAGAAATCTACATGAATCAACCAGAAGGATTCATAGTAGCAGGTACAGAAAGAAAGGTGTGCAAACTAGTTAAGTCTCTATATGGACTTAAACAAGCACCGAAACAGTGGCACCAAAAGTTTGACAATGTAATGATGTCAAATGGATTCAAGATCAATGAGTGTGACAAATGTGTGTATTCTAAAAATACACAAACTGGATATGTCATTATATGCCTATATGTAGATGATATGCTAATAATAGGCAGTAATAATAACATAATCCAGGACACAAAGAAGATCTTAATCAAAAACTTTGACATGAAAGATCTGGGAATTGCAGATGTTATATTAGGAATAAAGATTTCTCAAACACCAGATGGGCTGGTATTATCCCAATCTCATTACATTGAGAAGATTATAGAAAAACATAATCAAAATGATAATAACATTACAAAAACTCCAGTATATTTAAATCTACATTTAAAGAAGAATACTGGAGAAAGTATCTCACAAGTAGAATATTCTCGTATAATTGGGAGCCTTATGTATGTCACGAACTGTACTCGATCGGACATAGCTCAATCAGTTAACAAACTGAGCAGATACACAAGTAATCCAGGAAAAGATCACTGGAAGGCAATTATTAGATTACTCAGATATTTAAGATACACTAAAGACTATGGATTGCATTATACTAAATATCCAGCTGTACTCGAAGGATACAGTGATGCAAATTGGATATCTGATACTAAAGACTCAAAATCCACAAGTGGATATGTCTTTACACTTAGAGGTGCAGCAATATCGTGGAAGTCCTCAAAACAAACGTGCATAGCCAGATCAACTATGGAATCTGAATTCATAGCTTTGGATAAAGCAAGTGAAGAAGCAGAGTGGCTTCGAAATTTCTTGGAGGACATTCCAATATGGCCAAAGCCCGTACCAGTAATCTGTATACATTGTGATATGCAATCTGCTATCGGTAGGGCACACAGTCATATTTATAACGGTAAATCAAGACACATTCGAAGACGTCATAATACCGTTAGACAACTTCTCTCTAATGGCATAATCACGATTGATTATGTAAAATCAAAAGAAAATCTTGCGGATCCACTAATTAAAGGTTTGACAAGAGAGCAAGTATATAAGTCATCGAGGGGATGGGCTTGAAGCCTATGATAAAAGAAGTTCCATAAAGGAAAACCCAACCTAGTTGACTGGAGATCCCAAGATCTAGGTTTAAAGGGACAACCTAATTATGTGAAATTCTTAAATGACACTGATGAGTATTTAAATACTCATCCCATTCTCTAGGATGACAAATAGTAGTATCGCCTGCAAAGAAAAATTAGGGTAAGCATTGCTTTTAATGATTCCTATGACTTAAAATTTAAGTGGAGTATAGCAGGGTACTCTTATTAGGAAGTCACCTATATGAGTGTGGAAGTGGGGCCGCTTCTATGAGAATTATAAGGCTGAATTCTCTAAGAACACTTATGAAACCATGCATATGTTCAAGGCCAAAATGAACACAACAGTAGAAGTAATATTGGTCGGAAAGAAGTTGTGTGATATTTATTGACTCAAGTTTACAACAAAAAGCTGAACAGTTCAAGACATCATGTTCACTGGATAGCTAGTAAACTCGATAAATATTTACAAGGGAAGGTTAAAGGCCAAAATCTACCTATCCTGGTACAATAACTTTTCAAATGATCTCTCTCTTATGTTTATATCTTGTCTGTAAGGTGTCTGTATTGTGTCTGCATTGTACACAGTCAAATATTCATTCATGTGGGGATTTTTGGAAAATATGAATGTATATTTGTTATAATAATAATAATATCAATTTTTTCTATCAACGAATCTATGAAAAGGTGTACAAATCTTTTCATTGGAAAAGGTATACGAATCTATTTATTGGAAAGGTGTGCCCTTTCCATCGTGTTTCTTTATTTCTATAAATACACATGTGTTCGGAGCATTCAAGCATTCATTCAATTCATCCATATTGCATTAGTTAGTCTAAGAGAGAGAGAGAGAGACAACCAACGTTGCTTCGACGAGTTCCTACGGTGTGAAGTGCTGCTACCGAAGGAAAGAACCGTTGTATCCTGGGAGACTAATCGTCATTAAACCGTAAGCACCAGTGCGGGGCAAATATTGTCTTAAGGACATTGAACCAAGTTCAAGCCTCGGTATCATTTTATTTTTTTACTTATATTTTAATTTTAGAGTCTAAATACAGAGTTTGAGAATTTATACTAACAGATTTGAGTTTGATTCAGAGGCTTATATTAATAATTTTGGCCAACCAAAATCAAACAAACATGTCTGATTTTATAATTCACTCTTCTCGAACTAGGACATAATTTTTCTCCATACTTTTTTTCTTTCCTTCTTTCTTTTGCGGTCAGGTGTAGATAGGGCACACTTTCTCCCTTCTCGATGCTCCAAACTTTGGATCTTTCCTTTCTTCTTCTTCTTCATGGTTTTCCCCATCTATAGTATTTTTGTTGAATATTTTTTAGTTGGGATGACAATTGTTTTTATTTGGTTGAGTTTTGAAAATATGTTACTCTAATTGGAGGTGCATGTGGTTGTAATTTACAATTGGGTATGCTAGAATTTATGGGATTCACTTAAGTTGCACTGACACGAATATAACACCATTGTGAACTTTTTACAAGTTCAGGAGACCATGTTAACCCGATTTGTTCGACTTTGAGTACTCAAACTTTTTTTTGATACATTTTAGTGACAAAATTGGATTTTCAATGACGAAATGGGCCTTTTAATGATGAATGCTCGAGCACCCAAAGTTTAAAACGGACAAACCAAGTACTCAAAGTTTAATTAGGTCATAAACCTGGTACCCTTATACAAAATAATGCTTTATTTTTTTTCTTCTGTATTTTATATTTATTACACATTTTTTTATTATTTTTAAAATACTTACACGGATCTCTCCTATATTTTATAGAGAAAATTTATGAAATGCCCAAAAATTGCAAAAGTTTTATGTAAAACCCATCGCAAAATAATGTTTCATCGCGTGCCCAAAATTAGCGAAAAATATATAAAGCGGGTTCTAATGACCTTTTTGCCCTTCTAATTAATTCAAAACACCCCCGAACCCTACTATTAAAAAAATGGTTTTAATTCTTCCTCTTCTTCCATACGCCGTCCAGTTCTCAAACCTAGGTCATTCTCCTCAAAAATCTTCAAACCTTCCTCTCCATTCGCAATCTTCACACCATGTCGGCATTAGCGGCAGAATCATCACCGACAACATCACCAATTAGAGAAAATACACAAGTTGCAGAAAATCCAAAAGGAAAAGACGGAGAACCACGGAAACGCTTAATTAAGAAAGTTGCACATAAGAAAAAGAGAAACGATGCTAAGCAAAAAGAAGTGCAAAAAAAGTGCAAAAGGAAGGTATAACTTTGAGTTTATGTTCGCTAATTCTGTATATATTACACGAAGAATGACATTCTCCATCTTAAAACGTATTTGAATGTTCATTCTCCCTTTCAAATTACACGGAGAATGACCATTCTTCATGTAATTTAAATCAATAATGTCATTCTCCGTTTTAATTAAACGGAGAATGACATTCTTAGTGTTAAAACACATGAGAATGTTCATTCTTCGTGTTAAATTATACGGAGAATGCTATTCTCTGTGTAATTTGAAACGGAGAATGTCATTCTCCGTGTTGAATTACACGGAGATTGGCATTCTCAGTGTTAAAACGCATGAGAATGTTCATTCTCCGTGTTGAATTACACGGAGAATGACATTCTCAGTGTTAAAATGAATGAGAATGCTATTCTCCGTGTAATTTGAAACGGAGAATTCCATTCTCCGTGTTGAATTACACGGAGAATGACATTCTCAGTGTTAAAACGAATGAGAATGTTATTCTCCGTGTAATTTGAGACGGAGAATTCCATTCTCCGTGTTAAATTACACGGAGAATGGCATTCCCAGTGTTAAAAAGAATTAGAATGCTATTCTCCGTGTAATTTGAAATGGAGAATGTCATTCTCCGTGTTGAATTACACGGAGAATGACATTCTCAGTGTTAAAATGCATGAGAATGTTCATTCTCCGTGTCATTTAACATGGAGATTGGCTTTCTCCGTGTTGAATTACACGGAGAATGGCATTCTCAGTATTAAAATGCATGAGAATGTTCATTCTCCATGTTAATCTAACACGGATAATGACATTCTCCATGTTAAACTATACGGAGAATGACATTCTCCGTATAGTTAAACACGGATAATGTCATTCTCTGTGTTAAATGACACGGAGAATGGTCATTATCAGTGTTAAAATGAATGAGAATTTTATTCTCCATTTTAAATGACACGGATAATGTCATTCTCCGTTTAATTTAACTCGAAGAATGACATTCTCAGTATTAAAATGCATGAGAATGCCATTCTCTGTGTTAAATTACACGGAGAATGACATTATCAGTGTTAAAACTAACTGAGAATGCCATTTTCCGTGTTAAATTACACAGAGGATGTCATTCTCCATTTTAAATGCATGGAGAATGTCATTATCCGTGTTAAATTAACACGGAGAATGGCAATCTCCGTTTAATTTAACACGGAGAATGACATTTTCAGTGTTAAAACGAATGAGAATGACAATCTTCATGTGATTTAACACGGATAATGACATTTTCTATTTTAAATTAAACGGAGAATAGCACTCCCAATATTAAAATGCATTAGAATGACCATTCTCCGTTCTAAATTGCACGGAGAATGTCATTATCCGTCTAATCTAACACGTGTCGGGCTTTCTACAACTAAACCATGTGTATAAAAATACGGGGAAATATCATTCTCCTTGTTAAATTACACGGAGAATGACATTTCCAGTGTTAAAACGCTTAAGAATGACCATTCTCCGTGTAATTTAACACGGAGAATGTCATTCTTCGTTTTAAATTACACAGAGAACGGCATTTCCAGTGTTAAATTACACGTTTAATGGCATTCTCCGTGTATAAAAACATGGAGAATGGCATTCTCCGTGTTAAATTACACGGAGAATAGCATTCTCAGTGTTAAAACGTATGATAATGTTCATTCTCCGTGTAAGTTAAAACATGAAGAATGACATTCTCCGTGTTAAATTACACGGAGAATGACATTCTCAGTATTAAAACGCATGAGAATGTTCAATCTCCGTGTAAGTTAAAACATGGAGAATGTCATTCTTCGTGTTAAATTACACGGAGAATGACATTCTCAGTGTTAAAACACATGAGAATGTTCATTCTTCGTGTAAGTTAAAATGGAGAATGACATTCTCCGTGTTAAATTACACGGAGAATGACATTCTCAGTGTTAAAACGCATGAGAATGTTCATTCTTCGTGTAAGTTAAAACATGAAGAATGCCATTCTCTGTGTTAAATTACACAGAGAATGGCATTCTCAGTGTTAAAACGATGAGAATGTCCATTATCCGTGTAAGTTAGAACGGAGAATGGCATTCTTCGTGTTAAATTACACGGAGAATGGAATTGTCAGTGTTAAAACGCATGAGAATGTTCATCTCCCATGTAATTTAAAACGGAGAATGACATTCTCCGTATTAAATTACACTGAGAATGTCATTCCCAGTGTTAAAACCCATGAGAATGGCCATTCTCTGTGTTAATTAACACGGAGAATGGTCATTCTCCGTGTCAATATGACGGAGAATGGCTATTCTCTGTTTTATATCGACGGAGAACAGTTGACAGAAACCTAAATTTTTGTTTTTGTTTTTTTGTAGAAAAAAAATCTGTTAGGAATAAGGAATCAAGAGTTTTTCATTCTACTTTTAAACCAATTATAAATCTTATGGATGAGGTTAATATAGATGGCAGCCATTTACCTTAGCCAGTTATTGATTCTTTAAAGAATACCGATTTCTGAAATTTTGTCGAGTTATTCTACCCAAAAAAGTCTACGTCTTCGAATTGGCCAAGGTAACGGAAGGGCTTGAGAATTTGCTTGCAACTTGCACAGAAAACAAAGATGGCATCGGGTACTTTGAATTAAGCACCACTGTTAAAATCGTGCCAAACGTCGACGATATGGCAGTCATCTTCGGTCTACCGCTGAAGAAAGAAAGCGATAATGATGTTATTTACAAAAAATTGATCATAGAAAAACAGCAGTATCCCCCACTACCAGACTTTCAGCCTGTGTAAAGATCATTTTAGAAGATTGCTGAATAATTCCAAGGGCACACACTCAAAAGTCACTAATAAAGAAGTGAGAGAGAAGTTCCTTGAATTGTTGTATCGGCTTCGTCAAGGAGATAACGTTGTTAATCCAGATGATATGGCCAAGATAATAATCTTCAACTTGTGCCAAACTGCATTCTTCAGAAAGACTGGCGGTTCAGATTTGCCATACGAATTCTTTGCCTTGGTAGACAGCGTGGACGTCATCAACAGTATATGCTGGCCAAGGTTAATCTTGACATATGTAATGGATAACATCAAGAGAAGTACAAGTAGAACTAAAGGGGGGATTACTCCACTGCTTACTCCAAAATGGAAGGTTGCACAATATACTTCCTCTATTGGTTTGCAGAACATAATACATTTGTGAAAAGGAAGTTCGACCCATTTCCTGATTACCCAAGATTTTTTATATGGGATGGGTACGAAATCTCAAACTTCCTCAGGGTCGAATATCACAACAATTTGAAATCGAAGATGGTATTCAAAGATCTGGTTATATCTGTTGGGAAAGAAGAAGGACACAAAGAAGATGAGCCACCTATACAAGAAGAAGTTAAAAAGGAGGGAGAGGAACACCAATAAACAGGTGGGGATAAGTTTGCTGAATAAGAGATACCACAGCATGATGAAATGGACGCTGTGATGGAGGACTCAGCGCAGGAATTGGAGGATTTGAGAAGACATCATTCTGATATTCTTGCGCAGAACGAAGAACTCAAAGAAAAGCTAAAAGAGATGGAGGCACAAGTAGCGCAGTTTCGTGCAACCAACCTTAAGAACGAAGAACTCAAAGAAAAGCTGAAAGAGCTAGAGGCAATTGAAGCGCAATTACGTGCAGCCAACCTTGAGAACGAAAAACTGAAAAAAAAGCTGAAAGAGCTCGAGGCACAAAAAGTGCAACAACGTGCAACCAACGCGCAGAACGAGGAACTACATAAAAAGCTGAAAGAGGTCAAGGCACAAGAAGCACAACAACATGCAGCCACCGTTGTGATGGAGAGCTCTGTGCATGAACTGGAGGATTGAGAAAGTAGAATTCTGTTATTATTGCTGATAAGGCACGGCTCATCGACAATGTTAAAGAGCTACAGGCACAAGGTAAAATGTTTTTTATTTTAAATTTCTGATTTGTAATCCTCCATGTTATAGTTCAGGAGAATGGCCATTCTTCGTGTATAAATACGGAGAATGACATTCTCCGTATTAAATTACACGGAGAATGGCCATTCTCTATCATTTTGACACTGGAAATGTCATTCTTCGTGTAATTTAAAATGGAGAATGACATTCTCCGTGTTAAATCACACGGAGAATGAAATTCCCAGTGTCAAAACGCATGAGAATAACCATTCTCCGTGTTCAAAACACGGAGAATTCCATTCTCCGTGTTAGTTAAAAGGAGAATATTCATTCTCCGTGTTAAATTACACGAAGGATGCCATTCTCCGTTTTAATTACACGGATAATGGCATTCTCCGTGTTAAGTTACACGAAGAATGTCATTCTTTCCATTCTCCATGTAACTATCACGAAGAATGATCATTCTAGTGTTAAAACGCATGAGTATGACCATTCTTCGTGTTAATGCCATTCTCCGTGTTAAATTACACGAGAATGGTCATTCTCCGTGTTAAATAACACGGAGAATGGTCATTCCCAGTGTTAAAACGTATGGGGATGACCATTCTCCGTGTTAAATTACACGAAGAATGATCTTTTCTTTTTCTCTTTTTTTATTGACATTTTCCCTTTAATTGATGTTTGTTTTATATCAGTACAAATAATAGAGCAGCTCAGAGATGCAAATAAAAGGCTCATTAAAGAGAAAAGCGAGCTTCAAAGGAAAGTTGAATTGTTGAATAAAGAAGTCATTGAAAAGGATGCAAACATTGCTAATCTTGATGCCATAATTGAAGTATTGAAGGTTAAAGAGCCTCAACAGGCTGCTGAACAACAATCTGCTGAACTTCATGATCCAGCAGTAACCAAAAAAAGAGGAAGGCCGCAGCAAAAGAGGTTGGTAAAACCATCAGCAGTATTAGCCGATGAAGATTTTACTCCCTTGGGTAAGAAAATAATAATAGAGGCTAATAAAAGGCAGAAGATTAATGCCGATCCGAAAAAAAAACTCAGCCCAGAACGAAAAGAAATAATAAGAAGGCAGATCCGAAAGCCGATAAAGATTACAGAATTACTGAACTAATAAAGAGCGGTGATATACTAAAGGAATGCGAGGACCTAAGACTTTGGAATGATGTAGATGAAGAGCTGCAGAAGCTTTACAAAAAAAATCGTATTCCTGAGCAAGAACACTCCACTGTATGTATTCTGAACTCTCTCTTTTTCTAGTCTTTTTCACAATTATTTCTGTTAATTTAATCTAAAATAAATTTATGTGTAGTGATGTTGTATACGCGGCTAGCAAAGATCAATATGGAGTTGATGTCATCCTGACAGCAATAGATTTACAAGACATCTTCGATTATCAAGATATTGAAGCTGCAATACTCAACGTATTAATAAGCAAGATGAAACAAATTCAACACAATAATAAAAGGAGAGTACAGTCAAGTTCACAGGAGGTGCAATATAAGTGGGCTGCATTCATGATGCCCCACACATTGGCAAGAATCAAAAATAAAAAATCCCTATTCATGTGTACACCGATGAAAGTAACTCATGATATTGTATTTTATTTTTGACAAACAATCCATCATTGAACAAGCTCATGAAAAAGACACAACCGTCGACGCCCTTACCAATTTCAAAACAGATGTAGAAAACTTCATTTTGGATTTACAGGAAGACATAGAGTGGATATTCATTCCACTGTTTAATAAATCCAACAAATACTATACGCTGCTCACATTCAACTTGAGCTCCTACGTGTGGGCACACTACAACTCCTTGGTGCCCAACACGTACGACAAGGGCAAGAAAGAGGCAGAATCCGTGAGGACGGTCTTGGAGCCTATTGTCAGGAGAAAAGTTGAGAAGATGAGGAAAAGTTGCAAGGCTATGGTGGAATACGATAGCACACAGACGATTTTCATATAAAATACCCACAACAGAAAGCACCCAACTGCCTCTTGTACACGGCATACTTTATGAAGTGCTTGATGAATTCTCCTTTTACAGTACCAACAAAAGAAAATGATGATGAAATTCACCGTTTAATTACAAAGGTTAGGTTGAAATGGGCTAAGAGGTTGCTTCAAAGTGAAAATGTATCAGCCGAAACCATTATGAAAGTTACAATGTAAATAGGCTAGTAACTTCTTTTTATTATCTTATATTTGACTTTTATTCTTCTGTGTATGCGTCTTTTGTTACATCTTCTGTCTTTTACATTGTTCTATATATATCATTTTGAATGGATGTATGCGTGTTTTGTTACATCTTCTCTGTCTTTTACATTTCTCTATATATATCATTTTTGAATGGTCAGTCCCAGTGTTAAATGACGAATGAGAATGTCATTATCCGTGTATAAAAATATAGAGAATGTCATTCTCCGTGTTGAATTACACAGAGAATGACATTCTCAGTGTTAAAACGCATGAGAATATTCATTCTCCGTGTAATTTAAAACGGAGAATGTCATTCTCCGTGTTGAATTACACGGAGAATTGTATTCTCAGTATTAGATGACGAATGAGAATGCCATTCTCCGTGTATAAAAATACGGAAAATGTCATTCTCCGTGTTGAATTACACGAAGAATGGCATTCTCAGTGTTAAAACGCATGAGAATGTTCATTCTCCGTGTAATTTAAAACGAAGAATGTCATTCTCCGTGTTGAATTACACGGAGAATGGCATTTCCAGTGTTAAAACGAAGAAGAATGCTATTCTTCGTGTAATTTAAAATGGAGAATTCCATTCTCCGTGTTAAATTACACGGAGAATGATATTCACTACAACAAAAAACCCTTTTAATGACGCTCGACAAGGAGTTTTAATGACGGCTGATACATAAGCGTTATCAAGTTGAAAAATACCTTTTTTCTATGACGGTTAGGACTAAATCTTGGCTTTTTATAATGTTTATAAAACAAAGCGTTATTAATATTTTAGAGCGGTGGCAAACTTCTAATTAATAAACTTCCAACAAAACCCTTCACCTCCCGATCTTTTTCAGAGCTTCCCTCCTCCCCCTCTTTCCTCCTCTCCCTGAACCCTAAAATTTTCCAAAGCCCACTTCAAGGTCACTCTCCACCCTCCTCACCATGGCGAGTTCTCACCAACTCTTCGACGTCATCGGCAAGTGGTCGCACCACGGCCTGCTCAACGAATGCCTCCTCCTCGACGACGACGAGCCGGGAGCAACCATCCCGCCGACCTTCCGGTCGCTACACCACTATTTCGACTCCTTCCGATGCCCCTTCCTCGAGGAGACCCGGGCCCACCTGGCCTCCCGCGGGAGCGCCCCCGACGCCACCTGGGCGCAGAATTAGGGTTCATTCCGTCGATTTTTCTCTCTCTAATCTCTCTCCTCATCATTTTTCTTGAATTAGAGAGCTCCACCTGTCCAGGAGGATGACGAGGCAGCCGACGATGCTCGACGCCGCGGAGGAGGAGGCCAATATAATTCAATAGAAAGGCTATATTTTCCTCTATTTCTATATCAAAATTCCTATAGCCACTATTCGTCGTCTCTGTAATACAATTACTTTAATTATTTATCTTTACTGATCGACTTTGTTCAGGTGTCGTCGTGTAGTGGCAATAGCCACAGTCGGGCTAAGATTCATTCTAGTATTTTTGGTTCTGCCATTTCTCCTGTACATGTGTCGTCATCACAGTAAGTATGTGTGTGTGATGTCATTTAAGCCTTCTTTTTAAGCTAATCTTTGGTTTGGTGCTCTCTTCTGAATTTGTATAGGTTATCGAGTGGTAGAAGTATTGAGCCAATCAGGGCCATAGCTACCGAGGCACCTCCTGTTGTTCCGAGTAACGTTTCTTTCACTATCGATAGATAGATAATAAGGTTGAAGTTGGACACTTCCGCATTGAAAATCATATGAATTCCAAAACTTGTGATGTTTATATAAGTTTTCTTTTGGAATTATATTTTCCATGGAATTCTTTTCGAAAAACTATCGTTTTCCGTATTTTCTTCTAAAATGGTGGAAAATAAAACTTGTCCGCCCAACACATAGGAACATATCATTTTTCATAGAAAATAACTATTTTTCGTGGAAAATAATGACAATCAAACAGCCAAATTAAGTTTTCCATAAGAAGATGTCAAAATTTTGTGGATTTTTTTTTCCTAGTAAAATAATTTCGTGGAATCAATTTATTTTCCACGTATTTTCCACCTTGCAATCAAACTCACCTTAAATTAAGAAGCTCTTGGTTTAGAAAATCCCTCTGACACGTTAGAAATTATTATTTGTCTCCGTCTCTTTCTCAAAATCAATAATATTCAATACTTGTTTATCTTCCATTAAATGAATATGTTCTTTGTTGTTTAGGATCGTCAAGTGGTAGGAAGACAAAGATTGGCATAAATGGTACGTGCTCTTTTTCGTCTTCATCATTTGGCTGTTATGAGCAATATCGAATTATATGGCTTTTTTTTTGCATTTCAAAGATACCAGCCTTTCTATTGTACATGAAGGTTTACTTCACATTTTGGATATAAATCGAATTACTGAAGACCTCCCAAGCTGAAGAGGTCGAAGGTACAGATATTGACATAGTAGTACTAACTGACGAATTACTGAAGATTGAAGGCAACGATGCCAATTTCTGTGACCTGTGACATTGTGACATTGCCAATTTCTCTGCTTTCTTCTTTTATATGCTTTTCTATCATGTTTATTCTGTCCCAGGTCAAAGGGCAGGGAATATATGCATTTGTCACTCTAGTGGACGGTATTCCTTACAGCGAAGAACTCCGAAAAAGCCTCATATTAACAGTCCAAAATCAGGTATGTAATTCTTAGCATTTTCACATATTTATAGCTTCACTATATCATGCCTTTCTAAGTGCTTATTTTTGGGTAGAGGTCCCTTAAATCCTTACCTATTTTGACATAGGCCTCCAAGTCTTATTATTTGTGATCAAGTCTCTTAGTTCGACATAGTGCACCCTTCAGATCTGATCATTCATGTTATATACTTCCCCCTTGGATGTTCTTACAGCAAATATATGATTTAACGGGGTATGGACAAATAATGAGATGCGGCAACCTACATGATAATTGAGATTACTTCTTATTTTTGATTATTAAATTGGAGGATAGTACCTTTTGGGTCAAAGTTTGTTTTGTTTTATTTTCCTTATACAGGACCTAGTAGAAGGTTGTAGGCTGTTTCATGCTATATTTATATCATGATTAGCCTATAAACATGCATGTAATTGGAAAAAAAAAGCATGAGATACAGAATTCACAGTTTCTATAAAATTGGTATTCAAGTACAAAAGTCGAGAAGATTGACACTACTTGATAGAGGAAACAAAATTTGCAAGGCTACTATGGTTCATGGTATTTGTCTGTTCTTTAAAATCCACGTCCAGATTTGCTTGCTTGCAACAAAGGATGAGCAGCCAAGCGGCTGAGGCCTTTGGGCCTTTGGTATCGGGGGGAAGTCCTATGCATAAATCCTGGGATTTACTTCTTTAAGAGAAGTCCTGGGATTAACTGTTGTATCTTTTTTTTGCTTAGATGCAGTTAGAATTAACCTTGAGTAATTTTCCAACTGACTGGAAAAGAGACTTCCATTGTCGGTATCGGTCGGTATCGTATTGGGACATTAATCTTGGAAGCAGTTGTAGATCGGTGGAATCAGCATGTCCGCGTTATTTATAGCTGTTGTTCTAATTTCGAATATAAGTTTGTGTTTAATTAGTTGTGAAAATGCTTCATTTAGTTGTGGAAATGCTTCATTTTGAAAATAAGTTTGTGTTTAACCTGTAGATAGGTACAACCTTATTATGCTTCAAACCCTTGTTTATTTGTCTTTTTTTCCCTTCAATTTTCTTTGCCAAATTGATGGAAAAAGAGAACTCCAATGCCGGTATCGGTCAGTATCGGATATCGGTTGGTATCGGATTGGGACATGCCAAATCGTATCGGTGTCAGCCATATTGTATCGATATCGGCCGATACCTTAAACTATGAGGTACAAATTATAATCCCAAAATTATGTTGCCAGCTAGATTTGCTTGATGACCATTATGTGATTTTGTATTTATGATTACAGATTAAAACAAATTTTGATGGCCTTTATGTGCTTCACTGTTTTTCAGGTTCCCAAATTTAATGGAAGAGGTTCAAAGTCTATTATATGACATTGTTTCAGCTAGATAATATATTCTTTGACATAACACAAGGTTTGATTCTTCTTATCAGTCATAATGATCTATTACATTAATGTAAAGTTTTATTTTTAACATTATATTATAAAGTATATTGAACCTTGTTTTTATCTTTTTCAGGGTTTTGCTACATGTTCTGTGGACAGTTTTGATGTGGCCAAGTTTTGATGTGGACAATTTTGGTAGTTGTAAATATATATATGTATTTGGATATTCTATTTTGAGAATGTAATGAAGATGTTGATATGTACTCTATTTTGAGAAATGTAATAAAGATGGTGATATATAATGTTAAGTTTTTGGAATGTAATATATACTGTGCAGTATAGAGCATTATAAATATGCTAATTTGAATAGTATAAAGTGTTATGAATGTGCTGCATTGAGCCTATTATCTATTCATGACGTTTTAAAATTGTTCTGAATTGTGTACTATATATTAACTATTCATAACGCTTTTATAGAAACTATTTATGACGGTTATTTTATGACGCTTTTAAAAAACATTTATAACACCCGTTTTTATAACGGTTGCTGTGGAAAAAAAAGCGTCATGGTTCGTCATTAATGACGCTTTTTAGCCGTCATTAAAAGGGTTTTTTGTTGTAGTGATTCTAAGTGTTAAAACGAATGAGAATGCTATTCTCCGTGTAATTTGAAACGGAGAATTCCATTCTCCATGTTAAATTACACGGAGAATGACATTCCAAGTGTTAAAACGAATGAGAATGCTATTCTCCGTGTAATTTGAAACGGAGAATTCCATTATCCGTGTTAAATTACACGAAGAATGACATTCCAGTGTTAAAAAGAATGAGAATGCTATTCTCCGTGTAATTTAAAACGGAGAATTCTATTCTCCGTGTTAAATTACACGGAGAATGGTAATTCCAGTGTTAAAACGAATGAGAATGCTATTTTCCGTATAATTTAAAACAAAGAATTCCATTCTTCGTGTTAAATTACACGGAGAATGGCCATTTCCTGTGTTAAAACGCATGAAATGACCATTCTCCGTGTTAAGTTACACGGAGAATGCCATTCTCCGTGTATAAAAATACGGAGAATGTCATTCTTCTTGTTATTTTTTTATTCTCCTTGTTAAATTATATGGATAATGATATTCTCTGTGTTAAAACGCATAAGAATGACTATTCCCCGTATAATTTAACACGGAGAATGTCATTCTCCGTTTTAAATTACACGGTGAACGGTCATTCCCAGTGTTAAAACGCATGAGAATGACCATTATCCATTTTAAATTACACGTAACAAACCTATTAAATGAGGAGTTTGTGGCATGGCTTGCACCTGTAACGAACCTATTAAATGAGATACATTATGCTGACTATTAGGTTTATCTGCATTTATACTATTTAAATATTGGTCTTTAGCGACGGACCATTCTGTCGCTAAATACGTATATTCCGTCACTAAATACGATTACCAACGGCTTACCGACGGATAATTGACGTCGATAAACATAACGTCGCTATATAACATACGTCGGTAATCCATCGCTATAGCGACGGATTACTGACGGAAATACCGACGCAAGTATAGCGACTGATTAGTAACGAATTGTAAACGTCGGCAATCACAGCGACATATTAGCGACGGATTACCGACATTTTTTTGTGAGCCAAAATACCAAATTTTCCAGAAGGTCAGCGACGAAAATTTCTGTCGCTGACTCGTCTGATACGATTTTAGTATCATACAAAAGCTCAGCGACGGATATTTTCGTCGCTGACCTGCAATTTTTTTCCAGGTTTTCTTCGCTAGTCTGTCGCAGGTTAGTCGCTAGCCTGCAAAATTTTTAGATTTACGTTGCTAATCCGTCGCTGGTTAGTCACTAAACATTTTATTTATACTACATTAAATTGTTCCAGCTTTGCTCAAACCTGTGATTAGAGATGTCATACATAAACTCATTAACCCAATATTTATACCACATTAAATATAACCCCAATATATGAAAAATAAACCCAAGCATACATAAACTCATCCAACAGTTACAATATTAGTACATATACACTCACGTCCAACAGTCACAATATAGTCCAACAGTCACAATATAGTACATAAACACAAATATCGATCAAACCCCTAAAGTTCATACAAACTTATCGTCAAATACAACAAAAAAATAAACAAAACTCAAACTGATGGTGGTGGAGGTCGAGGAGGTGGCGGAGAATAACCGGCCGTACGCATGAATATAACTGTCCTAGGACCAAAGTGAGGATCCGCTGTACGTCCTGGACAGGAACGACGTCTGGAAGAGTCGGCGGCACGACAAGAGGCACTGTGGTCGGAGGAGGAGCCGGTGTAGTAGACGCTGTGGTCGGAGGAGCAGTCGTTGGCGGAGGCGTTGTGGTCGAAGCAGGAGCTGGTGCAGTAGGGACAGGCATCAGACCTTCTGTGATCAGAGGTCCACTCATCTGTCCCACATGATCCTGGAGGGCTACCAGAATCTGTGTAATCTGCCGCAAGGTATAGGCGTCGGCAGTATCGTCGGTCTGTGGAGGTAGAGGTGGAGGTGATGGAGATAGAGGAGCTCTGGAATAAACAGACGGCTGGAATGCCAACGATCCGATACCGTACATGCTGCCCCCTTTTTCTCTACCTACGGCTTGTATCCACAAGTCGTTCCTCACAGCCGGCGACGGTGGCTGACTAGTCCCAGCTTCCCCCTCGGCAGTCCCTCCCTCACCGACTCGACTCTCTAAAGTCTCATAAGTCTCCTACATTTATATAGGTGAATAGATTTAGAGTTAATATTGGTATTTTATTTTCGATGTAAGTATTGTTATGGTTACGTTCTCATACATCTCTTAAACTATTCTTTGATTTATAATGCTACTTAGGGTTATGATTTAGAGTTAATATTCATATTAGAGTTCAGACTAACTATTTCGGTAAACTAAATATAGTTAAGTACGTAAAGACGAAGAAGAAATGTAATTAGATATAGGACTCGAAAAACTTACATAGGCTTTGGTTGTCCGATCATCTACAAGCTTCCTATCCTTCTTTCGCTTATGGGTACGTTCGAAAACTTTAGGGAAGTCTACGGCGTTCGGATCTCCGCCAGCCTTGGCGACCTCCTCGCACTGTAACAATTAAACATCAATTTATAACTAAACAGGAAACTTAAAAAATTGAAGAAATAACAAATAAGAATACTCACCAGCCGTCGATAAAGCTCTGTAATTGGGATGGATCCACCCGTGTGGTGACCACCCTTAGCACGAGCAGCCTTTGCCTTCTCACACTTGGCCTTATAGGTCGGAGTGTCCATCTTCTTCTTCATCTCCTCCCAGAATTCCTCCTTCAACCACTCCTTGCGTCGATCACTACTTAGTGTAAATAATGCCTTCTGGTCGTTGACCATATCCCTCAACCTCTTGCTGGCGACAGACTTGTAGCACTTCCGGATCGCCTGATCTCTATGCGCCGGCCACCAGTACGACTTCTGCAAATAATGACAAATAAAAATAAATGAGCAAATATTTAAAAAATGTTGTAAACAAAGACGATATTATTTAGACATACCTCAAGCATCTCGAGCTAAATGAATCGTCTATCAACTGGGATGTCCCCGAAGTTCAGATAGGGACCATGGAATTGTCGACACATCAACTCCCCCAAATCTCTACCAGCCTCGACCGAAAAGAACCTGGAATAAAAAAACAATGTACGATTAGATAATAAATAGAGTATGAATAAATGTGTTTACTAACACTAGTATACTTACGTCGTTCCAGCGACCCACAGCTTGGTACGAGTGATATTGGCTGGCCGCTCTTGCAGAGTAGAAGGGTCTTCAAATCCTGGTCGACGTATGTATACTCCAAGGTCGACCAAAAGGCCAGGATATGGGTTCGTCGCAGTAGGAGCGACAGGTTTAGTCTCCGGCGTAGAAGACAGGGCACCAGCACCGGTAGGAGTAGATGCTGAAGGAATATCAGGGCTAGCTCCGCCGACTGAAGAACGAGTGAACGACGAAGATAAGCCATCCTTCTCATCAACCAAATCGTCCTCGCTAACTCCTCTGCGATCTGCAGTCGGAGTACTAGAAGGAGTAGGAGTAGGAGGAGGATGGGTCGACCCAGATCCTCGAAGTCGACGTGTACGGCCTCGTCCCGCCATATGTAAATCTGAAAGAAATAAAAAAATGATGTGATGGTACAAATAATCAATGCAAATCTAATAGAAAGTAAATAAAGTTGTGTTGATACAAATAATCAATGCAAATCTAATAGGTAATACGTACTAATCTTCTTTATCTTCTTTGTACCAAATCTTCTTCATCTTCATCTTCATCTTCCTCTTCCTCATTTTCACTAATACTTCCACTTTCAACTTCATCTTCAAATTCTTCATCCTCATCCGATATGTCTATTTCACTCCTCATCTACATGAGGTAAGTCCTCTATGTCAAGCTCTTTGTCAACTATATCATCCTCTACAGTAACGTCAACCTCCATGTCAACAATGCCGGCTAAACTCATATATGTTGGTTGAGGCATGACTACATTATCCTTCTGATATGCTTGATCTCCAATATTATATGTATTTCTTTCTTTAGTTCTGCATACAGTCCACCAATCACGAGTCGTGCGTCGTCGACTAGGATAATTCATGTAGTACACTTGGACCGTTTAACTAGCCAACACAAACGGTTCGAAACCTATATATCTTTTTTTCGTGTTTTATATCAATAAATCCAAACTGTTTGTCAATTCTCCATCCTTGCTTGGGTGTTGTGTCGAACCAATCACATTTGAACAGCACAATTTGGGTATCAGAAGAGTAATCTAGCTCTACAATATCTCTTAGAACACCGTAATAGTCAAATTCTGGATCGGCGTCGTAGAGTGAACCCCTTACACAAACTCCAGAATTCTTTGTGGAATTAGCCTCCTCATCGACAAATGAGTGATTGATAGGCTTATCAGTGGTTCTAAATTTGAAGCCATTGATGGTATATCCATCCCAATATTTTGCCCTCTTGCTTGGTCCGATAGCTAGTGCTTGAAGTATTTCGTCGGTTAATTGTGTGCCAGGACGAAAAACCTAAAACATCACGTATCATAACGTCATTAGGACAAAAGCCCTTTCGTCGGTCAATTGAATTAAGAATAGTTAAATGATACTAATCCTTACATAGTTATAGAACCACGACGAAAATTTTCTGTCAACCTCTCTAGTAAGATCATCATCATCAATGTTAGGTCTCTCCATTTTTATCTCAGCTCTAAAAATATTATGATAAAAACGAGAAAAGTTATTGAAATTTTTACAAATATATCGTAAAATTGGAGTATAATATAGCAAAATTATGTCTCTTACTTCTCTATATCTTCCATATCCTCTATACCACTATTCAGGCAGATATACCGATGAGCGGCTTCAAACTCATCGTCCTCTAACCACCGTAACTTAGAAGCACTTGTAGGCTTGCTACTAACATTGAAGATAGTGCGGATTCCACGATTCGGTTCATCGACCTCACCTTCATCATTTTTTGGTGCTCTATTCCAGTTTTTTCTGACATAAGTTTCGAAGTAGATTGAGCAGAAGTTTGAGACCTCCTCAATAATATATGCTTCGCATATCGAAGCTTCTACATGGGCCTTATTGCCCACCTTCTTCTTCAGGTGATGTAGATATCTATAAATAATATATTCAATATTAGATCTGTTTGAATAAAATAATTATTAGTACTAGATAATTAAATAATTTATACCTCTCAAATGGATACATCCAACGATAATGGACGGAGCACCGATATGTGCTTCGTATGCAAGATGAATCGGCAAATGTTCCATACTATCAAAAAAGCCGGAAGGAAATACCTTTTCTAACTTGCACAATGTTAATACAATCTTCTCCTCAAGTTCAAACATATGTTGCACTGTCAACTTACTTGAACACAAGTCTCTAAAGAATATAGATAACTTGGCTAGTGGACCCCATACTTGAGAAGGCAACATCTCTCTCAGAGAGATAGGAAGTAAACGCTCCATGAACACGTGGCAATCATGACTCTTCATCCCTATCAGCTTGCGTTCGTTGAGATCGACACATCTTGCCAGATTTGACACGTAACCGTCAGGGAATCTCAAGTTTCTAATCCAATTACATATTATCAATTTATCATCCCTACTCAGTGTAAATGGTGCTGAGAGCCTGACCCAGTTACCATTGGATCTTTGTGTTAGATGCAACTCTGGACGCCTGCAAATAATTTTCAAGTCCTTTCTTGCTTTGGGATTGTCTTTCGTTTTTCTCTTGATATCCATCACCGTATTGAAGATGTTGTCGAATATATTTTTCTCAATATGCATGACATCAAGATTGTGTCTTATGAGATTGTCCTTCCAATAAGGTAAGTCCCAAAAGATACTCCGTTTCGTCCAATTATGGTTATGTCCGAATCCTTCTAGGTGATAGCCCGAACTCGAATCTTCTTTTACAGTCCACAAATCCTCTACCTCCGCCCAAACGATACCTCCAGTCAATCTCAACGGGAGAGGAGTTAGTTCCTGTTTACCAGCTTTAAAGGCGTCCCTGTTCCTTCTCCATGGATGTGACATAGGAAGGAACTGACGATGGCAATAAAAAAATAAGCTTTTCCTCCATTCTGAAGGCGAAATGCCTTACTCTTTTCCATACATATCGGACAAGACATAATACCATGAGTACTCCAGCTAGATAACATTCCGTATGCTGGAAAATCATTAATGGTCCATATCAACATCGCTCTCATCTGAAAGTTTTGCTCCACTGATATATCATACGTCTGAATGCCGAACTGCCACAATTGTTTCAACTCGTCCACCAATGGCTGCAAGTAGATATCGATATTCTTCTTTGGATTTTTTGGACCAGGTATGATAAGTGTCAAGAACTTATAAGGAGTCTTCATGCACATCCACGAGGTAGATTGTAAGGGGTCAAAATCACCGGCCAACAAGAGTACTGAGCCCCCGACTGTCAGAAAGGAGTGAATCCATCAGAATATAAAGCCAGCCAAACATTCCTAGGCTCTACAGCAAATCTAGGATGACATCGATTAGAATGCTTCCATGCCTCTCCATCAGATAGGTGAGATAATTCTCCTTCATCCATCTTCCGCTCTTTACTATGCCATGTCATGTATTCTGTAATATTCGAGGACATATACATTCTCTGTAGCCTCTTTGTGATTGAAAAAAACTTCATGTATTTGTAGGAGCACAACCTTGCTCGTGCATTTGATTTTTCTTTGCCCCGAATGGGCTTGTACCGGTCCTCGTGACAGAAAATACATTTGTCTTTATCATTGTTCTCCTTGTAGTACAACATGCAGCCGTTTCGGCAACAATCTATCTTTCGTAGCCTAATCCGAGTTTTCGTATCATCATCTTCGACTTGTAAAAGTTTTCTGGCAAATCCTTCGCTCCTTTTGGCAGCAACTTTCTAACAAACTGAATTATCCGATCGTAGCATTCTTGCGGCAAGTTAAAATCAGACTTGAGGTTCAACAACCGCATCACCACCGACAGGACAGAATAAGAATCACAACCCGGATATAACGAAGTATCGATATGGTTGAACATATCATAGAACTCCTTTACAACAGGATTCGGATCCTCCGGATCAAAACTTGGACCGGCACAAGCTGCAAAAAATACCAACTCACGTGCCAAGTTTCGATGCCGATATTGGAAGTGGTCTCCAAGAGTGGGGTCTTCCACCTCCGTATTGAAGGAGGACTGATATTGCAGAACCAAAGGTTCTCCTTGAACCGTCCACTCATTGTAGTTCGGAACGAAACCCTTCTTGTAGAGGTGCTCTCTCACGAGATCTACCTCTCTGAATGGTATATTACGACAATTGACACAAGGACACTTTATGAGCCTTTCGTCCATGAAATAAGGTTGGCTACTAGCGTATCTCAGAAATTCTTTGACGTCCGCCTTGAAATCATCCGTCAAACCAATCTTGCCCTTATGTCG
This sequence comes from Iris pallida, assembly GCA_029216955.1. NCBI lineage: Eukaryota > Viridiplantae > Streptophyta > Magnoliopsida > Asparagales > Iridaceae > Iris > Iris pallida. The sequence goes on from JANAVB010002400.1 coordinate 762,740, forward strand.
CCGATTGTACATCCACGAACGGTTAACTAAGTATCGATTCATTGTTTAAACCAATTATGCACCAAGTACCATATATGTTTGTAAATACAAGTAAAAATTAATATAATACATAATTTTAACAATCAAGCACGACCATATATGTTGTATATCCACTCCCGCCTCGAAATCGGTATCAGACCATTAATCCTATAAGTATAGATATCAAAATCGGTAATATCGACCATTCATATTAGTATCAGTATCAAAATTGGGTCTTATTAGTATTGACCGTATTGGATTAGAATCGGCATATCGGTTCGATATCGACCATGTCAGATTAGTATCGGCCTATCGGTTCGGTATCGGCCGTATCTGATTGGTATTGGCATTATCGAATTGGTATCGTCATATCCGATAGGTATCGGCCATATAGGATTGGTATTGTCCGCATAGGATTGGTATTGGCCGTATAAGATTGGTATCAACCTTATCGGATTAGTATCGGCTGTATCATATCTGTATCGGATATCCAATTCCAATTTTACGAATTTTGAATAATTTACGAAAGCCCAAAACCCTAGCTATTCCCATGATTCCAAACCATATCTCCATTGTGTTTGTTCCGTGTCCAAAACCATAGCTAATGTTTACATATGTATCTTTAACCGTGTCTAAAATTAAAAATATAAAAATACTAAAAAAACATATGTAAAGAGGGGATTTACCGAAGATGAAGGAGGAGGGGGCACGCAGAGAGGGGGTCTGACCGGGGCACCGAGGAGGGGGGCTGTAGAGGGGGCCGGAGAGGTGGGAGTGGGGGTCGAGGAGGGGGCACAGAGGGCGGAAAGGGGGCTATAAGGGGGCAGAAAGGGGGAGGGGTGATGTAGGAGGGAGGCAGAGAGGCGGGTCAGAGGGAAGTTGAGGGGCGGAGAGGAGGGGGCGGAGAGGAGTAGGGGATCGGAGGGGGTGGAGAGGAGGGGGTCGGAAGAAGGAGAGGAGAACGGAGGAGGGCTGTAAAGGGGGTGGAGAGGAAGGGGTCGGGAGGAGGAGGACGGGGAACAGAGGGGGAGGTCTCCGAGGAGGAGGGGAGTCGAGGGGGAGGTCGGTGAGGAGGAGGAGTAGGTGGTCGCAGGTGGAGGAGGTCGGAGGAGGAGAGGGGAACGGAGGAGGGAAGAAATTGGGGGGAAAATTTTTAGGGGTAAAAATTTGAGAATGGAGAAAGAAAGGTTGTGTCTAACTTTTTACAGCAGCTCAGCGATGGAATTTTCCGTCGCTAATGCGTCGATAGTCCTTTAGCGACTAACTACCGACGAATTTAGCGGCGTTTAGTTATACTGTAATTTTTATAATAAATCAATCGCTAGTTAGTCGGTATTCCGTCGCTAAATAGCGACATTTTGACTGTCGTCGGTAAAATCAGTCGGTAAATTACAGTATTTTTGTAGTGTTATTGGAAAATATGGCCTATAAAAAAGGGTTTCTTGAGGAGCAAACTCCATCATCTTCATAGCATTCCCATTATGCATGACCCTGACTTAGCTTTAAGAGGACCCTGGCCTAGCATCAGTTGGCTATTGGCTGTGGATCTCTTCGTTCAAAGTAGTTATGTCCTTGTAGAAGAACACGTAGTAGTGAATCTCGAGATGCATTAGAACACCTTGTTCGAACCTGAACAACATCTTGGCAGTCGTCGTGCTTTGTCAAAAAGTTAGGGGTCATGCTATGCCCTTCTCAGTAACAGTCTAGCAGCCCGTTATGCTTGAAGAGCCACAGGTTGTGCTCTGTCCTGTAGAGGAATACGCTTCGATGGAGATCAATCTTCTAGTATGTGCACCAAGAAGAATAAGGGTTGCACTTCTGTGAAGATTAACCCCATTCTATACTTCTTTAGGCCTTTCTGAATCTGTAATAGATCCTTTGTAGAAGAACAATATGAGTCTTTGTAATAGATCCTTTGTAGAAGAACATTATGAGTCTTTCTGAATCTGTAATAGATCCTTTGTAGACATATTAATAAAAGAACTTATTTCTATACCTTATGTTTGAATTTTTTTTTCTGTCTGTATCTTTTGTAACATCTGTGGTGTCTTCTATAATAAAATCACGGAGAATGGTCGTTCTCCGTGTAATAATGACGGAGAATGGCCATTCTCCGTCACTCTTTCACGGAGAATGGTCATTCTCCGAGTTAAATATCACGGAGAGTGTCCATTATGCAGTCAAAAAATTGGAAACAGTAGTAAAAACTTTGAGTTTATGTTCGCTAATTCTATATATATTACACGAAGAATGACATTCTCCGTCTTAAAATGCATTTGAATGTTCATTCTCCCTGTTAAATTACACTGAGAATGCCATTTTCCGTGTAATTTAAATCAAGAATGTCATTCTCCGTTTTAATTAAACGGAGAATGACATTCTCAGTGTTAAAACACATGAGAATGTTCATTCTCCGTGTTAAATTACACGGAGAATGACATTCTCCATGTCATTTAACATGGAGATTGACATTCTCCGTTTTAATTACACGGAGAATGGCATCCTCCATGTTAAAACGCATGAGAATGTTCATTCTTTATGTTAATCTAACACAGAGAATGGCATTCTCAGTTTTAATTACACTGATAATGGCATTCTCCGTATAGTTAACCACGGAGAATGTCATTCTCCGTGTTGAATTACACGGAGAATGACATTCTCAGTGTTAAAACGCATGAGAATGTTCATTCTCCGTGTAATTTAAAATGGAGAATGACATTCCTAGTGTTAAAACGAATGAGAATGCTATTCTCCGTGTAATTTGAAACGGAGAATTCCATTCTCCGTGTTAATCTAACACGAAGAATAGCATTCTCCGTGTTAAAACGTATGAGAATGTTCATTCTCCGTGTAATTTGAAACGGAAAATTCTATTCTTCATGTTGAATTACACGGAGAATGGCATTCTCATTGTTAAAACGCATAAGAATGGCATTCTCCGTGTAATTTAAAACGGAGAATTCCATTCTCCGTGTTAAATTGCATGAAGAATGGCATTCTCAGTGTTAAAACGAATGAGAATGTATTCTCCGTGTAATTTGAAACGGAGAATTCCATTCTTCGTGTAAAATTACACGGAGAATTGCCATTATGTAGTCAAAAAACTGTGAAACATTAGATATATAATAGACTTCAAAATAGCACCATTGATATCAAAAATCTAAGAAATGTGTTCAAAAAATAATTATATAAAAGAAAGAATGGCTGAATATGTATTAACGAGGGGGCGCTGCCCCCTCGACCCCCATAGACGGACGTGGGGGGAGAGGGCAAGTGGTGCGATTGTGATTACCTAATTCAAGACAATTTTGGCAACTCATCTTCCTCTTCTCTTTTTTCTTGTTCTCGTAATTGCTCTTATAACGGCCCGCCTTTGGACGGCCGGGGCCTTGTTTCGAAACATGTGGTAGAACCAAATCAGTTGGATTATTTTCAAACTATTTTTTACAATCTGGAACTGGACAAATTGCACATGAATATAGCTTCTTGTAGAAATCTGATGTCCAATACTGCTCCATAAAATCGTAAACTGATTTGTTCGAACCAAATCTGATGCATTAGATTGCATGGCTGCATGGGAATCCATATACCTTCCATCTGCGACAACTACAATGCTAATCAAGAAGATTCACCACGTGTAAAGAAGTATCTGCCATCACCTCAAACTCGAAATCACCAGACCGATATACCCTATAAGACATGCCATCATCTGTAAGCTGCTTCAGCGTATTCTCGGCGTATGGAGTCAATTTGATATTTAAATCAATTGCATCCTTGTGGCGATCCAAAATCATCTTCATTATCTTCACTCGGATAACGTTTACAAGTGCTGAAATAGGCATTTTCTTCTCAGTCTTTATCCATGCATTGAATGACTCCGCACAACTAGAAGCAACCTCGCCGTATCTACATCTGAGAAAGAATGCATTTGACCAATGTTCAGGTTTTTGTTTATCCATCCAATTCATAACATGACCATAATTCAGATTATATATCTTCTTAACTGCTTGTTTATAACCACCTTTGTGCAGAAAAAAATTAATTAAGAAGGAAGTCAAGGCACAAGCACATGAAAAATGGACCATTCTCTATGTTTATAACACGGAGAATGGTCATTCTCCGTTCTAAACTAATAGAGAATGAATATTCTTCTTATTAAGGAACACGGATAATGCCATTCTCCGTGAGATGTAAACGGAGAATGGTCATTCTTCGTGAGATTTACACGGAGAATGGCCATTCTCCTTGTTAAAATAACAAAGAATGCACATAAAGGCTCCATTTATATGTCTGACTTACACACCTGACGTTAGAGCATATACTGCTTGCCTCCAAGCTTCAAGTACATACGGATACTTGCTTCCATTTCCTTTCTCCTTCAGCGGTATGTTATTTTTCATGTGATAATAGCAATAGCTATGGTAAGCAGGAACTTCAGAAACTAAACCGGTTCCTTGATCCGAAAGAAAAATGATACGCCTACTACATCCAACAACATTATTGAGATTTTTAAGGAACCATTCTCAATTGTCGCTATCTTCACCCGAGACTATACCGTAGTGTAATGCCCCAGTCCCAAAATACGTAGGACTAGGAACGTAGACATGCCAGCCGTATAATAAATATACGTAAGCTGTAAAATGCAGTAGAACCAAGACTAAATCTTATCCACACAAAATAAATGAATAAAAGATATCATATAATGATAATGAATTATCTTGATACAATATGTTGGGTGGAGACACATCCACTACCAACCAAATAAAAGGAAAGAAGTACATGATATATAAAATGATTTGACGAAGGTAGCAAGATAGATCCAAGGCACGTCATCTTCGAATAAATGAAGAAGACCACGACCTCGGCTAGAATACCTGCGGAAGACAAGAGCACACACCTGGCGAGATAACCAGGTCCTCAGAGGGACGTAACAAGACACATAATATCATGCCATATAAACTGAATAAATATTGCTCAAATAAATAAGTCAATTGAATTATAACGTGGTCTAATACACACCATTGAACTAGCGTACCATCCCCCCAACCAAACAAGGACAGGAGTTGGTAAACTAATTCACGATGACGTATCTTTTTATGCTATGAATCCAATATGGTATCCGGACCCCAACAAGTTTCAACACCTTTTCATCGAAGTAGTAAGCCACACCTACAACCAAACAAGGACAAGGTGTGACGAACTAATCCATGACAAGTAATTATTCCAAGCCACGGTCAGATACAAGTACCCAAACCAAGAGTACTCATACCTAACGGATAAGGGTGCCTAACCAATCTAAGTGAATGCAGTTTTAAGAACAGTTCGTGGTCGCATGACTACCGCGTCAAGTCAAGAAAATATCAATACAGTACCTCAGTAGCGAGTCACAACACCATATACTATTCCTCAGTATCGAGCGAGTCTATAGCATATAGTCTACCTATCGTTCCTCAGTAGCGAGCGAGTCTACGATAGATAGGGTGGTAGTCAACTTCAAATCATGTTCTCTCCTCCCAATGCCAACTCATAACTGCTAAGTCTTCTAGCATGCAATACTATTAGCAGTTATTTCCTAATATACGGCTTATATGTACTGGTGGCCAGTCAATCACGCATGTCCGAGTCCTATATGTGACTCACAATAACGTGGTATAAATATGTCAAGGCCTATGAATGCAACACACAAAGGTGGTCTCTTAAATCTAGGTTTAATATGTAAGAAAAATAATACATAGCACAAAATATAACTGAACAGTAAGTTCTAACAGGTTATGCCATGTATCACAGTTTATTTTGCATAAAGAAAATAATGAATAATACATGAAATATGAGCTAAATAAATAAACATCAAATGGCAAGGTGTCTTGCCTGGTAGTACGCCTGGTGTACTGCAATGATCAATGTGGCACGAACTGCAACTTCGGTATAACAACTATGCAAGGTGACCTCTGATGGTGGCATGGACAGTTCCATCGGGTCCAGGACGGTCAATTTGGTTAGGGTCGATAGGAGGAAGGACATATTGGCGAGGGGATATAAAAATGGGTTTAGTTATAGGAAAGAGGATGATCAAAGAAAATGGATAAATAATAAGATATAGAAAACTATTTATAATACTTGAAAAAGATATATTATTAGTTAATATTTGTTAGAAAAATATGTTTGAAAATCTAATAACTCATTTAAGGCAAATCCTTAATTTATCAAAATACCTTTGGCTAGCAAAACTAGACGTAAACATACCCTAAAATATTTTATATTGATTCATACTTAAAAATTTAAAATCGTTTCTAAGCATGAACTCAAAGTTTGTCAAGATATAATTTTTGATAAGAAAATATTTTATTAGTAAAAAAATTTAGAATAATACTAGAGATTTCAAAAAGAATTATTGCAGGACTTCTAGACCATAATAAACATATGGAAGCCAAATATTTATAAACCTATAATATTTAAAATTATTTATCCTATACATTTTGTTTGGTAATAACAATAATTAAATAATAAAAATGTTGAATATACACACCCTCTTAATAACAAAACAATAATCATAAAATATGACAAAAACAAAATAACAAAATAATAATAATAATAATAATAATAATAATAATAATAATAATGAGAAATATACTAATGATATTAGCATCCAAAAAGTATCCACCTCTCAGTAAAAACAAAAGAATCAAGTAAAGAAAGAATAAAATAAAATAATAATTACCGTAATTATACTAAGACCAAAAATTGAGTATAGCATCAGCATGCTCTCCTCTCTCTACTAAAACACACACAAATATAACATAATAATATTAAAAGATAATGGGGACAAAACAATCAAAACGACATAACAACATAACAAAAAAATAAAATAGATAATAATAATAATAATAATAATAATAATAACAAAAATTTGACTTCCATCTTGTTGACGGGAAAGCATGAATAGTGATACCAATAATGTGGAGAGAGAGAGAGAGTGGAAAAAAAATAGGGGGAGAGACTGAGAGCGAGGGAGGAGCGAGAGTAGAGAGTCAGGGAAGAGAGAGCGGCGGCGGCGGAGAAGTGAGGGGCGGCTCAGTGCTCGCCGACGGCACTGCGACGGAAGAGCCGGCGGAGGAAGCGCCTGCCCGGGGTGGCCGATCCTGAGCTCGACGTGGGTCGAAAGTTGGGAAGGAGAGGCGGAGGCGAGTGAAAGAGGCCGAGGCGGGTTCCGGCTCGGTAGCGAGCGCACAGGGCTCGCCTGAGCCACAGAGGAGGCGGAGGCAAGGAGGTTGCCAGTGCTTCTAGACGGAGGATGCAGGTCGAGGTGTCGAGGGCTGTGCGACGGCTGGCGCCGGAGAGGAATAAAAGGGAAAAGGCTCAGACGTTCCGGTCTAGGCGAGGAGGCGGTCGGCAAGTGGCTTCGACGACGATGGCTCGCCAAGCTCAGCCGCCCGACAGCGCTGAGCGGATCTGGAGATGCCAGATCCGAAGGTCGTATAGAAGACGCGGCAGCGTGGGTCGGTGAACGTCGGCGGGGCTTCACCACTCTAGCGGCAGTCGAGGCGGAGGTTCATCGGAGAGGCACGCCGCTGCTCATGGCGCTGAGGATTCGTCGACGGACGCAGGCACACTGGTGCGGCGGCGGCTTCTGAAGGAGGGCGAGGCTGCGACTCCTCATGAAAGGCGGAGCCTGTACCGGGATCGGTGCAGTCGACTGACGGCGACGACCTATAGGTAAGGGTGGTGATGGTGGTGTTTGTTTATTGCTTTTTGGAAAAAAATTTGGATGGGTGGTCGCCTGAAGGTGGTGGTCGTGAGGGGGCTGGTTGAAGTCGGGATGGTGGCCGCGACGAGGTTGTGGAACGATGGTCCGGTTTCGGTTTGGTAGAGTCGGGCGCAGTGGGGTTGGTATGGGATGCTGGTGGTGGTGGTTTGGATATGATTATGGCGTGGTGGGTCTGTGTGGTGTTGGTCGGGTTTGGATCGGTGTCGGTCGTGGTGGGGATGGTCGGGATGGTTGGGAGGTTCTGGTTGTGATGACGGTGATGGTGATGGTGCTAGCAGTTGATGGGTGGCTGTAGGCCGACTTGGCCGGGATCGGGTGAGAAGGTACACGGCTACGATGGTGGTGGTAGAGATCCTGGTGGTGCTACGGTGGTAGCCGAGGACAATGATAGGCAACGCAGTTAGGTTAAGGATTGGATGTGAGGGTTAGTTTAGGAATCTATGGATTGAGTCCAGTGTCGGACACGAAATCTCGAGGTGGAATTGTGTCTGGCGTATCGGATACGACATGGATGATGTATATGTACAAAAATAATTTATTGGAAAGACACCCGGGGTCGGACCCGAGGCCATAACGGCTGACACGAGGATAGATGGAACACCGACACGAGGCATGCCTATTTGTGGAGAAATATGTAGAATAATTTATGGATGAAACAATATCGAGGCTCACCTATTTATAGGGTTGAGGAAACCCTAGTAGATAAGGATTTGGAATATTTAAATCCCCTTAGATAATCTTCCTACTAATTTAAATCAATCAAAAATAAGTTTAATCAATCTAAATCCATATTAAATCTTAGATAAATCTTATCTTCAATCAAAATCCATAAATTTAATCTTAATTTAAATTACCATAATATTAAATCATCAAAACTTCCAAATTATCTCTTATAAGTAATAAAATATTCAATATTAAATAATTTCAAAAATTGTAATAAATATTTTGAATATTGATAGAAAATATCTTTACAATACCTTTTTAATAAATTAAGATAAATAATCAAATGATTTTGAGAATTCTAATATATACATGAATTAAATTTCATGTATCTCGCATGTGACTAGTACAAAATATCTATGTATATATTATTTTCGAAATCAGCATAAATAAATAATTAAAATAGCAAACTTAGAAAATTTTGGTACTATAGCAAGAATAATTATTATATATATTATTTTAAAACTATTTAAATAGAAAAATATTTTTTTAATAATATGTACGCTCGCACATATTCGCACTCGTCGAGCAATTACAAAAATGAAATTTCGTGCGCGACGTACAATGCAACTACGCGACGTACAAATAAAAAATAAAAATAAAAATCAGTACCAAATTTATTTTTAAAAAAATATAGTAAAATTTAGGGGTTTTACATCCTACCCAACTTAAAAGAATTTTGTCCTCGAAATTAAGAATTAGTGGGGGGTGAGAAGGCACAAAGGGGTAGCGATAAGAAAAAATCAATTCACAACGTTCAACAAAAATGCATTAGAAAATCATGATTTCAATAATGGCGAGGATAATCATGGGTTAGTACAAGAAAGAAAATGAGTAAGGCAATAAAGAATATTATGGTAACAAGAGAATAATTTAGAGACCTTAAAGTTATGGTTTTATGAGAGTAGGTTGAGGGCACGATTTAGAGAACGAATTAGATTCACTCATAAATTAAGCGATTTAGAAGATCATGATAGGGCCGAAAAAAGGACGAGTAGTTTAGGATGAAGGTATAGCAACATTGAGTGATAATGATCATAATCGATAGGAAAGTTAGAGGAAGTTCTAGTACAACGCCTTCGCCCTTCTAAAATAGGTGAAGGCGAAAGCAATAAGGAGTTCAAAGACGATATTATCGAATACGAATACGTGGTTCAAAGACGACCGAAAAATTTCAAAAAAATTGTCAAGGCATTCGTGGATGGGATTCTAAGGCCAAGTTTAATTATGTTCCATCCGTGTATAATAATAGACAAAAGCAAACCAAAATACACTTGGTTGATCAGACCATTATGCACCGGTTCTGATTAGACAATATGTTAGTGGGAGCTCTTCCAATAACATATGTCGTGAACGGGCTCGATAAATCAATGAACTTGTAAATCTAGATTATAGTGGCAATATTTGTCAAGAGGGTGAAATTATAGGCACGAGAGTTTAAAATTGAGAGGGAGTATAGTCGAACTTCTAAAGGATCTAAGTCATGTCCTGTGATGGTCTTTATACATTCGTCCTATAGTCTTCTTGTCCAAGTCCTTGACTGGCTAGATGGGTTAGGGTCCTCTAGATTCTAGAATCTAAGTAAACTTGCTAATATAAGTCACAAGGACAAAGGGGTTGCTAGGTCATAAGATATTCTACCCAACATAAAAGAATTAAACTAATGGTATTTTGGGACAAAAGAAACATGTCTAACTAGTAGGGATCACATGTCTAACTTCTAGCAACACGAAGGGAAGATAAGAATTATGATAGAAGGAATCAAGCAAGATGCAGTCGATGAGTCGAACGATAGTTCGAATATGGAATCGAGGAAAGAGGTCAAGCATGTGATGAGATCCTAGACTTCTAATCCTATTCACAGGCTTGCTTGGTAGGGTAAAGTAACCAAACAATTTATCTTGACTTGCATGGGCCACCACAAAAATATGTAACGTCCCAGACCCAAAATACGTAGGACTAGGAACGTAGACATGCCAGCCGTATAATAAATATACGTAAGCTGTAAAATACAGTAGAACCATGACTAATCTTATCCACACAAAATAAATGAATAAAAGATATCATATAATGAGAATGAATTATCTTGATACAATATATTGGGTGGAGACACATCCACTACCAACCAAATAAAAGGAAAGAAGTACATGATATATAAAATGATTTGACGAAGGTAGCAAGATAGATCCAAGGCACGTCATCTTCGAATAAATGGAGAAGACCACAACCTCGGCTAGAATACCTGCGAAAGACAAGAGCACACACCTGGCGAGATAACCAGGTCCTCAGAGGGACGTAACAAGACACATAATATCATGCCATATAAACTGAATAAATATTGCTCAAATAAATAAGTTAATTGAATTATAACATGGTCCAATACACACCATTGAACTAGCGTACCATCCCCCCAACCAAACAAGGACAGGAGTTGGTAAACTAATTCACGATGACGTATCTTTCCATGCTATGAATCCAATATGGTATTCGGACACCAACAAGGTTCAACACCTTCTTATCGAAGTAGTAAGCCACACCTTCAACCAAACAAGGACAAGGTGTGGCAAACTAATCCGCGACAAGTTATTGTTCCAAGCTACGGTCAGATACAAGTACCTAAACCAAGAGTACTCATACCTAACGGATAAGGGTGCCTAACCAATCTAAGTGAATACAGTTTTAAGAACAATTCATGGTCGTATGACTACCGGTCAAGTCAAGATAATATCAATACAGTACCTCAGTAGCGAGTCACAACACCATATACTATTCCTCAGTATCGAGCGAGTCTATAGCATATAGTCTTACCTATCGTTCCTCAGTAGGGAGCGAGCCTACGATAGATAAGGTGGTAGTCAACTTCCAATCATGTTCTCTCCGCCCAATGCCAACTCATAACTGCTAAGTCTTCTAGCATGCAATACTATTAGCAGTTATTTCCTAATGCACGGCTTATACGTACTGGTGGCCAGTCAATCACGCATGTCCGAGTCCTATATGTGACTCACAACAACGTGGTATAAATGTGTCAAGGCCTATGAATACAACATACAAAGGTGGTCTCTTAAATCTAGGTTTAATGTGTAAGAAAAATAATACATAGCAGGAAATATAACTGAACAGTAAGTTCTAACAGGTTATGCCATGTATCACAGTTTATTTTGCATAAACAAATAATGAATAATGCATAAAATATGAGCTAAATAAATAAACAGCAAATAACAAGGTGTCTTACCTGGTAGTACGCCTGGTGTACTGTAATGATCAATGTGGCATGAACTGCGACTTCGGTATAACAACTATGCAAGGTGACCTCTGATGGTGGCATGGACAGTTCCATCGGGTCTAGGACGGTCAATTTGGTTAGGGTCGATAGGAGGAAAGACATATTGGCGAGGGGATATGAAAATGGGTTTAGTTATGGGAAAGAGGATGATCAAAGAAAATGGATAAATAATAAGATATAGAAAACTATTTATAATATTTGAAAAAGATATATTATTAGTTAATATTTGTTAGAAAAATATGTTTGAAAATCTAATAACTCATTTAAGGCAAATCCTTAATTTATCAAAATACTTTTGGCTAGCAAAACTAGATGTAAACATACCCCAAAATATTTTATATTGATTCATACTTAAAAATTTAAAATCGTTTCTAAGCATGAACTCGAAGTTTATCAAGATATAATTTTTGATAAGAAAATATTTTATTAGTAAAAAAAATTTAGAATAATACTAGAGATTTTAAAAAGAATTATTGCAGGACTTCTAGACCATAATAAACATATGGAAGCCAAATATTTATAAACCTATAATATTTAAAATTATTTATCCTATACATTTTGTTTGGTAATAACAATAATTAAATAATAAAAATGTTGAATATACACACCCTCTTAATAAAAAAACAATAATCATAAAATATGACAAAAATAAAATAACATAATAATAATAATAATAATGATAATGAGAAATATACTAATGATATTAGCATCCAAAAAGTATCCACCTCTCAGTAAAAACAAAAGAATCAAGTAAAGAAAGAATAAAATAAAATAATAATTACCGTAATTATACTAAGACCAAAAACTGAGTATAGCATCAGCATGCTCTCCTCTCTCTACTAAAACACACACAAATATAACATAATAATATTAAAAGATAATGGGGACAAAACAATCAAAACGACATAACAAAAAAATAAAATAGATAATAATAATAATAATAATAATAATAATAATAATAATAACAAAAATTTGAATTCCATCCTGTTGAAGGGAAAGCATGAATAGTGATACCAATAATGTGGAGAGAGAGAGAGAGTGGAAAAAGAAATTGGGGGAGAGACTGAAGCGAGGGAGGAGCGAGAGTAGAGAGTCAGGGAAGAGAGAGCGGCGACGGAGGAGAAGTGAGGGACGGCTCAGTGCTCGTCGGCGGCGCTGCGACGGAAGAGGCGACGGAGGAAGCGCCTGCCCAGGGTGGCTGATCCTGAGCTCGGCGGGGGTCGAAAGTCAAGAAGAGAGGGAAGGAGAGGTGGAGGCGAGTGAAAGAGGCGGAGGCGGGTTCCGGCTCGGTGGCGAGCGCACAGGGCTCGACTGAGCTGCGGAGGAGGCGAAGGCAAGGAGGTTGCCGGCGCTTCTAGGCGGAGGATGCAGGTCGAGGGGTCGGGGGCTGTGCGGCGGCTGGCGCCGGAGAAGAGGAAAGGAGAAAAGGCCCAGGTGTTCCGGTCTAGGCGAGGAGGCGGTCGGTAAGTGGCTTCGACGGCTATGGCTCGCCAAGCTCAGCCACCCGACAGCGCTGAGCGGATCTAGAGACGCCATATCCGAAGGTCGTGCAGAAGACACGGCGGCGTGGGTCTGTGAACGTCGACGGGGCTTCACCGCTCCAGCGGTGGTCGAGGCATAGGTTCGTCGGAGAGGCACGTCGCTGCGTACGACGCTGAGGATTCGCCGGCAGACGTAGGGATACTGGTGCGGCGATAACTTTCGGAGGAGGAAGAGGCTGCGACTCCTTATGAAAGGCGGAGCCTGCGACGGGATTGGCACAGTCGGCTGACGACGATGACCGATAGGTAAGGGTGGTGATGGTGGTGTTTGTCTATTACTTTTTGGGAAAAATCTTGGGTGACGGTGGTCGCCTAAAGGTGGTGGTCGTAAGGGGGCTGGTTGAAGTCGGGATGGTGGTCGCAACGAGGTTGGGAAACGATGGTCCGATTACGGTTTGGTAGAGTCGGGCACGGTGGCACCGGTTTGGTAGGGTTGTATGGGATGCTGGTGGTGGTGGTTTGGATATGATGGTGGCGTGGTGGGTCTGTGTGGTGTTGGTCGGGTTTGGATTGGTATCGGTCGTGGTGGGAATGGTCGGGATGGTTGGGAGGTTCTGGTTGTGATGACGGTGATGGTGAAGGTGCTGGCTGTTGATGGGTGGCTGTAGGCCGACTTGGCCGGGATCAGGTGAGATGGTGGACGGCTACGATGGTTGTGGTAGAGATCCTGGTGGTGCTACGGTGGTAGCCGAGGACAACGATAGGCAACGCAGTTAGGTTAGGGATTGGATGTGAGGGTTAGGTTAGGAATCTATAGATTGAGTCCAGTGTTGAACACGAAATCTCGGGGTGGAATTGTGTCCGGCGTGTCGGACACGACATGGATGATGTATATGTACAAAAATAATTTATTACAAAGATACCCGGGGTCGGACCCGAGGCCGTCACGGGTGACACGAGGATAGATGGAACACCGACACAAGCCACGCATATTTGTAGAGAAATCTGTAGAATAATTTATGGAGGAAACAATATGGAGGCTCTCCTATTTATAGGGTTGAGGAAATCCTAGTAGATAAGGATTTGGAATATTTAAATCCCCTTAGATAATCTTCCTACTAATTTAAATCAATTCAAAAATAAGTTTAATCAATCTAAATCCATATTAAATCTTAGATAAATCTTATCTTCAATCAAAATCCATAAATTTAATATTAATTTAAATTACTATAATATTAAATCATCAAAACTTCCAAATCACTTAGTAATAAAATATTCAATATTAAATAATTTTGAAAATTGCAATAAATATGTAAATCCCCTAAATTTCTACTTTAATTTTTTTATAAATTGAGTATTTAAAATTTTTACTTGGTATTTGTACGTCGCACAGTCGTATTATACATCGCGTACGAACTTGTCGTATGGGACGTCGCGCACGAGTTCTCATTTTCGTATGTCTCGTCGAGTGCGAATATGTGCGAGGTACATATTTTGTAAAAATATTTTATTTTAAAAATCTTGATTTTTCAAATAATAAATATTTTCGATTACTTAAAGTTGTAAAATGCGTCGCATTTGGAATTTTCAAAACTTTATTTTACATCGTGGGAGTTTATATAAATAGTAGTTTAAAAACGAGGTTTTATGCAAAAGTTCATTTTATACGAGACATATAAATTTATTTTATTTTGGAAATTTAATTAATATTAATATTTTATTATCCGAAAAGCTATTTTAAAATATTGTTTTAGTTTAAATTTAATTAATTATGATAAATTATATTGGAAAAGCTTTTATTTTAAATGGAGTTTAAATTTAATGGAGAGTTTATCTATGATTTAAATTTGGATTGGATTTGAAATTTTTGTATTAATTTAAATTAAAGATGGAATTATCCATCGGGGTTTAAACTATTGTAAGTCCTTATCCAATTGGGAATTCTCACCTCCTATATAAGGAGAGGTACTCATCCATATTTTCTACCATGCACAGATTGTGCATCGTGTCTGTGCCACCCATCTACTATATCTCTACCATACAAATACAAAAAATTTGTCCCGTCCGACAATCCCGGACGTCCATCCAGCCGTGTCGGACACTCTCGACACAACGACTCAATCTTAATCCTAACCCTATCGACACCATGCCCTGCTGTACCGATGGCAACGCCATCATCGCTTCTCCCGTCTCCACCATCGCCGCAACCACGAATCTCCCACCCGACTACTCCAGCACCATCTTCATCACCATCAACACCCCCAACAGTCTCCATCATCATCATCACTTTCACCTCCGTCACCGGACCCCTGGCCACTCCGACTAACCCGTCAGGAGATGACCACCAACATCACCCACAGCCCATCACCACCATCATCCCGACTATCTTGGTCGATACCCCAGCCCTCGCTTTTACCACGGCCTGTCCCCAATCCCTCGCCCGGGTCGTATGGTGCCAGCACCACCACCATACCTATCCACCGCCACCATAACCCGACCGTCATAATCCCGGGCACCCCCACTCTACCATCACATCTTCTTGTCGAAACTCCTCGACCACCACTAGATGAACTAGAAGGGAGAGAACCCATACCTTGCCGTGCTCCCCTTCTGCCAGCCCGCGACCGGAGCCGTCGTCGTCCTCCACCTCAGCCGGTCGTAAGCGCGAGCACCCGTGCCGCCGCCACCTCTCCAGGCGGTGCTGCCTCCGTCGAGCCGTGCGCCGGACCCTCCGAAACCCACTCCACTCCAGAATCTAGATCCAACAGCCCCGACCGGAAACCCCAGTGCCGGCATGCCGAGGCAGGCGCCGACCTCCTCCGCTGTCGAACCCCATGCGCCGCGTCTCCCCGCGAGCTCCGTCGCAGTCGCATCCGTGCGCGCCCCACTAGACCGCTGGCCGCTCCCTCCGTCGGATCTTCCGTCGACCTCTTGCCGCAGCGTGAGAGCACGAACCGCCATGCCGGCCACGGTCGACGCCAACCCCTCCGTGCGCGCCGGAACCGAGACTCCCCCGCCGCCACGAGTAGGCGCGCCACCGCGCCCCTTCCTCCTTGCTCGTGCACCCACGACGTGGTCCGCCGCCGTGTCCTCCACTCCCCCGATGCCAGCCCGGCGAGTGGTGCCTCCGCTGCCGAGGAACACCCGGTGAGCATCCCTCTTCCGACCTCTCTCGCAGTCACTTCCTCTTCCCCAGTAATTTTTTCACTCTTATTTTCCCAAATCTCTCTGTGCACATTTGGGGAAGAGAGTATTAATAGTTTTATTATTATTAGTTTTATTATTAGTATTATTATTATTAGTTTTATTATTATCATTATTATTATTATTATTATTATTATTATTATTATTAAAATCCTAGTTTGATTCTGTATAAAATTTATATACTTTTTGAATGAAATAATAGTAATATTTTTTGGATTTTTTTTAAAAAGTATAATATATATACATACATACATACATACATACATATATATATATATATATATATATATATATATATATATATATATATATATATATATATATATATATATATATATATATATATTTATTATTATTATTATTATTAAAATCCTAGTTTGATTCTGTATAAAATTTATATACTTTTTGAATGAAATAATAGTAATATTTTTTGGATTTTTAAAAAAAGTAATATATATATATATATATATATATATATATATATATATATATATATATATATATATATATATATATATATATATATATATATATATATATGTTGCCTAATTAAAATCTAGTTTCAAGCAAATAAATATTCTCTAAAACTATATTTATCGTTTTGATATTTAAGGATTGCTTTCAAATATATATATATATATATATATATATATATATATATATATATATATATATATATATATATATATATATATATATATATATATATATATATATATATATATATATATAAAGGCAATTTTCAAATTAGCCTACGTATTTTCAAGTATTTATATAAAATATTAAGTTGCAACCTAAAATGCTTTTTATTTATAACTACTTATAAATATTTTGCCTAATCAAAATCTAGTTTTCGATATAATAAATAAAGATATGATTATTCTATTTTTACAAACAGAGAATTTTGCCTAAAACGGTTTCTAGATTTCAAGTATTTACCAAAATTATTTTACTTACAAAAATCTAGTCTTAAGTATTAGAAATACTTTTCTAAAAAAAATAGTAGGAGTATGTTCTTCACAATTTCTCCTCGATTTTCACCAATGACCACGACTGATCACGCGTTTCTCTTCTCATGAAATACCGGATCCTCACATATCGACCATGGCTATTGGACGAACAGGACTTGTTGGATCATTGTACCACACCAGGCAATACACCAGGCAAGACACCTTGCCTTTACTGTTTACTTTCTTGCTCAATATCATGCATGTTTTATTTTTTACCAAGTTGTTCTTTCAAAACTATATATAGATACAAATTACTATATTTTATGCAATTGGCTTAGAGTTAAGGGACTACCATATGTTTAGAGCATCTCATAAACTGTCACGATGTGCCACGGGTTGTGTGTGAGTCGCATATAGCTTCGGTCTTACGTATCGACCGTACATCGGTACGTACAGGCCGTACGTTAGGATATAACTGCCAATAGATTGTGTAGAAGACTTGGCAGTTATTAAGGTTCAAACAGTATCGTGGAGTCGACACATGTATAGTATCATGGGAAGGGAGGAGATAGTTATTAGCGTAGGGGCTACATGTTCAGTACACACATAGATTTGGCCGATAGTGTCTCGTATGAGCGCTACTTACTGTCCCGGTGCCGATAGTGACTCGGATGAGCGCTACTTTCTGCCCGTGGCCGATAGTGTCTCTTATGAGCGCTACCTTTTGCCACTCTGCGTAGAACGTTGTCTTCTAAAGTGTATTATTCTACCTAGAATGGTTAGGAACCTTTACTCATGTATATTTTCTATTGATCTCTTACTATTCAGTTTATGGCATGATATTATGTGTCTTATTACGTCCCTCTGAGGACCTGGTGATCTCTCCAGGTGTGTGTTTCATGATTTCTTGCAGGTGCTCTAGCTAAGGCCATGTCTTCCTTCCTCCGTGATGATTGCTCTTGGACTCGTCATTTGCTTCGCTCGACCAAATTAATTATTTATATATTTCTTTCTTATTTAAACTTGTTGGTAGTAGATATGTCTCCGTCCAACGTTTGTACAAATGACTATTTGATTATATCATTAAAACTTTATATTTGTGGATAAGATTTAGTTTGAGAATGACTTTCTACATTTTACAGCTTATGTATACATACGAGCCTTTCATTTATTCGTATGTATACAACTGGCATGATACGTATCTAGTCCCAAGTATTTTGGGACTGGGGCGTTACATATTTTGTGGTGGCCCATGCAGGTCTAGTTTGCCGTATCGGTTACATGACTGTATCGAATGGGCCTGCAATATAGGATTAGAGTCTAGAATCTCATCCACCTACTTGACATCCTTTCTTGACTTCAAATTTCGAACTCTCGTTCGACCTCCATGATTTGCATCTTGCTTGACTCCTTCTACCGTAAATTCTTAGTTTCGTGCTTAGTAAGATGACTACACTAGTATATGCCCATAGGTTAAACACATGGCTAGAAGGTTATATTGACAATTAATATGTATTGAGATTTTATTTGAGTTATAAAGGCATTTATTTTTCTAGAAATATGATCTTAAGGATTAGTTAATTCCAAGTTGGGTAGTAGCATATTACCGCTTTCAAGGGATAGTTGAAATTTTATTTTGATATTACAAGGTGGTATACACAAGAGGATAGCTAGATCGAGAAAACAAATTAATTTGATTTTGATTTTGAAGGTCTTTGAAAAAATATCTATGATTTATTTGATTATAGCTATACATCCTTGAAGAGATATAAGGTTAGTTGAAAAAAAAAATTAAAATTTAAATGCTGCTATAAGATTTATGAGGGAGGTTGATAAAGCTTGGTTTTAAATTGGGTTGTATGGTTACCAATTAATAAGTTCGTAAATTTTGAAGTAAAGATATTAAGAATTTTGGGTTAAAAATATTTTGAAGGATATTTAATCAAATTGAGGATCTATTTTAAACTCTTTATGAATTACGATTGCTAACTCCTATTTAAATTTTTAGCTTAATATTGGATTAATGATAGAGAAAGAAAAATATATAGATTTTATTTGTGACACAATAAAGGTTTATTCGAGATTGATTAGAAATTTTAAAAATCTTAAGTTATGATTTTGATGTGACTAGATAAGGTGGAAAGGTTAGTTTATGATACATTTTTGGAGAAATTTTTTTGTTATGATAAAGATTATCTTGAAGTTGATTAAAAGAAATTCAAATTTTAAGTTATGAGTATGATTGACAGCTTAGAAAGATATTTTATTAGATTATTTGGAGAATTATATTGCAAAGTTTTGAAGAAGTCAAATTTATAGGTTCAAATATGGATAGGCGACCAAGATAAATAAAGTAGTCCACATTAATTGTAATATCACTCATGACCATGATAGTAGTGTATACACAAGTGTTGTTAGTCATCTCCAAGATCATGTGGTTATAGTTCAATCTTGACTCACTCGACATTTCCTCAAAATTAGATTTTATCGTGACTTTCTAACCATTTAAAACTTGAGAAATAATTGGATTGTTCCTTGACCATACCCCCATCAAGTGGCTATCCCATCTCTAGAAACTGTATTCCTAACTTATTTTACCCTGATCTACTAGAATCTAAATTATCTTTATTTCATGCTTTAACTTGGTCATTTATTTTGTGAGATAATCTCATGAACTCCCACTTTCTATTTTAAATTCTTTTGTGTCCTTTACCGTGACTTGAATATTTGGAGCAAACACTAGACTTTTCTATCCAACAAATTCTATATGCAAGACCTAAACGAGCCCACCTTCATGTAGGTATATCATGTCCCACTAAAACACACCCCTTATACTCTATTTTCTTGACACGACTTTCGGGTCATAAAAACTAAATCATAACCCTACCATGGTACCGATATACTTTTCGACCACAGATAGGGACTCAATCTCGACTAAATTCTTTCAACCCGATATGTGATGCTGTTCTATTTGATTTCCTTTAATGCTTAATTTTGTGCCTTACCTTGATTGCTTAACTCATTATCCCATCACACTACTAGTTTAACTCTTATAAGTTGGGTAGAATACCTCATGACCTAACCAACATTTTTGTGGACCACATTGATAGGTTCATTTAGACCATAGAATTCAGTGGACCCTAACTTATTTAGTCAACCAAGCCGACTGTATAGGCTCAAACTTTGGACAAGACTTAGATTTTAAAGGACCTTGGACTACTTAATTCCCTTTATCATGGTCCCCTACTTATACTTTGACTATTCTAATGCTAACTTAGCATTAATTTTGCAAGCTTATTTTCTTATCTAGCTTGATCATGACATGTTTTATTGGGTCGCTCCCACTAACATACTGTCTAATCAGAATCGGTACATGATGGTCTGATCAACCTATTGCCCTTGGTTTACTTTTCATATATTATTCTACGCGTATGGAGACAGAGATAAACTTGCCCCTAGAGTCTCATCCGCGACTGTCTTGACAATTCTACTTGAAGTATTCAGTCGCCGTTGAAACCCAGTATTCAAAACATATTCCTTGAACTCTTGCTGGTCTTCGTCTTTTACCTATTCTAGACAAGCCTTGTACTTGATAAGTAAGCCAAACTATTCTCCTATGACCGTGATATTTGTATATACGCGATGATAGTTAGCCACTGACCAACCAATGTAACTATATCCCCGTCTCGAGTTACTCGCCCTTTTCCTTCGACCCTAGACTCATTTTTGCGACCTTCTTCAAACTTGAGAAGGATTCAAACCTAAACCTAGACGACTATATTCTCTCAATTTATTGCCCTAATCTAGTCGATCCCTTGTCTCCTTATTCTATGTCGTATCAAGATTATACTTTAACCCTTAATTTTTCTTATTTCATTGTGTTAACTAGCAATCCTCATTCAGTTTCGTAGCCGTGAGGTATTTTTCGTAGATAACGAGAACATGACTTACGAATTGCATGCTTGTGTTGAACATCATTATTTGTCTCATTCAATAATTTGATCTTATCTCTCCTATCTTCTCAACCCTACCTATTCCTAAATTTCGAGGACGAAATTCTTGTAAGTTGGGTAGGATGTAAACCCCCTAAATTTTTTTTTTAATTTTTTTTTATAAATTGATTATTTAAAATTTTTACTTGGTATTTGTACGTCGTATAGTCGTATTATACGTCGCGTACGAACTTGTCGTATGGGACGTCGCGCACGAGTTCGTATTTTCTTATGTCTCGTCGAGTGCGAATATGTGCGAGGTACAAATTTTGTAAAAACATTTTATTTTAAAAATCTTCGTTTTTCAAATAATAAATAATAAATATTTTTGATTACTTAAAGTTGTAAAATGCGTCGCATTTGGAATTTCCAAAACTTTATTTTACATCGTGGGAGTTTATATAAATAGTAGTTTAAAAACGAGGTTTTATGCAAATGTTCATTTTATTTGAGACATATAAATTTATCCTATTTTCGAAATTTAATTAATATTAATATTTTTTATCCGAAAAACTATTTTAAAATATTATTTTGGTTTAAATTTAATTAATTACGGTAAATTATATTGGAAAAGCTTTTATTTTAAATGGAGTTTAAATTTAATTGAGAGTTTATCTATGATTTAAATTTGGATTGGATTTAAAATTTTCGTATTAATTTAAATTAAAGATGGAATTATCCATCGGGGTTTAAACCATTGTAAGTCCTTATCCAACTGAGAATTCCCACCTCCTATATAAGGAGAGGTACTCATCCATATTTTCTACCATCCACAGATTGTGCATCGTGTCTGTGCCACCCATCTACTATATCCCCACCATACAAATACAATAATTTTGTCCCGTCCGACAATTCCGGACGTCCACCCAGCCGTGTCGGACACTCTCGACACGACGACTCAATCTTAATCCTAACCCTATCGACACCATGCCCTGCTGCACCGACGGCAACGCCATCATCGCTTCTCCCGTCTCTACCATCGCCACAACCACGAAGCTCCCACCCGACTACTCCAGCACCATCTTCATCACCATCAACACCCCCAACAGTCCCCATCAGCATCACTTTCACCTCCGTCACCGGACCCCTGGCCACTCCGACCAACCCGTCAGGAGACGACCACCAACATCACCCACAGCCCATCACCACCATCATCCCGACCATCTTCGTCGATACCCCAGCCCTCGCCTTCACCATGGCCTGTCCCTGATCCCTCTCCCGGGTCGTACGGTGCCAGCACCACCACCATACCTATCCACCGCCACCATAACCCGACCGTCACAATCTCGGGCACCCCCACTCGACCATCACGTCTTCTCGTCGAAACTCCTCGACCACTACTAGATGAACTAGAAGGAGGAGAACACATACCTTGCCATGCTCTTCTCCCGCCAGCCCACGACCGGAGTCGTCGCCGTCCTTCGCCTCAGCCGATCGCATGCGCGAGTACCCGCACCGCCGCCACCTCCCCAGGCGCTGCTTGCCTCCGTCGAGCCGTGCGTCGGACCCTCCGAAACCCACTCCACTCCAAAGTCCGGTTCCGATAGCCCCGGCCGGAAACCCCAGTGCCGCCAAGCCGAGGCAGGCGCCGACCTCCTCCGTTGTCGACCCCCATGCGCCGCGTCTCCCCGCGAGCTCCGTCGGAGCCGCATCCGTGCGCGCCTCCACGAGAACGCCGGCTGCTCCCTCCGTCGGATCTTTTACCGACCATCTACCGCAGCGTGAGGGTACGAACCGCCGTGCCGGCCACCGCCGACGTCAACCCCTCCGCGCATGCCGGAGCCGAGACTCCCCCGTCGCCACGAGCATGTGCGCCACCGCGCCCCTTCCTTCTTGCTTGCACAGCCACGCCGGTGATCCTCCGCCGTGTCCTCCACTCTGCCGACGCCAGCCCGGCTGGTGTCGCCTCCGCCGCCGAGGAACACCCGGTGAGCATCCCTCTTCCGACCTCTCTCGCGGTCACTTCCTCTTCCCCAGTAAATTTTTCACTCTTATTTTCCCAAATCTCTCTGTGCACATTTGGGGAAGAGAGTATTAATAGTATTATTATTAGTAGTTTTATTATTAGTATTATTATTAGTTTTATTATTAGTATTATTATTATTAGTTTTATTATTATTATTATTATTATTATTATTATTATTATTATTATTATTATTATTATTAACATCCTAGTTTGATTCTGTATAAAATTTATATACTTTTTGAATGAAATAATAGTAATATTTTTTGGATTTTTTTAAAAAGTATAATATATATACATATATATATATATACATATATTTTTTTCATATATATATATATATATATATATATATATATATATATATATATATATATATATATATATAAACAAATATATATATATATATATATATATATATATATATATATATATATATATATATATATATATATATATATATATATATATATATATATTTGAAAGCAATCCTTAAATATCAAAACGATAAATATAGTTTTAAAGAATATTCAATTGCTTGAAACTAGATTTTAATTAGGCAATATATATATATATATATATATATATATATATATATATATATATATATATATTAAAATCTAGTTTCAAGCAATTGAATATTCTTTAAAACTATATTTATCGTTTTGATATTTAAGGATTGCTTTCAAATATATATATATATATATATATATATATATATATATATATATATATATATATATATATAAATATTCAATAAAAAGGCTACGTATTTTCAAGTATTTATATAAAATATTAAGTTTCAACCTAAAACGCTTTTTATTTATAACTACTTATAAATATTTTGCCTAATCAAAATCTTGTTTTCGATATAATAAATAAAGATATGATTATTCTATTTTTACAAATAGAGAATTTTGCCTTAAATGGTTTCTAGATTTCTAGTATTTACCAAAATTATTTTACTAACAAAAATCTAGTCTTAAGTATTAGAAATACTTTTCTAAAAAATAGTAGGAGTATGTTCTTCACAATTTCTCCTCGATTTTCACCATTGACCACGACTGATCACGCGTTTCACTTCTCATGAAATACTAGACCCTCACATATCGACCATGGCTATTGGACGAACAGGACTTGTTGGATCATTGTACCACACCAGACGATACACCAGGCAAGACACCTTGCCTTTACTGTTTACTTTCTTGCTCAATATCATGCATGTTTTATTTCTTACCAAGTTATTCTTTCAAAACTATATATAGATGCAAATTACTATATTTTATGTGTCACTACCACATTTCTAGTGTGAGGGTATTTTTGTCATTTTGGGGTATTTTTAAATTTATTAGAATTAATTAGAATTTATGGGAATTTTTGGGAATTTATTTGGAATTGTTTGACTATGTTGACTTTTGACTAGTATTGACCTTGTAGACCTACCTAGAAGCTAACCCTAGTTAGTGGGCCATGGTTAGGTCAAGTGACCCTAGTCTAACCTAGCCTAGCACTTGGTTTAAGTCATTTTAGCAAATAGGATTAGAAGTCATAAGTCATGACTTGTGGTTTTAGAACCTTGTTTAAGTTAATCAACATTTAGCTTGGTAGCTTGGCCCAAGGCCCAACCAAATGACAAAACCCTAACCCAATCCCCAAGTGGCCGGCCATCCTATGCCTAGGGATTCCCCCCTTATATAATCCCTCTCAAATCTAGGGTTGCCTCTTTTATTAGGAAGGGCCCTATTTTCAAGGAGGTGAGTTCTTGTCTTCATTAATTCACCATAATTTCATTTTAGGTCCTAAAATCCCCAAACTAGTTGCAATAGTTTTTAATACTGTTATTCTTGCTGTTGTGGGTGTTTTGGTTTAGTTTGATATTGATTGGGAGTGTTTTGGACACCAAGCAGATAGCTAGGAAGAGGCCTTTCCATTGGAAGTTCAAATTGAGGTAATTTCTCCAAATCTCCATGAAACTTCATGAAGTCTTCACCAATAGGAAGCCCTAAGAGTCCCCCTAATGCCTGGATAAGGTTCGTGTCCTGTGTCAGTGGTTTCGTGTCCGTTCTGGACACGTATCAGTCATGTGTGTTAGGTGTTCGACCAAATGCCTCTGAGAGTTCAACTTTACTGTTTTTTAATTCTGTTTGAATAGGATTGTAGATCATTGTGTGCTCATTAATTTTTGTGAAGGAGCCATGGTCGTTTCGTGTCTGTGTCGGGTGTAAATCGGCCTGGACACGCATTCGTGCACTGGCTCGGGACTGTGTTGCTTCCCCTGCTACTCGGGGCCAACAACTCGCTGGACACGGCGACTCAGGCCATGCCACTTGGCGTGGGCCATGGGGCTATGACTGACACGAGGCCCTCCAAGTTGGAGATGCTCTCATGTCGTGTCGGATGTGTTCTCCAGCCCGCTTTGGGTTTGCACTGTCAGATTCAGCCGAGTTTTTGTGCACTGATACGGGTTGTTTGACACGACACAGGGACACGTCGACCCAATACAGGGTGACACGTGGGTAGCCCTATGAGTGGCAAGCCTAGGTTTGTGGACACGTGTCTTGGTTTGATCTGTGATGTGTACACGACACGCGTGCACACACGCACGAGGCAGTACACTGCTGTGCAGTGTCCAGGTTGCTGTTATGGTTTTATTTCAGATTGGACACATCGTGTCCACTTGGGTGGATACCATTGTATTGTAGGACACTTAAATATTGTATATTTTGATTACCAACCCTCTAAACTTCATTTTATTGTGTTAAATGGTTGTTTATCTAAATACCCAAATCCTGAGAATGAGTTACTGATTTCTGATTTTTCCAGACTTTTAAACCTGAACATTGCCATCTATTTAAACCTATTTGATATTGATAAATGTGTGGTTTAAAACCCTAAATTGATTCTCCTAGTTGTAATCTAACTGTAGGTTGAGTTTTGTTTGTTTTGGTTGTGTTTTGAATGAGAAATGGGGTTTGGTTGTTAATAGTAATGTTGACAGTTCATTGAGAAACCTGAGAACTAAATCCTACATTTCCCTTTCATATGTTGCACTGTTTTAATTGTCCACACACTCAAAATCTGAGATGCACATCTGAGAGTAGTTCATTGAACAAAACCTGAGATTTGTGTCTTCTTATTTTCGAAATAGGGTTGGGATGTGGGGACTGAAATTGGGTTTCAGTTTTCATAAACTGTTTTGATACATGAAGTAATCTCCTTTCCTTTCCTTTTTGCAGTCCATTATTTGATTTACACACACAGTATTCTGGTTCACTGATTCATTGCATTTCCTGCACACATTGGCACCCTTGCACTCTTCACTTTTATTTCCTGCATATTTTTCATGTGACACTCTCTTTACTGTCACCTATATTTCCTGTGCACATGACACACACACACAACTCTTAATATGTTCACTGTCATATTTGTTAATTCTTGCACTTTGCCATGTACACACACTATCTTCTCTTCACATGTTCACTGTCATATTTGTATTTCCTGCGCCTCAGTTTCATACACACACACATGATATGGTTACTTTCCTGTCACTCTATACACACACCTTCATACATGAGCCACTTAGCCTTGTGTTTTCCCTATTTTTATGCAAAGGTATTTATATTTTGTAATGTCAATATGTGATGTTGTGTGGATTACACATATAGTCTATGGGTTATATTTTCTAAGTTATATTATATAGGGATGCATGTGTAGGTATATATATGTGTAGATGTGATATTGTGTGAATGTATATATATCTATATATGTTCCTTGCTAACTAGTGAGGTAGGGTTACTTTTAGCCTAGTTTATGTACTATATTATATTGTGGTGTTATGTATGAGTATAGTGAGGTTGTAGACTAGCTAAGGGTTCTAGAATTTAGCTAAGCTAATTGGTGATGTAAATTGTATAGGCTTGTCTAGCCTTGTTAGGCATGGTGCTAGCTAGTATAGGTTGGAATAGCCTAGTTTAGACTCAACTAGACTAGATTGACCTAGTTTGACTTCTAGAGTTGACCAAAGTTGACCAAGAGTTGACTTTGGCCTAGATTGACTTAGAATCATGTAGAATGCATAGTAGGACTCCATTTCACTATTCTGGACTTGTTGTGACTTGTGCTGTTCTCTTTAGGAGCCAGACACCACTCCTTGGACAGTACGATTCATATCGGACACTCAGATATAGGCGAGTACATTCTCTGATCATTTCATATCCTGCTTAAAATTATTTCCTGCAGTAGATTACTTTACTTGTACTGTCACGTTGGTCACACGGATTGGTACTATATGGATCTCTACATGCGATGTTATCTCCCTCGGGAGCATCGGGTACATTGTGCTTGTGCGTTTCACTTACATCGTGTACTCCTGTGCTTTCATTTACATGTGCACTCCGGTGAACTTTGTACTCTCAGGTTCATGGAGCCCCCATGTATACTATCACGTGCACCCTATATGGGCCCCCATGTGATATCTTGTACAATAACATAACCTGTATGGATCCTTGTGTATTGATTGGGGTACGGGGGAGTAGAATTGGGCATGTGAATAATACACCAGTAGTTTCTTATCAGAATCTCATCCTTAGTATCTTATCAGAATCTCCTATGCCATTTACATGTCCATATTGTACTCTGACTCACTAGTCACTGCTAGTTCTCTATGTATAGTAGATATTTACATTACAGTTCTCTTCCTGTTTACATATCGTATTTCTTCATTACTCGTATCTTACTTTACTGCATGTTTTTACTTTCTAACCTGCTATGATCTGTTGAGATATACTGTGCTCGCTCCTGTCCTGACTGGACCTGTTGAAAATATTACAGAGGACGAGGAGGAGGCTTGCCTGGACACCTACTACGGGGCAGCCCTAGATGACACCTGTGAGCTTGACCCTCAGGAGGATCCAGCAGTAGCTGAGGACCTTCCTCCGACTGCCTAGACTAGATTAGCTAGCTTGTTTTCATTTGTAGTCTTGAGACATGTTCTAGTTAGACTCTTATTTGGAGATCAATTTTGTATATATTCTTTTATCTGAGTTTTTGTATTGCTGGGATTATCTTAGACTACTGTTTTATCTATTGCATTTCCTTGAGTTCCATTTCATATCGTGCTATCTCTTCCTTAGTTGTGATTGAGTTCTATTACTATGTTACCCCGTTCGGGGAGTATAAACTGTTTAGATAATTACATTGCTAGATGTTGTGACCTAGGACAGCGTTCTACCGCCGACACTGCGGCGTAGGCTGGACGTATTCACGTCTCGTGCCCTTACTCTAGGGTGCGGGTCGTGACACTATGCAATTGGCTTAGAGTTAAGGGACTACCATATGTTTAGAGCATCTCATAAACTGTCACGATGTGCCACGGATTGTGTGTGAGTTATGAGTCGCATATAGCTTCGGTCTTGCATATCGACCGTACATCGGTGCGTACAGGTCGTGCATTAGGATATAACGTGTAGAAGACTTGGCAGTTATTAAGGATCAAACAGTGTCATGGAGTCGACACATGTATAGTATCATGGGAAGGGAGGAGACAGTTATTAGCGTAGGGGCTACATGTTCAGTACACACATAGATTTGGGCCGATAGTGTCTCGTATGAGCGCTACTTACTGTCCCGGGGCCGATAGTGACTCGAATGAGAGCTACTTTCTGTCCATGGCCGATAGTGTCTCTTACGAGCGCTACCTTCTGCCACTCTCTCTCTCCATCTATGCTGAACACCTAAGCTCCTGCGTAGAACGTTGTCTTCTAAAGTGTATTATTCCACCTAGAATGGTTAGGAACCTTTTCTCATGTATATTTTCTATTGAGCTCTTACTATTCAGTTTATGGCATGATATTATGTGTCTTGTTACGTCCCTCTGAGGACCTGGTGATCTCTCTAGGTGTGTGTTTCATGATTTCTTGCAGGTGCTCTAGCTAAGGCCATGTCTTCCTTCCTCCGTGATGATTGCTCTTGGACTCGTCATCTGCTTCGCTCGACCAAATTAATTATTTATATATTTCTTTCTTATTTAAACTTGTTGGTAGTGGATATGTCTCCGCCCAACGTTTGTACAAATGACTATTTGATTATATCATAAAACTTTATATTTGTGGATAAGATTTAGTTTGAGCATGGCTTTCTATATTTTACAGCTTATGTATACATACGAGCCTTTCATTTACTCGTATGTATACAGCTGGCATGATACGTATCTAGTCCCAAGTATTTTGGGACTGGACATTACATGTTTTTGTGGTGGCCCATACAGGTCTAGTTTGCCGTATCGGTTACATGACTGTACCGAACAGGCCTGCAATATAGTATTAGAGTCTAGAATCTCATCCACCTACTTGACATCCTTTCTTGACTTCAAATTCCAAACTCTCGTTCGACCTCTTTGATTTGCATCTTGCTTGACTCCTTCTACCGTAAATTCTTAGTTTCGTGCTTAGTAAGATGACTACACTAGTATATGACCATAGGTTAAACACATGGCTAGAAGGTTATATTGACAATTAATATGCATTGAGATTTTATTGAGTTATAAAGGCATTTATTTTTCTAGAAATATGATCTTAAGGATTAGTTAATTCCAAGTTGGGTAGTAGCATATTACCGCTTTCAAGGGATAGTTGGAATTTTATTTTGATATTACAAGGTGGTATACACAAGAGGATAGCTAGACCGAGAAAATAAATTGATTTGATTTTGATTTTGAAGGTCTTTGAAAAAATATCTATGATTCATTTGATTATAGCTATACGTCCTTGAAGAGATATAAGGTTAGTTGAAATTTTTTTTTGAAATTTAAATGCTGCTGTAAGATTTATGAGGACGGTTGATAAAGCTTGGTTTTAAATTGGGTTCTATGGTTACCAATTAATAAGTTCGTAAATTTTGAAGTAGAGATATTAAGAATTTTGGGTTAAAAATATTTTGAAGGATATATAATCAAATTGAGGATCTATTTTAAACTCTTTATGAATTACGATTGCTAACTCCTATTTAAATTTTTAGCTTAAGATTGGATTAATGATAGAGGAAGAAAAATATATAGATTTTATTTATGACACAATAAAGGTTTATTCGAGATTGATTAGAAATTTTGAAAATCTTAAGTTATGATTTTGATGTGACTAGATAAGGTGAAAATGTTAGTTTATGATACAATTTTTGGAGAAATTTTTTTGTTATGATAAAGTTTATCTTGAAGTTGATTAAAAGAAATTCAAATTTTAAGTTATGAGTATGATTGACAACTTAGAAAGATATTTTATTAGATTATTTGGAAAATTATATTGCAAAGTTTTGAAGAAGTCAAATTTATAGGTTCAAATATGGATAGGCGACCAAGATAAATAAAGTAGTCCACATTAATTGCCATATCACTCATGACCATGATAGTAGTGTATACACAAGTGTTGTTAGTCATCTTCAAGATCATGTGGTTATAGTTCAATCTTGACTCACTCGACATTTCCTCAAAATTAGATTTTATCGTGACTTTCTAACCATTTAAAACTTGAGAAATAATTGGATTATTCCTTGACCATACCCCCATCAAGTGGCTATTCCATCTCTAGAAACTGTATTCCTAACTTTTTTACCCTGATCTACTAGAATCTAAATTATCTTTATTTCATGCTTTAACTTGGTCATTTATTTTGTGTGATAATCTGATGAACTCCCACTTTCTATTTTAAATTCTTTTGTGTCCTTTACCGTGACTTGAATATTTGGAGCAAACACTAGACTTTTCCATCCAACAAATTCTATATGCAAGACCTAAACGAGCCCACCTTCATGTAGGTATATCATGTCCCACTAAAACACACCCCTTATACTCTATTTTCTTGACACGACTTTCGGGTCATAAAAACTAAATCATAACCCTACCATGGTACCGATATACTTTTCGACCACAGATAGGGACTCAATCTCGACTAAATTCTTTCAACCCGATATGCGATGATGTTCTACTTGATTTCCTTTAATGCTTAATTTTGTGCCTTACCTTGATTGATTAACTCATTATCCCATCACACTACTAGTTTAACTCTTGTAAGTTGGGTAGAATACCTTACGACCTAACCAACATTTTTGTGGACCACATTGATAGGTTCATTTAGACCATAGAATTCAGTGGACCCTAACTTATTTAGTCAACCAAGCCGACTGTATAGGCTCAAACTTTGGACAAAACTTAGATTTTAAAGGACCTTGGACTACTTAATTCCTTTTATCATGGTCCCTTACTTATACTTTGACTATTCTAATGCTAACTTAGCATTAATTTTGCAAGCTTATTTTCTTATCAAGCTTCATCATGACATATTTTATTGGGTCGCTCCCACTAACATACTGTTTAATCAGAATCGGTGCATGATGGTCTGATCAACCTATTGCCTTCGGTTTGCTTTTCATATATTATTCTACGCGTATGGAGACATAGTCAAACTTGCCCCTAGAGTCTCATCCGCGACTGCCTTGACAATTCTACTTGAAGTATTCAATCGCCGTTGAAACCCAGTATTCAAAACATATTCCTTGAACTCTTGCTATTTTTCGTCTTTTACCTATTCTAGACAAGCCTTGTACTTGATAAGTAAGCCAAACTATTCTCCTATGACCGTGATGTTGGCATATTTTATTTTGATATATTAACAACATCTTCGTAGTTTAGTTTTCTCTGTTATCAGATTGACATCATTTCAGAAGCTCTCTACATAAAGTCTGTCCATTCAAGAATAGCAACCATGGACTTGAAGACTGCAGCAAAGACCGGCATTACTTGACAAAACGGCTCTCTACACTTCAAGATTTCGAGTCTGTACAAGGTCTAGGTCTTTCTGTAAACACTTAAGATTGGATGACAAACTAAAAGCTTTTTAATTTTTCAGTCAAAAATTAATACCTTATAGAACGGCATACCGGCGGTATGCTCCGACATACCGGCGGTATACCATTTTAATCACCACAAAACTTTCTGTGAGAAATGTCGGCATATCGACGGTATGCTCCGGCATACCGATGGTATACCGTTTTGTGGATCACAAAACGTTCTGTGACAAACATCGGCATACCGACGGTATACTCCGGCATACCGACGGTATACCGTTATGTTCACCTCAAATACGTTCTGTGATAATTATCGGTATACCGACGGTATACTACGGCATACCGACGGTATACCGTTTTGTGAGCCATAAAACATTCTGTGACAAAACATCGACATACCGACGGTATGCTCCGGCATACCGATGGTATACCGTTTTGTTTATCACGAAATGTTCTGTGACAAACATCGGTATACCGATGGTATACCGGATTACGAAATTTGATTTTTGAATGGCAAACACTGCATTAATGGCGAGCATTAAATGCTCCCAACGGATATAATTATGACCGTTACTGTTTGACCGGCATACCGACGGCATGTCGGTCCATACCGACGGTATACCGGTCAGCCAGTATCTGTAAGTCCTAAAAATCAAGTTGCATCCATCAAATAGGCAGAGAAATCTAAAATTGAGCACTCTTCAATGAACTACGATGTAGGCAGACTGTGCTACAAATTAACTGCGCTAGCCTGAACTGTGCCAATGCCCGAGCACGCTAGGCTGATGTGGCAATGCCATCATTACCTGACAAGAAGATCAAATCTTCTGACAGCCTGACAGCCCAAAAAGCGAGGAGTCTGTTCGTTTCTCGTGCCGTGCTGCCTTCTAGGACAGCTGTCCAAATCTTAGCGCGGTCCAGCTGCCAAATCCTAGCGTGGTCCAACTGTCCAATGCCAGCACAATCTATCGACCATATCTGAGCGTAGTCTGAAGCTAACGCTATTCAAGTGGCACAATCCATCAAACTTGTTGAAGATAACTGACATTTATTACGTGGCTTACATGCCATCAATTGCTCGCCACGTGGCAACCGTCTGCACACGACCAAGCACATTTCAATCAAACAATGCCACGCGTCTGAGTACGGTTAGCCCACGATCGAGCAACTGCCCAATGGCTAGCGTGGTTTACAGTCTGTGCAGTCTGCCTCCAGCGCAAACCATTGTACGCAATCCAGAATAACTATAAAATAGTTATTTCTAGAACTCTATAAATAGAGTTTCAAGTTCTTCATTATGGGGAGGATCATTATTCAAGATCATCAGAGATCATGAGTTCTTGTCCAAGGGCTGCTGCATTCTTCAGAGGCTATCGTCTTCAAAGTTCACATCGTCCAAGGGTTAAAGCGATCGTCTTCAGATCGGATTCCTATAGTTGTACTTTCCCAAAATTCATTGTACTCTTGTACCATTCTTTAAAGTTTGTGAAATACATGACTTTTGTTTTTGCAAACAAAATGGCGACTCTGCTGGGGACGACTTTCTCCTCCGACGAGGAAGTGACAACTCAATGTGACGTGGCGTCTATCGGAAAGACGCAGAAGACGCTGGTTGTGAAGGTCAACCAGATTGCCTATGAAGCAATGATCAACTCCAGGACCATCCCTCGCACTGCAACCTCTGCCACGAGCAAGGTTCGGTCAGTATGGACTCCCAAGACTGCTGCGCAGCCTGCTGTCTCCTCCGATAAGCTGCCAGTAGCAACTTCTGCCCTTGCATAACTCCCTCTTTTCTGCCAAGGCGCAAGCCACTTCCTATGATGCTTTGGCAAAGTGCAAAACCCCTTCCCCCCCTGGCGCAACTTGTTGCAACTGTTGCTCCTGTACAACCAACTGCCCCTTCAACCAGAGTGCAACTTAAGCATTTTGTAACAAAAACTCCTGCTGCGCAAGCTGCAACTCTTGGAGTTTTTGTGGCCAAAAGGCCATCTATCAAATCCTTCCAGGCGCAATCGGCCAAGGCGCCTACTGCTACCTCAACCCAAGCGCAAGTGGCTATCCCTCATATTCCAGCACAGTCTAAAAGGGATAGCCCTTTGGCTAATCCCTCTTCTTCTCACAGCAAGGGAAAAGACTCTGCTCCTCTTCCCAAGTACCCCGTTACTCCTGCGCATTCCACTGGGGGTAGTTTGTTGACTGTTCCTTCCCCTCCCTAGAACAAAGGAAAAGGCCCGTTGGTCTTTTCTCATACTTCTTCGTTCCACGACTTGGAAGACAACAGAAGGAAACGCTCTTTAGCCAACCCTTCCTCACAAAACAAGAGAAAAGGTCCTTTGGTCTTTTCTCAGTCTTCTCTGGTTTTTACTTCGGAAGATCAATCTCAACGTACCTCGGCACCGATCAGTACAAGGACTCTCTCAAACAAGAGTTCTTCTCTCCCTGCCAAAGGGAAATGTACTGATCAAAGAGGTATTCTGTCTACTCCGGTAACGGACCTCCAAGATCTCCCAACTCTCCGGATATCCCGCTCAAAGCAGGAAAAATTACTGGTGTCTCAGACAGAAACCCCTGGGGGTGAGTTTGCTGATCTACGGGTTTATCTCAATAGACCTCGGTCTACACCAACTTCGGCAAAACGTAAGCAGCCAATGCCGAAGATGAACCTGCATCAGAGACAAACTTTCAGGATAAAAAATCCTGACACGTATGCTAACAAAGTAAGTACTTTTCTGTATACTCACGGGACAAAACATCTGAAGAACCGGAACCATGTTCCGAATGTTGTCAAAGAATATATCCCTCAAACTTCTTCTCGTTCCGTCATTGTTCCTGACCTCCGAGAGCACCTTAGGCAAAAGCGGGACAATATCTCAACACCTCCAGTTCAACCACTTGAACGCCATTGTAATCACAAGGTTGTCATCAAGTGCTGTTGCCAGACAACAAAACGATTTGTCTTCGATCGTCTGAATTTTGTAACTTCTGAACCAATGTCAGAAGGCGAAGGCGAAGTGTTGTATGCTTCCGTCAACATGGCTTCTCGAGACACTGGGGGTAGAAAGTGCTCCAAACACGGCAAGCCTCGCAGGCCCAGCCATCGGTACTTAAATCTACTCCAAGAATCTTCTGAAGGAGTATTTTGACACACCCGATCCCGAAGTCGAGACACAATCGGTCATAGAAATCTTCTCCAAGATCCCTCTGGTCATCTCCCTATTTCTCACTCAGGAGATGATTCCTTCTCTGATTATGATACATACAGTGAAAGTTCTGAACAGACAGTATCTTCTACTGTACCTAGAGAAGTGACAGCTTATGTTGTCACTGAAGACCCAGACGCTTCTAGTTCAGCGAATCAAGAACAACGAATAGCTGCACTGGAAGACAAGCTGAAGACCATGGCTGAAATGGTCGCAAGTATGCATTCTATCATCGTGGCCCAACATACAGTACCGCCGACCGTACCTACTGCAAATCCCGAAATTATAGCATCGTCGGTTCCTGTCAATTCAGGTCTGGGGGTAGTACCTCCTCAAATACCCCTTGTACAAATTCAACCCACACCCAGTCAGTCAGGAGCTGGGGGTAGTACTTACCACGCTGTTTCTCCCCCTAACACTATAATTCAGCCTGCTCCTTCTTCATTATCGGAGGATGCTAATGAAGCTGTCAAACTCTTGCGCACTCAATTCGAGACTTTTAAAGAGAAGGACAATTTACAGAGATTGGGAATCAAGCAACCCTATCCTATTGAGTGGAAGGAAGTCCCATTTCCTCCTAAATACAAGATCCCCACAATTTTGCTGTTTGACGGCAGCACTTCTCCGAGTCAGTTCATTAACCACTTTGAGGTAATGACTGTTCAATTTCAGCCAAATAATGCTCTTCTTACCAGGGTATTCGTCGGCTGTTTAGCCGGTGTAGCATACGATTGGTACAGAAGCTTGCCTGATGGCTGTATCACCTCTTTCTCGGGTTTTAAACAAATCTTCCTGGAACGATTCTACGAGGGAATCAACGACATGACCATGTCGGCCCTCAACAAGATCAAACAAAGACATAATGAAACCGCTGAGAGTTTCATTGAAAGATTTTGCCGAGAAGCATTAAAGATGCCTCCTGGAACTCCGGCCGCTGTAACTATAGATACCTGTAAGGCAAATCTTTTGCCTATTATCAGCATGTGGACGGGGTCAACTCAATTTTAAGACTGGCCATCATTCATTATCAATGCTAAAGCAGATGAAGTTAGCGCTGACAAGTTCAAGCAGCAGGGGGTACACATGTCTAACCCCGACCGGGATGAACACCCGACATCTAGTAGCGATAATCGCCAGAACAACCGCAAGGGTAAAGAAACCTTGAACATCAATTTAAAGAGCAAAGAATCTCTGGCTGTCAACGTGGCTCCACCTACGTCTACTTCTACTCCTTCTGCCCCTCCACCAAAGGAACCTCGCCTAAAAGTAGAGTACTCCTTTGACGAGAACGACACTGTGAGCATCTTCGATTGCTTGATCAAAAGCAATAAGCTCCAACTCCCAGACCCGAAGAAGCCTGACGAGGTCGGTAAGACTGATCATCCCAAATATTGTGTTTACCACAGGTTCATTGGGCATCCCACTCGAGCATGTTACGTGCTCAAAGGCAAGATTTAAGAGTTAGTCAACGCTGGTGTTGTCACCCTTCAACAAGATGAGAAGACTGTTACCGCGAATATGGTCTCAGTACAGTTTAGTAACTTCTCTCCACAGATGGTACAGCATGGTGTCATCCCTATCCCCAAGGCCACTCTTGAGATCGAAAATCTCCCTCCTCCACGGAGTGAAGGTCTCGTCCCCTTATCTCTTGATAATGGTGAGATTGTATGGATCCATCCTGACCTTGTTACAGATTTCGAGGCTCCTTCCTCGTCTAAGCAAAAAGACCGCTCCAAGGACAGAACAAAGATCTGCAATATGGTATCTTTTGACCCCATAGTTGAAGAGGAAATCCTGCTGGACACCAGGTCAGGGAAAGCCTATCTACGAGAATTTCTCGAAACTCAAGAAAACCCTGCTTCTTCTTCTGAGTCTGCTCCAGTGCAACCTGTCTCTACTGAGGACATCCCTTCTGCATTCTCACCGATTGTAGAACCCACTCCCCCTAAGCCGATGGCAGCCGACAAAGGCAAACAACAAGTCCGCTTTGACAAGCCTTTGAAGAAGTCATCTCCTTCTGGACTTGAGAAGCCATACAACTTTGATATCTTGGCTCAACTAGCCAATACACCGGCCAGGCTGTCGATCTTCGAGCTCTTGCGCCTCTCCAAAGAGACTCGAGAAACTCTGAGTGAAGCTCTAATGCAGGCGAAAACCTGTCTAACTCTTCTAAAGAAGCCAGAATCATAGCCTGTCTCTTGTCTCTACTGTCACAGTGTGTTGGAATTAATTCCAAATATTACTTTCACACAGGATGATATGCTGATAGAAGACAATAGGCATGACCGTCCTCTATACTATACAGGATACGTCGATACGATGAAGGTCGATCGTATTCTGATAGATCCTGGGTCAGCACTCAGCATCATACCGAAGACAATGCTAGATGCACTGAAGATCCCAATGCATAGTCTTTCTGGCACAATCACCACCATCCTGGGGTTCAACCAGGGAAGAAGTGAGCCTCTGGGCAAGATTCGCCTAAAACTCCAAATAGGCAATGTCCGCACAAAGGTGACCTTCTACATTATAGACAACCATGGTTGCTCTTACAATGCTCTTTTGGGGAGACCATTTCTTCATGAACACAACATTGTTCCTTCAACTCTCCATCAATGTTTCAAGTACGTTGATGACAATGGAGAGGTTCAAAAAAAGGTTGCGGATCTCTACCCTTTTAAAGGTGTCGAAGCATATTGTAACGATGCTCACATGTATAAAGATGAGTTCATGAAGGTAGTACTGGCTTTGGACACTAAAGAAGAACAAGAAGCAGTGCCCAATGACACCCTCATCATACATGTCAAAGGGCGTGTTTCTTATCCTCAGTCCTCCAAACCACTGGCTATTCACTTGCCAGTCCGGAAGCAATCAACCGATGGTGGTCAAGATCAAAGGGAGCTCACCTCTTCTGAGCCACTTGTTATCGACCTACGTCGTAACAAGGATAAAAGGCAGCTCACCTCCTCTGAGCCACTTGTTATTGACCTTCGTCGTAGCAAACCTCCTCCACGTTCTTCTTCTCTCCCTCTTGTAATCGATCTGACCAAGCCTGCTAAGGCTAAAGGTCCTATTGTAAATACAGATATACAAATCAATGAAAAAGCATCTCCTTTCCAGTATACAGATGTCATTTATCATACTAAATGCTATTTGGATATGTTAGACAACTTTCAAACATTTACAATGGGGGTCGTACAATCCCTTCAGATAGAGGTCTTGATTGAACATCCAGATGACTCATATTTTGTTGTCCCCTCTCGAAAAAGAGGCGAATGTCCAATACTTTTTAGTAAAGGACCAGGACAGAAATTCAGCTATACAGATGATAGCAAAAGAAATGATACATGACGTCTCTAACTACGTCGTTATAGCCAACAATCAAAAGACATCATCCGAAAGATGGGTTATGACTTCAAGAATGGCCTCAACTATGGTAAGGGTAGACGAACTCCTATCCGTACGGCTGTTCTGAAAGGAAAATTAGAGATGTACTACAGCAGGACGAAAAGAGGTCTCGGATATGCTTCACCTCCAGTCTTATCTCCAGAAGTCTCTGAATCCGATAATGAGGAACGCTCTAACTCTTCTGATTCCAGATCATGGGATTCTGATACTAGCATCGGTCAAGTTCATCGATTGATCGTATCTTCTAATATGGTCTTCGCTGAACTTCTAGAAGGCTATGATGAAGACATAGAAGAAAATCCTGAAACAGATCCTTGGGCTCAATGAATGGATATCCAATAGGAACTCCGATTTGAACAACGAGAACCTCCTACCGAAGATCAATTGGTTCAAATTGATGTAGGAGAGAGCGGGTCGTCTCGTCCAATATTCATCAGTAAGAACCTCCCAGAGACAGATAAGCAAGAACTAATTCTTCTCATTCGAGAATATATTGATGTCTTCGCCTGGAATTATAAAGACATGCCAGGTTTAGATCCCAAAGTTGCTACTCATAAACTGAATATTTTGCCTAACGCAAAGCCAGTCAAACAACAGCAAAGGCGATTCAAACCAGAAATAATGGATGTAATTGATGATGAAGTCAAAAAGCTCATAGCTTGTGGCTTTATTCGAGAAGAACAACATCCTGATTGGGTAGCCAACGTCGTTCCAGTCTTGAAGAAAATCGATAAAGTTCGAGTTTGCATTATTTTTTGTGATCTTAATGAAGCATGTCCAAAAGATGAATTTTCTCTCCCTATCACGGACGTCATGATTGACAATACCTGTGGGTTCGAGCGAATATCCTTCATGGATGGATTCTCTGGATACAATCAGATTCGGATGAATCCTGAAGATGAAAAACATACTTCTTTTCGCACTCTTCGCGGAGTCTACTGCTATACCGTGATGCCATTTAGTCTCAAGAACGCTGGCATAACTTACCAACGAGCTATGAGTACTATTTTTCGAGATCATCTGTGCAAGACTGTCGAATGTTATGTCGACGATATTGCTGTCAAGAGTCGTCTAAAGGAAGATCACATCCAAGATTTAAGAACTATCTTTAATCTAATGCGCCAATATCAGTTAAAAATGAATCCCACCAAGTCATTCTTGGGTGTCTCTAGTGGTAAATTTCTCGGCTTCGTCATTACCTCTAAAGGTATACACGTGGATCCCGAGAAGATTAAAGCCATTCAAGAGATGCGTCCTCCACGCAATTTAAAAGAGCTATGAGGATTTCAAGGTCGACTTGCGTACATCAGGAGGTTTATTTCAAATCTGTCTGGATGCTGTAGACCGTTTACTCAATTAATAAAAATGGGTGTATCTTTCGTTTGGACCGAAGAATGTCAACAAGCATTCGATGACATAAAACGGTACTTGATGAACCCGCCAGTCTTGGTGCCACCAATCTCAGGCGTACCATTCTTAATGTATGTCCGTGCTATAGATCATTCATTAGGTGCTTTACTTGTCCAAAAGAACAAAGAAGGCAATGAACAAGTCATCTACTATCTTAGTCGTACTATAATCGGTGCTGAATACTGTTATAGTCCGGTTGAGAAAGAATGCCTAGCTCTTATGTTCGCTATTCAAAAGACTCGATATTATATTATTGGCCAAACCATTCATGTCATTTCCCGAGTTAATCCTCTTCGGGTACTGATGAAGAAGCCCAGCACACTCAATTCTCGGTTAGCTACATGGGCCATTTTGCTAGCCCAATATGACATTGTATATGTTCCACAAAAGTCTGTCAAGGGTCAAGCATTGGCGGACTTCTTAGCAGCTCATTCGATACCAGAGACATCCAAACTCTATGATGAAATTCCAGACGAGACATTGGAATCAAATATGATCTCCGAAGAATTTCCTACTTGGCGTCTATTCTTTGACGGTGCATCCAGGATCGGACCAAATGGTACCATTGTCGCAGGAATTGGGGTTATTCTTATTTCTCCAGACGGATCAACTATCCAAAGAGCCTACTCCCTAGATGAACCCTGCTCCAACAACGTAGCAGAATACAATGCTCTACTCATTGGCCTTCAGTTAGCTAAACAACTGGACGTCGAATATCTTGAAGTCTATGGCGACTCTAAGTTGGTTGTTAACCAGGTTAGAGGAACCTATGAAGTTCGCCATCAAGATCTTGTGCCCTATTATGAAGCTGCAATCTACATAGCTACATCATTCAAGGCTTTCTTCATTGAATATGTTCGACGAGCTTGTAACATTGAGGCATATGCTCTAGCTAATCTCGCAGCAGTCTTAGCAATTCCCGTCAAAAGACAACAAGTGGTTGTTGTTTCAAACAGAGAGTTGTTCTGTATTAAAAACAATCACAACATTGAGTTCAGTAATTTCATCGAAATCAATGTTATCAATGAAGATTGGAGAGCTCCTTTCATTGACTTCGTAGTTCATGATATACTTCCTGAAGATCCTAAGGAGGCTACGAGTATTCGTCGACGATCTCTTCGATTCTACTACAATCAAACCACCAAGACTCTCTATCGACGGACTTATGATGGTCTACTTTTGCGCTGTCTTGCTGGTAATGAAGCAAAGCAAGTATTACGTAAAACTCATGATGGTGTCTGCGGAGCACATCAACCTGGCCCTAAACTGCAGGATCGTATCCGACGAATGGGTTACTATTGGCCCTCTATGGTGTCTGATGCCATCGAATATGTAAGGAAATGTCGAGCCTGTCAAATCCAAGCAGATTTTATCCATCAACCGTCAGAATTTCTTCATCCGACTGCTGCTTTCTGGCCTTTTGAAGCTTGGAGTATGGATATTATAGGTCCTATCAATCCTCCTTCTTCTAAGGGACATCAGTTTATATTAGCAATAACTGATTATTTCTCCAAATGGGTCGAAGCTATACCTTTGGCTGAAGTCAAAACCAGCAGCGTCATCAACTTCGTCAAATACCACGTTATTTACAGGTTTGGTATGCCTCGACAAATCATTCACGACAATGGACCTCAGTTCATCAGTCAAAAGTTCACCAGGTTCTGTGACGATCATCGGATTGATAATGTCGCTTCTACAGCTTACAACCCGGCTGCTAATGGCTTGGCTGAAGCCTTCAACAAGACTATTATCAAACTCCTTAAGAAGTTTATGTCTACTAATAAACGAAATTGGAGTGAAAAGCTTGGAGAATGTCTATGGGCCTACCGTACTACGGTCCGCAACCCCACAGGCTGTACACCTTTCTCTTTGGTGTACGGTTGTGAAGCAGTTCTACCTCTAGAACTTCAAATTCCTTCCTTGTGAATTGCTACTGCTAACGAACTTACTACGGAGAACAATGATCTTCTTCGACTTCAAGAACTGGAGGCGCTCGACGAGAAGCGGCTATTGGCTCAACAACATATTGAATTATATCAAGCCCGTATCTCGAAGACTTTTAACCACAAAGTTAAAATCAGAGCCTTTCAGAAAGAAGAGCTCGTTCTGGCAGTCAGACGTCCCATGACTATGACTCACATGAGCAAATGCAAGTTCGATGCAAAATGGGAAGGGCCTTATATCGTGAGTAAAGTCTTCTCAAATGGAGCCTATCAACTCACAGAGATGGACGGTCGAGTGGCGTTGATGCCTATCAATGGCAAATTCCTTAAAAAGTATTATGTATGAATGTAAAAGGGATTTCTTGTAAATATGACAAGACAGTTCATAAATAAAGTTTGATTTTATTTCATCATAAACGATGTTACATGATATCAAGGACGAGAATCACTATCGTCCTTCTTAAAGACAGGACGAGGACCACTACCGTCCTTTTCAAAAATATAGTCGGCAAAAGAGCCGAGGACATCCTTGTTCGATTTCACCAGAAACGCGCATGTGGCCATCCTCATGGCCTCTTCCTCTTCAGTCTTTCCTGGCTCAACTAGGAAGTCCAAGATATCTCATGGCAGTTTGGGTACAGACGAACCTTCGCCCGCTTCCGTCTGCTTTGGTTGGGTTGGCTCGGCTGGACGTTCCTCAGCAACTTCTTCGACCTTTGGGATGATCTCAGCCTTCTTGGATGCATCTCCAGACGACATTTTGTATTACAATTGAAACTGATCACT
Source organism: Iris pallida (assembly GCA_029216955.1). Classification (NCBI taxonomy): domain Eukaryota; kingdom Viridiplantae; phylum Streptophyta; class Magnoliopsida; order Asparagales; family Iridaceae; genus Iris; species Iris pallida. Next base: position 805,701 of record JANAVB010002400.1, read on the forward strand.
CCATCTAAATTTTTGTTCTATTTATAGGCAGAGATTCTTGAGACAGTCGATTACGCGAACCGAAGCGACGAATTTTTCATAACGTTCATTCCATTCATCAGACAGTTCATCCGTTCATTTTATTTATTACGACGATTCATCTGTTCATTCCATTCATCAGACGGTTCATCTATTCATTCCATCCATCAGATGGTTCATCCATTTATTTCATTTATTACGACGGTTCATCCGTTTATTCCATTCATCAGACGGTTCATCCGTTCATTCCATTCATCAGACGGTTCATCCGTTCATTCCATTCATTTGATGGTTCACCCGTTCATTCCATTCATCCGATGGTTCATCCATTCATTCCATTCATTTGACGGTTCATCCGTTCATTCTGACGATTCACTTCGTTTATACATTTTGACGACTCATCCGTTCATCCATATCAACAACTTGTCACGTATTTATTAACTCTGATTAAGTTGTCTATCGAAATAATGATATTTAAAAAGAAAATTATATTCTGCCATGTCCACATTACCTCTGAGCAGATATAATGAATATAATTATTTTATAAACCAAGAAATATATCATGTCCTGAACCTCTGAAATATTTTCTATCGCTATTATTTATATCCGTAACGGGATATGCAACAAATAATAAATCCACAAAATAGTGTCTTTTTATTGATCAAGATAAAAGATATTACAAAAAGACATATCATAAAGAAGAAAATACAAAAGGTTTTCTTTCACTCAGTTGGAAGGGTCATCAGATTAGCTATCTGCTGCTTCAAGAATTGGAGTCGCTCTTCACGAGAATCCAACACCCGCCTCCTAGCCTCTGCCTTTCCAGATACAGCATCAAATGTTGGCAAGGTCACTAGTCGACGAGTGATTTCATCTTAATGAAATTTGACAAACTCATTCTTCTCATGGGTCAGAGTGTCCAGTTGCTGAACTGCAGCTTGATGCTGTGTGGTCTCTTCTTCAAGAGCAAGTTGAACAATTCTCAACTCTTCTTGAAGTCGAGCAAATTTTGTCTTCAGATCAGCAACCTTCTTCTCTTTCTCCCCAACAGTAGATGCTACTATATCTATCCGAGAATCATACTCTGAAGACTTTGTAGCAAAAGTATCCAAGAAAGTCTTGAAATCAGCTTTTGTGACCTCAGCTTCTCGAGTCATCCTTTCGAACTCGGCATTCACCAGTGGCTCTACCTCCCCTCGGTTAAGCTCTTTGTAAGTCTTGATTGCTTCTTCCAGCTCATCCAGCACATGCTCAAGGTAAGCAGCCTGAGCTTCATCACCTTGAGCTCGGATTCTGCCAATCAGATAAGAAGTTAGACTTCTGACAGTGATGAAGCCAACATTTTCTTTCTCTATTACCCTTTCGACTAAAGGTCCCAAGGAACTAAAAAAGAAATTGGTAAAAGAACCCACTACAAATTTATTTGTAGCTACTGCACTAGGTGTAGCAGCTATTCCAACAGAAGCTTCAGCAGCAGACGCTTGTGAAGGCGGAAGTTCAGCTTCTTGAATATCGGCCGTAGCCTCTTTTGATAAAAGAGCCATTGTAGAGCTAGTTGCTCCTCTTAGATGTTCTTCTGCGAAATCAAGTAAACATCATCAGATTGCTGTCACTAAGGATTATTAGAAAAAGATCAAAATGAAGGCAAGCTTACCAAAACTGGCTTTAGTGACAAGATTGTCAGTTAATAAAATAGGCTGGAGCCTCGTGGAAGTAGCTTCAGACATTACTGCCTGACTACTTTCCGCTTCAGAGTCGCCTGATAGATGACGGCTGTCGCTGGCTATCGCCTCTATCTGCACTATGTCAGTGCATACCAGAAGAATCGGAAAAGGTTGAATCTCTGTATGAATAAAAGTTAAAACATCAGTCATCTGGTCTATAAATAAAGATTACTAAAAACAGTTAATACCTCTTTTATCGGGGACAATAGCTTCCTCCGGTGCTGCTTCATTAGCAACATTCTTCTCCTGAGATGCATGGATAGCAGCATCCTCTTCAGGAGTTAGATTATCATTAACATCATTCGCTGATGTTTCCTCGTCATTTGCCTCCTCCTCTTGTGCTTCCTCATCATCACTTGCATCGATTGGATCTATATCATGGAAGCCGAAATCACATCCATCCAGAGCCTCGATCATCAGTCGATCTTCTTCAGCACGACGCGATCTTGGTGTAGCTGGAAGATGAGCAGCTTCCATTGCAAGTATGGGAGATGGCAATACTTCGATAGATGATTCTGACTCATTGATTGAGGTCGGAGTTGCAGCTGCTTCTCTTCCGGCAGCCTCATCTTTTGCCTCCGCAGTCTCTTCTCTTATGTCTGCAACCTCGTCCCTTATCTCTGCATCTGTCACCTGCCTAGGCTCAGGAGCAGGCGTAGGTGAAGGCATCATAACCCCGGCGGCAGCACTTATTAGGACAGAAGTATGGATAGCTTTTGGAGGGGTGGCCACTTTCTTTCTGAAAGCTATTTTCTTTCTGCGTAGAGGTTCTTCCGGGCTCTCTACGTCTACATCATATGTTTGTCTTTGGGTGGAAGTTGGGGTCGTCACCTCTTCTCTGTGAGCCGACTCAGCCTGTTGCCGAGCCTGCGATCAAGTAGTGACCCTTTCCGAAGAGTCTACAGCAGTCTTATTCTTATTAGAGACATAAGAAGATGGTTCTTCTGCCTTCCTCTTCTTCTTCTCCTTGATCGGAGATCTTACAACTTTCAAAGAAACACGCAGTGATTCGTAGACTTCTTCAGGGAAGTTGGCTTCCCTCGAAGCTTCTAGAGGTGCATCAGCTGGCTCGTGCTCTTCATTATTACCAGGAGGCAACAAAACAGGTGCTCCTTTTCTAAATCGTGTCACCGTCGCAAAGCTGTCGGTTAAATTGAAGTTCTCAGCAAAAGTGTTTGCTGATGTATAAAAGATCGAATAAGTATACAGCATGTGGGGGCCACAGTCGTTCTTTGTCGGCATCGAGAACGTTATCTTTGTGTCACGGGCATTGTAATAGGCCCAAGCCCGGGCTCCATCAATCAAATAACCTTTTCCCTGTAGGCATGTTATGGCATTGCCTACGTGGAATCGGTCGTAGCCGAATTGGCGTGCAAAACGGCTTGGGAGATAAGGTTCAAGATAGCATTCATCTTCGAACCGGTATACTAGATGTGATGGCCGAATCGTCCTCAACCAGTCAAAAGTTGTATGGCCCAAAGGCTGCATTCTCACTGAGTCAACGAGGTTCGTTGACATATATTCATAACCGGCTGGAGGCGGAACACAGAAGAAGTTCCATCCTTTGCCCAGTTTCAAGACTCACCTGCAGTCTTTCAAAGTGGTATAGATCCACTTACATCCAGAATATTTTCTCAGAAAACTGCCGCTCACTGCTCCCATAGCAAGGTTCATTAAGGAAGGATGGTGTAGAAGCAGCCATCCGAACAGATATGTATACGGCAGTTCCAGCCGAGGAAAATGTCCCTTTTTGCCTTTTCCTCGAATCATCGAATCAACGAAGAGACAGAGGCCGAAGTTTATTCTACATGTCATTGCTGACAACAAATCCATCCGATAACCGAAGACTAGATGGACGACAGCAAATAGTACGCCGCGATGGAAGCGGTCAACTGCACTGGCCCCAGGAACGACATATCGTCGAAGCCAGTAGGTAAAAAAACCTGTCTGTTGGGTTTCTTTTGACATGGGCATGTAACCCATCCTCATAAAACTCTCGACGATGTCTCCTTCCTTGAAAGGAGGATACTGAAGATCATCCTCAATCTTGATATCCATCTCGTTGTGCATCTCCATCAACTCTATCACCTCGCTATTGCTAAGCGATTTGAAGAAGTTGGGATTGCATTTTTCATGTTCTTTGGTCTTCTTCTCGATAATATGGTTGAGAAAAAGATATGGCAACTATTTGGTCGAATAGCACGTGCCGGCCGTGCCACTATTGTAGTATAGAGAGAGAGCAAATCTTGTAGTGGCATAGAAGCTCTTCAAAAACATCTACCATACGGGCATTATCCTGGCGCAGTCTGTCCAACTCATCATTTGTTGGGACAAACTTTTCATAAGGGATATCCCCTATCGATAGATTCGAGATATACTTCATCTCATGCAAGGCTAATCCAATTTCCCCGCGTAGCGTCATGAAAGTCCCAGTCCTATAATTGTATCTCTCCGCCAACGCAAGGAATAGATGTGTATTTGGGGGGAAGCCATAGACTGTGGCATATACTGCCTGATACAGGTCAATCTCTTTAAGCTGACCTTCAAATTGGACTAATATCCAATTGGCTATATAGATCCATCTCTTATTGTCCGGATTTACAAGACCTGTCAACCGTAGATCTTGGTCTGGATACCTCCCTTCCACCTTCGCAAATTTATTTACGAATATTGGAGTTCTTACTGGTAGCAGCAGAGAAGAATCTTCCGGCGGGATGCAACCGGGTTTTAGTCCTCTGAGTAGAGAGCTATGTCGCTCAGAAGAACTGTAGAATATATCTTTATGATCTGGCCCCTTCTTAACACAGATATTATCCACTTGGGCCTGCTGCAGCAGAGTTATGTCCCATTCCATTCTTCTGGGATAGCTTGCAAAAGCATATCTAGACAGAGGGAGACATCTGGAGATCTCTGGCAGAAGTATCGTCTTCTCGCCCCTTTGGAAAATTCTCTGCTCCATGCGAGGCCTTGGCTAAGAATTCTTGTCAAAAGCTTCACCAAACAAGAACAGAGGTTTCTTATGGGTGACAGTGTCAGCAGTTTGAAGAGGCTGCCCGTTCATTAGACACAATAAAGTATTATTATCATGTACAATCAGGACAGCCTGCCGAGCTGACGGTAAAGCATATTGAGGAAAAGAGACATGAGAGAGATCTTCTTTGAATGTTGATTCAGACAGAGATCCTGCAAGGACCTCGTAGTTGGGATCTTCTTTGAGGTTAACTGCATCAAATAAAGAAACAAAGATCAGTATGTGCAAAAAAAATCAAAATTTTTTCACAAATTCATCAAATTGCGCTAAACTATCATATTGCACCAGCACAACCAATGTGCGCAAGACATCAGATTGCGCCAACCTACTTGCACAAGACATCAGTTTGTGCTAGCAACCGACATGCGCAAAACATCAGATTGCGTATCAATACGTAAATCGATGGATTGTGCTGATCATTTTGTCAACGCTTTCCAACCGATTGCGCAAAGATACAGTTTTCATAAAAATGAAAACTGTTGAATATGCAGCCGAAATCCTAAACAGGGTGGCGCAAGTGGTTGAGAATACCATCAATCTCTAAAAAGAGAGAGGCATGAAAGTTTAAAACATTGAAAACCCTAAAAAGGGTTTCGATCATGGTTCGTCATTCACCTTACAGAGCTGGGTGACCCGTTTCGTGACGAGAGACTCGTGGTGCAACACGAGTCGAAGGTTCAGCAAAGGCCTTTCCCTTCTCAAAGGCCGATCGCTTGGACGCCATTGATGTTGATGACGAGAAGAGGCAAAAAAAGTCAGAGTAGGAGAGGAGTTTCTTTCTCTTGAGAAATCGAAGGCAAGTAAAGATTAAAAGAATGGGAGAAGAAACTATTTATAGTTTCTCACAGAATCGTAACGGTCACCTCCGATTGCGCCGAGAAAGTCGAAGCTAATTCCTTCAAACGTGCAGCCAGAGCGCAACTTGGTTTTAAATTTGAAATTCAAAGTATTTCGAAACTTTGAATATTTTCAAATTTCGAAAACTTTAAAGGGGGTCTTGTAAGTCCTAAAAATCAAGTTGCATCCATCAAATAGGCAGAGAAATCTAAAATTGAGCACTCTTCAATGAACTGTGCTGTAGGCAGACTGCGCTACAAATCAACTGCGCTAGCCTGAACTGCGCTAATGCTCGAGCGCGCTAGGCTGACGTGGCAATGCCATCATTACCTGACAAGAAGATCAAATCTTCTGACAGCCTGACAGCCCGAAAAGCGAGGAGTCTGTTCATTTCTCGTGCCGCACCGTCTTCTAGGACAACTGTCCAAATCTTAGCACGGTCCAGCTGTCAAACCCTAGCGCGGTCCAACTGTCCAATGCCAGCGCAATCTATCGACTAGATCTGAGCGCAGTCTGAAGCTAGCGCTATTCAAGTGGCACAATCTATCAAACTTGTTGAAGATAACTGACATTTATTACGTGGCTTACATGCCATCAATTGGTCGCCACGTGGCAACCGCCTGCACACGACCAAGCACATTTCAATCAAACAATGCCACGCGTCTGAGTACGGTTAGCCCACGATCGAGCAACTACCCAATGGCCAGCGCGGTTTACAGTCTGCGCAGTCTGCCTCCAGTGCAAACTATTATACGCAATCCAGAATAACTATAAAATAGTTATTTCTAGAACTCTATAAATAGAGTTTCAAGTTCTTCATTATGGGGAGGATCATTATTCAAGATCATCAGAGATCAGGAGTTTTTGTCTAAGGGCTGCTGCATTCTTCAGAGGCTATCGTCTTCAAAGTTCACATCGTCCAAGGGATAAAACGATCGTCTTCAGATCGGATTCCTATAGTTTTACTTTTCCAGAATTTATTGTACTCTTGTACTATTCTTTAAAGTTTGTGAAATAAAAGACTTTTGTTTTTGCAAACAGTATCCAGGAGCATTGAATGCTACCTACTCTTGGTTTCTTTATAAATGCAAGCCTTCTTTCTTCTTGAAGGCTTATCCACTCTTGCCATAAATTTTCCAAACTACCAAGAGCTCCACCATTAATACTCTACCAAGCTTTTAATTGTCATCCTCTCCCAAAGTACTAGAGTATTTAAGAGTTGTAATTTTTGATCTTCAAGTGTTAGAAGATCAACAAGTTCTCTTCTCATTTCTTTGAAGTTGGCGAGCCTTCGTAAGAAAACTCGTGTGTTGAAGTTGGCGAGTTCTTCGGATCCAAACTCGTGTTGAAGTTGGCGAGTTCTTCGAATCCAAACTCGTGTGTACTATTTTTATTAAATAGTGGATTTAAGTCGGAGAGAGTTCCAGGACTGGATTGCCTCAAGCGAGGATACCAGGATACATCTTGTGTTTGATCTTCTTACTATTTCTTTTTATTTGACGTATATTGCTTCTTGTGCTTAAGTTATTTTTTATTTCCCTATTCATCCCCCTTTAGGGTTCTACAATTGGTATCGGAGCTTTGTTCTCTCGATTTGGATTTACACCCTTTGAGTGATCCATGACCACTAACCCTAGTATCAACACCTTCCACAATGAGGGACACTCCACAAATAGGCCTCCCCTATTTGATGGAACCAACTATAACTACTGGAAGATTAGGATGAGCATTTATCTGAAGTCCATATATTTCGATTTATGGGATTGTGTGATAAATGGTCTCCCTACTCCTTCTAGAGTTATTGAAGATGTTGCATCTGACACCCTTAGGGACTTACTCACTGAAAATACCAAGAAACTTGCTAGTCGAGATGCTAAAGCTATGAACGCTCTTTACTGTGCTCTCGATAGTAGTGAATTCAATAGAATCTCTACTTGCAAGACTTCCAATGAGATTTGGAAGTTGCTTGAAGTCACATACGAGGGAACATCACAAGTAAAGGAATCCAAGATTAGTAGACTCACGCAAGAATATGAGTCCTTTAAGATGAAATATGATGAGTCTATTACTTGCATGTTTACTCGTTTTGGTGACATTATTAATCCTCTTTCTTCTCTTGGTAAGAAATATCCTGCTCATGAAAAGATCAGAAAAATCCTTAGAGGATTGACAAAAGGATGGAGTCCTAAAGCTACCGCAATCATTGAGGGGAACGACCTGACAGTCATGAACCTAAGACCCTCATGGGGAAGCTTATGACTCATGAACTTGATATGAAAGATCAAGAGGAATCTTCCATACAAGAGAAGGAGAAGGAGAAGGCCAAAGAGAAGGAGAAGTCTCTTGCTATCAAAGTTACAAAGTCCTACTCCAAGGATAGCTCCGACGACAACGAGTCGGACGATGATGAAGAAATAGCTCTCACAGTTAAGTACTTCCGAAAGTTCCTCAAATTCAACAAAGCCAACCGCTTCAGACGGGACAATGAGGAAGATCCGACGTGCTATCAATACAGAAGAACCGGACACATCAAGAGGGACTGTCCTATGATAAGAAAAGACTCAAGCAAGTACGAGAAGCCTAGCAAAGGAAGCTCGTCCTCCAGAAAATTCGCCAACACAAGCATTTGGTGTGAGAGTGACGCAAGCAACTCCGACAACGACAAAGAGTGCAAACATAATGCAAACGTTTGTCGCATGGCAACCGATGAGGTACTTGATGATCTCTCCTTAAATACTCTTACTTATGATAACTTGGAGAAAGTTATCCTTGAACTACATGAAGAGCACAAAGGTGTTAGGAATAAATACAAGAAATCTCTAAAAGAGGTTGATGCTCTTCAACTTGAAGTAGAGAGACTCTCTAGCATCATTATTGATGTAAAAGGGAAATCTCCCGCTTCTGACACGGATGAGATAGAGTCTTTGCGACTCAAGTTTCAAGAATCCCTTATCACCATCAAGAAAAAGGATGATGAGATTCAATCCCTCAGAAGGGCTTATGAATTTGCTATGCATAAAGTTCAAGATGCTAATAGAAGAGAATATGATACTTCTATTAAGTATAATGATCTTCTTGTACAGAGTAAGAAACTAGGTAGTAAGAACACTACTCACACACAAACTCCAAGACACCTCCATACTCATCACAATGCTAGTCATACTTCTTACATGAACACTACACACAAGTCCTATTCTAACACAAGGAAAGGACCTTTTGTTAAGAAAAATACTTCGCATCATGCTTTTTATTATCATCATCATAATACTAATGATAGAACTCCTCGCACTAGAGATTCACATATGCATGATACTCACACATCTTCTTCTAAATCCTCTATGATTTGTAACTACTGTGGTTTGTTTGGACATACTACCAATTATTGTCATACAAGGAAACTAGTTGATAAAAAAGTTTATAAATGGGTTTCTAAGACTAACACTCAAGGACCCATACGATCATGGGCACCAAAATGTTCATCTTCAACTTATGTTGTAGGTGAAGAGTCCTTCTCATGCTAGAAGCAAATGGATTCTCGATAGCGGTTGTTCACGGCACATGACCGGGGATGCTTCATTATTTACAACGCTATCGATGAAGAAGGAAGGACATGTCTCCTTTGGTAATAATCTTAAAGGTCACATTATAGGAAATGGTAATATCGGTTCCCCTCCTTATCCTTGTATTAAGAATGTGTGTCTTGTTACTAATCTTAAACATAATCTTCTTAGTATTAGTCATCTTACCAATAATGGTTATGATATCAAGTTTGTTAAGCTTAAATGTTTCATTATCGATAGCTTAAGTGGATCTATTGTTTATGACGGCATTAGAGAAAACAATATCTATGTTTTATATCTTGTCGAAGACACTAACAATGACAGGTGCTTAGTTACTAAGAACGATGAAAGTTGGCTTTGGCACATGAGGCTCGGACACGCCAACATGGATACCATTTCTCGTCTTGCCACCAAGAAGCTCGTAAGAGGACTCCCAAGTATTCCTTTCAAAAAGGATATGGTGTGTGAGGAATGCGAGAAAAGTAAGTTGACCAAGTCATCCTTCAAATCCATCAACTCTGTGAGTACCTCTAGACCTCTTCAACTTATTCATATGGATCTTTTTGGTCCTAGTAGAGTTGCTAGTCTTAGAGGCAAGCTTTATGCTTTTGTTTTGGTTGATGATTTTTCGAGATTTACTTGGGTTATTTTTCTTGCTTGCAAAAGTGATACTTTTCGTAAATTTGTTGCTTTTTGTAAACGTGTTCAAAATGAGAAAGGTTTCTCTATTAACAAGATTAGAAGTGATCATGGAGGAGAATTTGACAATGCCGATTTCAAAATATTTTATGAAAAGTATGGTTTTGGACATGATTTTGCTTGTCCACGAACTCCTCAACAAAATGGTATTGTGGAGAGAAAGAATAGAACCCTTGGCGATATGGCCTGTGTTATGTTAAACCAATATAAGCTCCCCCAATATTTTTGGACGGAAGCCGTTAACACGGCATGTCATGTTATAAATAGGGTCTTGATTAGACCTATTTCTAAAAAGACTCCTTATGAGCTTTGGTTTGACAAAATTCTCTCTATTGAATATTTTAAAGTTTTTGGATGTAATTGTTTTATTTTGAATATCAAGGATAACCTAGGCAAGTTTGAAGAAAAAGTCTATGAAGGAATATTCCTTGGATACTCTACTTATAGTAAAGGTTTTCGTGTTTTTAATAAAAGAAGTCTTGTTGTCGAAGAGTCAATCAATGTCTCTTTTAATGAACTTAACTCTTCTACATTCTCCTCTTCCGAAGATATTGATGACATCTCGTTTGGGTTGGAGAACTCCTCTATTGGAGATCGTCCTTCTTCATCTAACAATGAAGTTGTGACTCCTCCAACAAAAGAGTCTCCACCACTCGAGCCTCCTCAAAAAGATCTCCCAAAAGAATGGAGATTTGTCACCAATCATCCTAAGAAGCTTATCATTAGGGATCCTTCTTCCAGTGTAAGCACTAGATCCTCCACTCGTGATCTTTGTGCAAACGTGGATTTTATCTCTCAAATAGAGCCTAAAAATATTAATGATGCCTTTCATGATGAATTTTGGATGATAGCGATGCAAGAAGAGCTAAATCAATTTGAGCGAAACAAGGTTTGGGAACTTGTCCCAAAATCTAGCAATCATCCCATTATTGGAACTAAATGGGTGTTTCGAAATAAACTTAATGAAGATGGGTTAGTGACTCGTAACAAAGCCCGATTGGTTGCTCAAGGCTATAACCAAGAGGAAGGCATTGACTACGACGAAACCTATGCTCCGGTTGCTTGTCTTGAATCCATTCGTATGCTATGTGCTTTTGCTTGCTTTAATGATTTTAAACTCTTTCAAATGGATGTTAAGAGTGCTTTTCTAAATGGTATTATTAAAGAGGAAGTTTATGTAAAACAACCTCATGGCTTTGAAGATTTTCAATTTTCTAATCACGTGTTCAAACTCCACAAAGTCCTTTATGGCCTCAAACAAGCTCCCCGTGCTTAGTATGAGCGCCATAGCTCCTTTCTTGTTTCACACAATTTTTCTAAGGGTAAAGTCGACATGACACTTTTTATCAAATCCCATAATGGTACTCTTTTATTGGTTCAAATTTATGTCGATGACATTATTTTTGGTTCTACTAACAATACACTTTGTGTAGAATTTGCTAAAGTTATGCTGGAAGCATTTGAAATGAGCATGATGGGTGAACTATCATTCTTTTTGGGCTTACAAATCAAACAAGGACCCAAAGGGACCTTCATCATTTAAGCAAAATATACAAAGGATCTCCTCAAGCGTTTCGAACTTGACTCATCCAAATCAATGAGGACTCCTATGGCAACAATGACAAAGCTTGACAATGATGAAGATGGCACATCCGTCGACATTCGTAAGTATCCAGGAGCCTTAAATGCTACCTACTCTTGGTTTTTTTTATAAATGCAAGCCTTCTTTCTTCTTGAAGGCTTATCCACTCTTGCCATAAATTTTCTAAACTACCAAGAGCTCCACCATTAATACTCTACCAAGCTTTTAATTGTCATCCTCTCCCAAAGTGCTAGAGTATTTAAGAGTTGTAATTTTCGATCTTCAAGTGTTAGAAGATCAACAAGTTCTCTTCTCATTTCTTTGAAGTTGGCGAGCCTTCGTAAGAAAACTCGTGTGTTGAAGTTGGCGAGTTCTTCGGATCCAAACTCGTGTTGAAGTTGGCGAGTTCTTCGGATCCAAACTCGTGTGTACTATTTTTTATTAAATAGTGGATTTAAGCCGGAGAGAGTTTCGGGACTGGATTGCCTCAAGCGAGGATACCAGGATACATCTTGTGTTTGATCTTCTTACTCTTTCTTTTTATTTGACGTATATTGCTTCTTGTGCTTAAGTTATTTTTTATTTTCCTATTCACCCCCCCTCTAGGGTTCTACACGTGATATTTGTATATACGCGATGATAGTTAGCCACTGACCAACCAATGTAACTATATCCCCGTCTCGAGTTGCTCGCCCTTTTCCTTCGACCCTAGACTCATTTTTGCAACCTTCTTCGAACTTGAGAAGGATTCAAACCTAAACCTAGACGACTATATTCTCTCAATTTATTGCCCTAATGTAGTCGATCCCTTGTCTCCTTATTGTATGTCGTATCAAGATTATACTTTAACCCTTAATTCTTTCTTATTTCATTGTGTTAACTAGCAATCCTCATTCAGTTTCGTAGCCGTGAGGTATTTTTCGTAGATAACGAGAACATGACTTACGAATTGCATGCTTGTGTTGAACATCATTATTTGCCTCGTTCAATAATCTGATCTTATCTCCCCTATCTTCTCAACCCTACCTATTCCTAAATTTCGAGGACGAAATTCTTGTAAGTTGGGTAGGATGTAAACCCCCTAAATTTCTACTTTAATTTTTTTTATAAATTGAGTATTTAAAATTTTACTTTGTATTTGTACGTCACATAGTCGTATTATACGTCGCGTACGAACTTGTCGTATGGGACGTCACGCACGAGTTCGCATTTTCGTATGTCTCGTCGAGTGCGAATATGTGCGAGGTATATATTTTGTAAAAAAAAATTATTTTAAAAATCTTGGTTTTTTAAATAATAAACAATAAATATTTTCGATTACTTAAAGTTGTAAAATGCGTCGCATTTTGAATTTCCAAAACTTTATTTTACATCGTGGGAGTTTATATAAATAGTAGTTTAAAAATGAGGTTTTATGCAAATGTTCATTTTATACGAGACATAAATTTATTCTATTTTCGAAATTTAACTAATATTAATATTTTATTATCCAAAAAACTATTTTAAAATATTGTTTTGGTTTAAATTTAATTAATTATGGTAAATTATATTGGAAAAGCTTTTATTTTAAATGGAGTTTAAATTTAATGGAGAGTTTATCTATGATTTAAATTTGGATTGGATTTAAAATTTTCGTATTAATTTAAATTAAAGATGGAATTATCCATCGGGGTTTAAACCATTGTAAGTCCTTATCCAACTGAGAATTCCTACCTCCTATATAAGGAGAGGTACTCATCCATATTTTCTACCATCCACAGATTGTGCATCGTGTCTGTGCCACCCATCTACTATATTCCCACCATACAAATACAATAATTTTGTCCCGTCCGACAATCCCGGACGTCCACCCAGCCGTATCGGACACTCTCGACACGACGACTCAATCTTAATCCTAACCCTATCGACACCATGGCCTGCTGCACCGACGGCAACGCCATCATCCCTTCCCCCGTCTCCACCATCGCTACAACCACGAAGCTCCCACCCGACTACTCCAGCACCAACTTCATCACCATCAATACCCCCAATTGTTCCCATCATCATCACTTTCACCTCCATCACCGGACCCCTGGCCACTCCGACCAATCCGTCAGGAGACGACCACCAACATCACCCACAGCCCACCACCACCATCATCCCGACCATCTTGGTCGATACCCCAGCCCTCGCCTTCACCACGGCCTGTCCCCGATCCCTCGTCCGGGTCGCACGGTGCCAGCACCACCACCATACCTATCCACCGCCACCATAACCCGATCGTCCCAATCCCGGGCACCCCCACTCGACCATCACGTCTCCTCGTCGAAACTCCTCGACCACCACTAGATGAACTAGAAGGGGGAGAACCCATACCTTGCCGCGCTCTCCTCCCGCCATCCCGCGACGGGATCCATCGTCGTCCTCCGCCTCAGCCGGTCGCATGCGCGAGTACTCGCATCGTAGCCACCTCCCCAGGCGTTGCTGCCTCCGTCGAGCCGTGCGTCGGACCCTCCGGAACCCACTCCACTCCAGATCCAACAGCCCCGGCCGGAAACCCTAGCGCCGCCATGCCGAGGCAGGCGCCGACCTCCTCCGCTGTCGACCCCCATGCGCCGCGTCTCCCTGCGAGCTCCGTCGGATCCGCATCCGTGCGCGCCTCCATGAGACCGCTGGCCGCTCCCTCCGATGGATCTTCCGCCGACCTCCTGCCGCAGCGTGAGGGCACGAACCGCCGCGCCGGCCACCGCCGACGCCAACCCCTCCGCGCGCACCGGAGCCGAGACTCCCCCGCCGCCACGAGCAGGCGCGCCACCGTTCCCCTTCCTCCTTGCTCGTGCAGCCGCGCCGGTGGTCCGCCGCCGTGTCCTCCACTCCATCGACGCCAGCCCGACGAGTGGCGCCTCCGCCGCCGAGGAACACCCAGTGAGCATCCCTCCTCAGATCTCTCTCGCGGTCACTTCCTCTTTCCCAGTAAATTTTTCACTCTTTTTTCCCAAATCTCTCTGTGCACATTTGGGAAAAAGAGTATTAATAGTATTATTATTATTATTAGTTTTATTATTAGTATTATTATTATTAGTTTTATTATTAGTATTAGTTTTATTATTATTATTATTATTATTATTATTATTATTATTATTATTATTATTATTATTATTATTATTATTATTATTAACATCGTAGTTCGATTCTGTATAAAATTTATATACTTTTTGAATGAAATAATAGTAATATTTTTTGGATTTTTTTAAAAAGTATAATATATATATATATATATATATATATATATATATATATATATATATATATATATATATATATATATATGTTGTCTAATTAAAATCTAGTTTCAAGCAATTAAATATTCTCTAAAACTATATTTATCATTTTGATATTTAAGGATTGCTTTCAAATATATATATAAATATATATATAATATATATATATATATATATATATATATATATATATATAATATATAATATATATATTCAATGAAAAGGCAATTTTCAAATTAGCCTACGTATTTTCAAGTATTTATATAAAATATTAAGTTGCAACCTAAAACGCTTTTTATTTATAACTACTTATAAATATTTTGCCTAATCAAAATCTAGTTTTCGATATAATAAATAAAGATATGATTATTCTATTTTTACAAACAGAGAATTTTGCCTAAAACGGTTTCTAGATTTCAAGTATTTACCAAAATTATTTTACTAACAAAAATCTAGTCTTAAGTATTAGAAATACTTTTCTAAAAAAATAGTAGGAGTTTGTTCTTCACAATTTCTCCTCGATTTTCACCATTGACCACGACTGATCACGCGTTTCTCTTTTCATGAAATATCGGACCCTCACATATCGACCATGGCTATTGGACGAACAGGACTTGTTGGATCATTGCACCACACCAGGCGATACACCAGGCAAGACACCTTGCCTTTACTGTTTACTTTCTTGCTCAATATCATGCATGTTTTATTTCTTACCAAGTTGTTCTTTTAAAACTATATATAGATACAAATTACTATATTTTATGCAATTGGCTTAGAGTTAAGGGAGTACCATATGTTTAGAGCATCTCATAAACTGTCACGATGTGCCACGGGTTGTGTGTGAGTTGTGAGTCGCATATAGCTTCGGTCTTGCGTATCGACCGTACATCGGTGCGTACAGGCCGTGCGTTAGGATATAACTGCCAATAGATTGTGTAGAAGACTTGGCAGTTATTAAGGATCAAACAGTATCGTGGAGTCGACACATGTATAGTATCATGGGGAGGGAGGAGATAGCTATTAGCATAGGGGCTACATGTTCAGTACACACATAGATTTGGGCCGGTAGTGTCTCGTATGAGCGCTACTTACTGCCCCGGGGCCGATAGTGACTCGGATGAGCGCTACTTTCTGCCCATGGCCGATAGTGTCTCTTATGAGCGCTACCTTCTGCCACTCTCTCTCTCTCCATCTATGCTGAACACCTAAGCTCCTGCGTAGAACGTTGTCTTCTAAAGCGCATTATTCCACCTAGAATGGTTAGGAACCTTTACTCATGTATATTTTCTATTGAGCTCTTACTATTCAGTTTATGGCATGATATTATGTGTCATGTTACGTCCCTCTGAGGACCTGGTGATCTCTCCAGGTGTGTGTTTCATGCTTTCTTGCAGGTGCTCTAGCTAAGGCCATGTCTTCCTTCCTCCGTGATGATTGCTCTTGGACTAGTCATTTGCTTCGCTCGACCAAATTAATTATTTGTATATTTCTTTCTTATTTAAACTTGTTGGTAGTGGATATGTCTCCGCCCAACGTTTGTACAAATGACTATTTGATTATATCATTAAAACTTCATATTTGTGGATGAGATTTAGTTTGAGCATGGCTTTCTATATTTTACAGCTTATGTATACATACGAGCCTTTAATTTACTCGTATGTATACAGCTGGCATGATACGTATCTAGTCCTAAGTATTTTGGGACTGGGGCGTTACAAAATATTTTGAATATTGATAGAAAATATCTTTAAAATACCTTTTTAATAAATTAAGATAAATAATAAAATAATTTTGAGAATTCCAATATATACATGAATTAAATTTCATGTATATCGCATGTGACTAGTATAAAATATCTATGTATATATTATTTTCGAAATGGGCATAAATAAATAATTAAAATAGCAAACTTAAAAAATTTTGGTACTATAGCAAGAATAATTATTATATATATTATTTTGAAACTATAAAAATAGACAAATATTTTTCTAATAATATGTACGCTCGCACATATTCGCACTCGTCGAACAATTACAAAAACGAAATTTCGTGCGTGACGTACAATGCAACTACGCGACGTACAAATAAAAAATAAAAATAAAAATCAGTACCAAATTTATTTTTTTAAAAAATATAGTAGAAATTTAGGGGTTTTACACGTAGGCAAGAGGGTAGAACTGTTGGTCACCATTCTTCGCTGTAGCAGACATCAAACATCCTCTAAACCTCCCTGTAAGGAAAGTCGCATCCAAATATAGCATCGGACGACAATATTGAAAACCTTCGATCCAAGTCCCATATGAAAGAAAAAGCCGCTGAAACCTCATTGATGTATCATCTTTCTGAAAGTCGATAACGGAACCAATATTGGTTTCCTTTACCTTGTCGATATACCAACACAAGTCGGTGTAAGCTCTAACATCATCTCCGTACATTTCTTGGTGCACCAGCCTAATGCCGTGGTATGCCTGCCCGTAGGTAAGAGATAAACCGTAGTCAACCTTGAATTCATCGACAACTGATTTTGCCGACTTTTTAGGATCCATCTGAACAATGTCACTAACCAAACTTTTCACAAACTTTGCTGGAACAACTAGATTACCTTTATCCATATAGCCAGCTCCACAATTGTGTTCTCCCACATACCTCTTCACCTCAAAAATTTAATTATCTTTCAAAAGGATATAGCATGGAAGCTCCACAAACAATCGTGGGTCTTATAATTCTTGCAGCAAACAGTGTACCTTCCCGGCTCAAATTTTAAAATATGGAATGGATGACGAGATTCAAAACATACCTTCCTAACAGCGTGCCTAACTTCTTCAATACCATTTAGAAAAATCTGACCAACGCCGGTAATTGATCCAGGCTACATATTTGATTTCCTCTTCTTTACTGTCTTAATTGAGCCCTCATAAAATTCTACTACTCATTTATCCTTTACAGTAGGAGAACATCTACTCAAAGAACTAACAGAGGAAGACGAAGGTCCCATGGGAGTGCTTTGACAATGAAAAGATGTCGATGAAGAACATGGAGAGTATACTTGCTCCACAAATAGATCAAAGCTCATGTCATGGGTACCATGGAAACCCCCAATCAATGACCGAAGCCAAAAATTACTGTCAACGTACAGTTCAGTCCCATCGGAATGCAAAAACTTCAAACGAAAGGAAAGTGGATCCAAAGAAGTCCATCGATCGCACACTTGATACTTTAAAAATTCTACGGTACTTTCATATGTGACACGGCAGGAAACTATGTCTCCCTTGAAATAAAGATTAACTAAACAACTTAAATCTATTCCCCTCTTGATAACATAAAACAGAAGAGATCACAAAACAGGACAACACATTTCTGATCATTCTCCGTCTAAAACTAACGGAGAATGATTATTATCCGTCTAAAACTAACTGAGAATATCATTCTCCGTGTTAAATTACATAGTCATTCCAGTATTTTAACGCATGAGAATGACCATTCTCCGTTTAATTTAAAACGGAGAATGTCATTCACCGTATTACATTACAAGGAGAATGTCATTCTCCGTGTTAAATTACACGGAGAATGGAGACATTCTCCATTTTAAATTACAAGGAGAATGTCATTCTCCGTGTTAAATTACACGAAGAATGACATTCCCAATGTTAAAACACATGAGAATTGCCATTCTCCGTATAATTTAATACAGAGAATGTCATTCTCCGTTTTAAATTAAACGGAGAATGACATTCCCCGTGTTAAAACGCATGAGAATGATCATTCTCCGTCTAAAACTCATGGAGAATGATCATTCTCAAGGGAATTGTCCATTCTCCGTCCAAAACTAACGGATAATGATCATTCTCCGTCTAAATATGACGGAGAATGCTCTTTCTCCTCTAAAACTAACGGAGAATGATTATTATCCGTCTAAAACTAACTAAGAATGTCATTCTCTGTGTTAAATTACACGGAGAATAGTCATTACAGTGTTTTAACGCATGAGAATGACCATTCTCCGTATAATTTAATACAGAGAATGTCATTCTCCGTTTTAAATTAAACGGAGAATGACATTCCCCGTGTTAAAATACATGAGAATGATCATTCTCTGTCTAAAACTCACGGAGAATGATCATTCTCAAGGAAATTGGCCATTCTCCATCCAAAACTAACGGAGAATGAGCATTCTTCGTCTAAATATGATGGAGAATGCTCTTTCTCTGTGACTAGTGAACGGATGATGACAATTCCAGTCATATTAGCACGACGAATATCATTCGCCTTCATATTCTCACAAAAGAACGAGATTAAATATCTCTCTAATCGTTTCTCAGTTATAAATCTTCATAACAAATTCAAATTCAACAAAAAATTTGAGATATGCGAAGATAATGAATAAATTTCTACATATCTGAACTCACTTTGTTTTAAGATCTGTAAAAAGACAAGAAGAAGATCTTCTCTCCACAATTGACCTAATCGCCGAAAAACTTCAAATCTCTCCACGATGATGATGATGATGATGATGATGATGATGATGATGATGAGCGATGATGGTGAGCGATGATCAAATTTCGACTGAAAAAAATCACAGTGAACTACGAACGATCTTTGCGATCTCTGCTGAAGATGAGAGCAATGTAATTCAGATCTCTCATGAAGAAGAAGAAGAAGAAGAAGAAGGCGAAAATCGCAATCCAAATCTGAGTTTTTAATTCAAAATCATATATATATGACCAAATTTCCGCGAAGGGGTATATTTGGTACTATGAAAATGTCAATTTTGTAAATACATAGCATCTAAAGGGAATATTTGAATATTTGACGTGGAATTATATAATTCTGGGCATTTCATAAAAGCCATCCTGCGGATGGATTTTTTATACAACCCAACCCCGAAATTGGGTTTCTCAGCAATTTCCAGTATTTTATATGAAGAATTATTACACTAGCCACCCTATTTTCAAAATAAAATATAAAGCATAGGAGAGACCCATATAATTATTTTCAAAATAAGGGAGGTCCTTGTAATACCCATGAAACATAGGGAGGTTAGTGTATTTATTTCAAATAGTTACCAAAATCCTTCTTTGAGAGACATAGTAGGCTTTATTTATAGATTTAAAATGCTTCTTTGTACTCTATCCAAAAATAATTTAGTTAGTTGTTAGAGTTTATTTTGCTTAATATTATTATCTATAAATTAGAATTTGAGAATTCAACATGATTAATTTGAGTTTGAAAATTAAGACGAATGAGAAATAAAATCAGACAAGAATAAAATCAAATAAATCAGTACATACAATAAAATTAGTCTAAAATTAAAATTTTAAATCATAAAATAAATCAGTCTCAAATCAGGCTACTGACTTTATTTATAATTTCCAACGGTACAAACTTACGTCCATATACAAGACACACACCAAAATATCAAACTGTAACGGTCACATTAATAATAATTTATTTTGGGCCTTTTATTTCTCCTCGGACAAAAAAAATTCAAAATCCCTCCCAATCTTCTTATGCGGGACGTTGTCGTATGCAAACTTTACAATCCCAACCGTCCATTTCCCATCATCCCATCCCTACGAACGGATCACGATCGCCATTATTTAAAATCGAAATTTCCCACTTGAAACTCTTTCAAAATCCCTCTATCAAAAAAGAAAAGAAAAAGAATCCCTCTAAAAAACCCTAATTTCTTTCCGATCTCAAAAGTAGGCTTTCTTGATCCAATTGCGAAAATTGGGGTTTTTTCTGGAGCTCTAGAGGGGAAAATGGGGTGCTTATTTTCTTGCTTCCGATTCAAGGCGGAGAGGAGGAGGAAGGAGAAGAATCGACTAAAATCGAGCCCAGCTCCTGCGAAGAACAGAGTAAAAAAATCGTTCTTTTTCGATTTTTTTTTTTGTTAGTTTCGTCGAATTTAGGGATTTTAGGGTTAGGTTTGACTTGGTTTCTTGATTCGAATGCAGGAGCCTTTGCTGTCGAATGACCAGTTTGTGTCTGTGATCATATCCGAAGGCATCGATTCGATCTTGAAATGTTTGGATTTTAAATTTATTTTGGGTATTCTTTTAGGATTCGTTTGATTGTAGTGCTAAAATTGGGTTCTTTATGGGTTAGGTTCTCCATGCGGGAGTCCTGATTTCAAGAACGACATTGATGAGAATTTGGAAAGAGAACTTAGGGATGAGGTTAGTAGTGTTGTTTCTTTCTGTAAATTATAATGTTGGGCATTAGCTATGATTTGATTCATATCATTTGGTTACACTTGGTGTCGGTCTATATATTTGAGAGCTACGTTGCAAGGACACATGTGGCACCGAATGATACGGACATGGCGACACGGGAATGACATGTTTGACACTATGTGAGATGAACAAATTGTTGGATTGTATCTCGTTTCCAGTTGAGCGCTCAAAGGGGGTGACAAAGGGGGTGACAATGGAGTTGGTAATTTAGTCCCACATCGGGTACGAGGTGGGATCATGAGATGTAGATAATTGGGATTGATTCAGGTCTTACATGAGAATTCCTTTTCAAGGAATATGGGCCCAGTCCAATATCGCACCCCATGAGCCAACTCCGATTCGGGTCACACCACATCTACCAGCAGAAAACATCGGTTATCGAAGTGTCTGAGTTTCTTACTATTCAAGAAGACAATTTTCTTATGGTTCTTCATTCTATTTCCTCGGTGCCTTTAAGTAATCAGATTTTACGGAGTTTACTATTTAGGTCTTTTATGACTTGTGAAATAATTCATATAGACTATTTGAACCGATTCTTATATATAGTTGAAGAGCTTGATATGGTATACCAAACCCCAAAATGACATTAACTGCCACCTGACATTCTCTCCCTTTGTCTGAATGTCCCTTTCAGTCCTAGGGCCTAATTAGGATATCTTTAAACAACACAAATTTTCTAAGTAGAGTGTGTTTCAGACTTTCAGTTAAATGTTCCAGTTTCATTCATAATTGGAATATTAAACTTGATTAATTTCATATAAACATGTTTGAAAGATCTTGAGTGTGATATGAGTTTTGTTTTTCGCGTTTTGCAAACACGCTTCAACAAGTTATTTTCAGTCTAATCTGTATATTTAATATAAGAAAGCTTAGACAGGTTGGACTTTGCGTGGTTGGTGTTGTGTTCAAGCTCCCAAGTGTAGCTTGAGCATGCCTATATTAGCTCAAACCGGTCCAAAAATGATGTAGGAAGGGACTGGAAATTGGAGACCATAATTGTGATGCAGTTGCTACTACCTTATGATTCGGTACCGTTTCACATTAGGATTGTAGCAGATACTATAAATGGCCAAGCAAGGGTGTTAACCCCCAGACCTTGGGAAGAACCTTTCCTGCTGGTGGAAGCAGGGATTGGGACAGAAGAATCAATGGATGGATTTCTGGGGAACTTGTAGAGTGAGCCTA
This sequence comes from Iris pallida, assembly GCA_029216955.1. Lineage (NCBI taxonomy): Eukaryota > Viridiplantae > Streptophyta > Magnoliopsida > Asparagales > Iridaceae > Iris > Iris pallida. The sequence continues at coordinate 827,833 of JANAVB010002400.1, forward strand.
AAAGGATTAATGTCCTTGGTCACCCTGAAGAAGTTGAAACATTCTGCAGCAGTATCATCGAAGTTTAAGGTCACGAGGTGTTCTTGGGGATTAAGCGGAAGTTGCTAGAGCCTTTGAGCAAAACAATAAAACAAACCCTAGGCAGACGGATTTTTTAGCAAGTGTTGTTGATGCCTTTGAGTGCGTGATTCTGACCAATGCGTTTGAGCTAAGGTAGTCAAAGGCGCAAGGCGCACTCGACGCGCAAAGGGTCCATATTGCCCAAGGTGCAAGGCGCACTTAAGGTGCGCGCTCGAGTAAAGTGAGGCGCAAAATAAAAAACAATATAAGTATATGTAAATAAATTAGTAACATAAGAAATAAAACTAAATAACATATTAAAACCAACAAAAATATGTTAACATAACCAAGTGAACTAGCATAGCAACAATAACACTCAACAAAACTAACAAGAATTTGTATTTTTTCTACTACGCTTTTAGCAAATTTAGTTTTTCAAGTTCAACTGTAGCCAACTTTGGCAACCGTGGAAGGGCTACCTCCCTATCACTTGTATGAGGTAAGGGCTATCTCCCCGTCTCATTTTTTTTTGGTAAAAAACAAAAAAATACATAAGGCGCGCCTTTGACTACCATGGTTTGAGCTTGTGTGAGGATGAGCATTTGCAAGAAAGAAATGGATGTGAGAGAGTGTGAGCGTGATGTTCTTCTGTATATTTCTATATATCTAGTACATCCAATTTATTGTTTTTTGGTCTCACTTTTGGTGATGTACGAGCTAGCTGATAATGACTAGTGGATACTTTGCTATGTTGTGCAAATGTGGACATGAGTATGAATACGGAAACAATATGGATACAAAATACGGAAATTTTTAAATATGGACAAAGGTAATTACCATTTTACTGTGTCCATGCAAGATAGATACTTCATAACTTGGTGTTTTGTTGGTTTGGATATATACAATTTATGATGTTCCAAGATTTGTAGATAATGTTCCTGTTTACTTAATGTCTTGGGATTCTTACATAAAATCATATTTTGGGATCTTGGATTTGGTCTTACAAGGACATAATGTAAGTTTAGATTGCACATTTATTGCAAACTTGATCATATTTATTTTCCATCAGAATGGGATCAACTATTGAGCACATTAAAATTTAAATATATTCAAAAGAAAGACTAGTTTTATGACTGGTTGTCATCAAACCTAAGAACAAGCATCTATGTTAGTGCCAAAGAGGGGGTTGAGTTGAAGACTAAAAGTCTAGTTGGCATGTAAGCAAACACCTTACCTTTCTAACCGTGCAATTTAAGCTCATGCAACCAAGGAGAACCCTCCAACTCCAAGTTATCCTAGACCGGGAAAGAATATAGACGAGGAATTGCTATAAGGAATCACAGTCATCTCTGGCACATAAGCCAACGATCTAAAAGTAATAATATCTAGGTTGTCCAAAGTTTACTGGCATAAACTTATTCTTCAGGGATCTCGTCTAAGAATTTAAATATAGGACACATTTGTTGGAATTCTTTACTTAAACATCCATTAATCCTGAATTTTCTTCTTCCTGTATTTTTTTTTTTTTTTTGGAGAAAGGATCAATTGCCATCATAATTTTCATAATAACAGCAGTGTTTACTTTAAGATCGGGAGCTCGACCTTGATTTTTTTACTGTTGATTTAACAGTTACTGGTTGATGCTTCTTTAGTCTTCAATTAGTAAGGATTTAAGTTTATAAGGCTTTTAAAGTGTCATATATTTTTATATAAACATTTTGTATGTTTATCAAAAAACAGGCAAAATTTCTCAAGTCTTGTGGTGCGCTGCTAGAATCTCCTGCAGAATTCTGGAATGCAACAACTCTTGACAAGGACAGCACTACTTCCAATATTTCTTCAAGCCTCCCTAGTACAGTCTTGGAGCAAATTTTCAGGGATGAACAATCTGAAGATTCAGGTTTCCAACTGGACGGTTCTGCTGAGTAAGAAACTTCGGTGTTCCTGAATATAGTGCATACTAATTCTTTTCCTACCAATTTTAGAAGTTCTCTTAACTTGATTATCATGGCAGCTGCTGCTTCGAGGAGCACCTGGAACAACCAATCCATGAGAGTTCTCTCCCTTCAGTTACCTTGAGCAGTTCAGTTTGCTTGGAAGGTGTCAATCATGAACCTGGCCTTGAGTCAGCACCGGAGTCTGTTGCTACGGATGTTTCTCCTTCTCAAGATGATATCCATGAGAGTTCTCTACCTTCAGTTACCTTGAGCAGCTCAGTGTGCTTGGAAGGTGTCAATCATGACCCTGGCCTTGTGTCAGCACAGGAGTCTGTTGCTACGGATGTTTCTCCTTCTCAAGATGACATCCATGAGAGTTCTCTATCTTCAGTTACCTTGAGCAGTTCAGCGTGCTTGGAAGGTGGCAAGGATGATCCTGGCCTTGATTATCTTGGCAGCTGCTGCTTCGAGGAGCACCTGGAACAACCAATCCATGAGAGTTCTCTTCCTTCAGTTACCTTGAGCAGTTCAGTTTCCTTGGAAGATGTCAATCATGAATCTGGCCTTGAGTCAGCACCGGAGTCTGTTGCTTCAGATGTTTCTCCTTCTCAAGATGACATCCATGAGAGTTCTCCACCTTCAATTACCTTGAGCAGTTCCTTGGAAGGTGTCAATCATGACCCTGGCCTTGAGTCAGCACAGGAGTCTGTCGCTACAGATGTTTCTCCTTCTAGACTTGAGTCAGCACCGAAATCTATTGCTACAGATGTCTCTCCATCTCAAGATGACATTCAAAGGCAACCACATGGTCCTAGGTATTCACCTTATCCAACTCCATTGAAGTTGACGGATGAAATGGAGACTCCTGGGACCATATATCCAACCAGTCAGAGGAATCTGAGAACAAAGCATGTCAGAGCACAGTATGTTTATCCTGTAGTTATAAACCCTGCGGAGAAAGTTTTCCAATGGGCAGTGCCAAGTGAAGGGTGTGAATCTGAAAAGATACAACAGAAATCAGTGGCTTTATCTTCGAAAATCATAAATGATAAGAGATTTCCGCTTATGGAAATGTTTGACAAAGAAAACTGTGGTTCAGTAACGAGACAGAGAAGTGTGACCCCACTTTCGGCTTACAAGGGAGGGAAGCTAATGTTGAGCTCAGAGAATCCACAGCATGTGGTTACGAGTTTATCTCACTGGCTGAAGCCTCCACCAACCAACGGTGAGAAGAATGGTAGCGACTTTAGTGATACTGTGAAAATCAAGGATACCTCTCTGGAAAGGACTCCTCATGGGAGCAGGCCTATACTAGGAATTGCTGGTATGGAGGATGAGGCCCTTCACATCTCGCCAAACTGGTGGGGAGGAAATGGCATTCCAAATACCACCACCAAGTACAAGGAGGTAACCTTTTCTGCATTGTGACGCCTAATTATCTCCTTGTTGCTTCGGGAAGTATAAAAGACCACCCCTTCATATTGAAGTAACCTTTGTTCTGGTTTATAGGATCAGAAGGTTAGTTGGCATGCGACACCTTTCGAAGAGAGGTTAGACAAGGCATTGTCGGATAACAAACTCTTCCCTGAAAGGTTAGTATCTCTTATATTATCCATCAAAGATGTGTTAGTTTCTTTCCCTTGCACTACTTTGTGGAATTATACTTGTTCCTTTGTTGGTTGTCAATCCCTGCATGCCAAAATCATTTGTAGTACTCCCCTTTTCCTTTATGAATCCATTGTGGCCTTTATGAACTACAGCAGTGAATATTAAACATCAGCAGTTGAAGCTACATTTTTTTTTTCCTTTTGTTTTCATGGAGTCTAGTTGGACTAGCAAAATTAAGATGGTCTGTATGCTTAGCAAAGGTTGTTGAGTTTTAGATTTATAACACGAAGCGATTTGTTTTTCCAGGAAGATAACTAACAGGAAACTAGTTGGGTTTGAAGATGAAGGTGCAGAAAGTGATGCATAGGTTCTTTGGAGTGCAATATGCAGGACAGGTTAGTTAAAACCTTAAAAATCTGGTACTTATGTTTCTATTCAATTAGTTTTTTCTTCCGAAAAGTTATTGGACTTTGTCAGGTTTTTCTTCATGAAGCTAATGATGGTTTACAGGAAAGTTGGTTGCAATCAAGCAAGTTTGTTATAGAAGATAAGGGTGGCATCCTAAGGAGGTCTTCCAGGAGTTTATGTGCATGGCGACTTAGCCATTGGGTTCTTTTGTACTGCAAGTGGCTGAAATATTTCTGCCAAAATAAATGTTTTCTGTAGTAGCCCTGTAAAGTGGTGCTCATCATGTGGTTGAACTTGAATTATGTACATTGAAATTTCCTGTTTCAATAATATTTGTGTTTGCTACCATTTATTTCGTTGGACATGTAACAACCATCGTATATGCAGTGGCTTTCTCGGTTTTGCCTAAAATGTCTTCTTATGATGTGTTTACACTTGTACGTTTGTCCCTCGTATGATCAGTATTGACCCAAGGGGATATGGGTTGTTGATAGAGGTGCAGTGGGAGCAGATATTGATTGGATATGTGTATTATCAATATGTACTTGTTTATTTTCTAATAATGAATATGAATATAGTTTGGATATAAAAATTAATAATCATATAAAAAAAATGAATAAGATCGAATATAATGAGAAACGATAACTAATTTGGTTCGCGGAAAGGAATGAAAGGAAATATTTCTTTTGTGCTCATTTTATTTGGCATCCAAACATAAGGAAATAAATGGCTTTTTTTTTTCTAAACCCCTCGTTATGTGAACCAAACGTAGCCTAAGATTAAAACAAATAAGAATACAAATGGGTTTAATAAAGTTTTGGCAAAGTTGTAGAAATTTTGTACGCCCCCTCTAGCTTTTCGAAACCTAGTTAGTAAAATCTCTGTTGACATGTAACTGTGGTGCAAACCAGACGCGGTGTTACCCAAACCAGAGGGTGCGATATTGAATTGGGCCCATCTCATGTAAGACCTGAACCAATTCCAATATCTACACCTTATGATCCCATCTCCTATTCGATGCGGGATTAAATTACCAACTTCATTGTCATCCTCTTTTGAGCTCTCAACCAGAAACGAGATACAATCCAACACAAACAGCCCTTAGATCTTCCGCAACTCTACTGAGAAATTAGAGTAGGGGTGAGCAACGGTTCGATTCGGTTCAAACCGAACCGTATATATGAAAAAACTGAACCGTATATATGAAAACCGAAATAACCGTAAACCGTATTTCTCAAAACCGAAAACCGAACCGAATTAATTCGGTTCGGTTTTCGGTCGGTTCGATTTCATGGGCCAATATGTCGGGTCTTCAAATTTTTAGCAAAATATTTAAATAACAATTTATTTTAAAAATATGGCATTATTGTATTTATGAATTATTATATTATATAGTGTGAAAAATATTATATATATATATATATATATATATATATATATATATATATATATATATATATATATATATTTTTTTTTTTTTTGTTTTTTTTTTAGGGTAGAGAGAGTGCTCAAAGAAGTACCGACAGAGAATATGAGAAGAGGGTGCGCTCAGTTATGGTTTACAAAATATATATGTAGATTGATGGCAGTTTGATAAACTACTAAATTTGTTTTCGGTTCGGTTCAGTTGTCCTGATTAGGAACCGAAAATCGAACTTTTATTTCAAATTTTCAAACCGAAATCCGAACCGGTAACCGAAAAACTGAACCGTTTGTCATATTTGGATTCGGTTAGCTTCGATTTTTAGTTTTTAACCTTTATTATATGTCCACCCCTAAATTAGAGCAACTATATGAAGTGAGTAGAGTCTTCTTCTGCTGTCGGAATCAAAATTCAAAAATTTAAGTGGCAATCGCTCGCTCGGACCGGAAGCAGCAAAACAAATGAAGAATCCCACTGCATCGTCGTCTTCCTCCCTTCCCCATGCAAGATCCTTCTTTGGTAACATAGAACGTCTGGCCAGAGAGCGCTGTCGCTCGGAGAACCTCCTCTGCATGGAAGAGGCACTCCATCTGTTCGACAAATTGACTGCTGCCAAGCCCGTCCCCGACGTCTCCACCTACAACGTCCTCCTAACCTCCATTACTCGTATCGACAAGAAGAACCCATCCTCCAACTTATTCCCGACCATCTTCTTCCTGCTCAACAAGCTCAACCGTGTCGGCACCTCTCCCGACACCATCACCTACGCCATCTTCATCGACTTCTGCGGCCGGTCCAACAATGTTGACCTCGGCTTCGCCGTCTTCGCATGCATGCTCAGACGTGGTTGGAGTGCCACCACTGTCATCCTCAACTCTCTGCTCAAGAGGCTCTGTGTCAAAAAGAGCTTGGACGGCGCAGCCCAGCTGTTCGACAAAATGCCTCAGTTGGGTTTTGTGCCAGACGTTGTATCTTACAATACTGTCATAAAGGGTCATTGCGAGAGCAGAAACACGGACATGGCGATCGATGTACTCAGGAAAATGAACACCAAACCCAATGTGGTCACTTACAATACAGTCATCAATGCTCGTTGCAGAGGGAAGATGAGTAGCGCATCTGAGCTGTTCGAGGAGATGGTCAGCATGGGAATCCAACCGGATGTCAATACGTACAATAGCATTATTAGAGGCCATTTGGTTCTTGGTCGCTGGAGAGAGGCCAGCAGAATCTTTAAAGAGATGGTCGATAGAGGACTCACACCAAATGTTGTAACATTTAACACGTTGATGGACTATCTTTGCAAGCAGAGGAAAATGATCGAAGCACATAAGCTACTCAATTTGATGGTTGAAAGAGGTGAGAAACCTGATAAAATTATGCATACTATACTACTGCATGGATACTGTCTCAAAGGCAGGTTCGAGAAGGTGGATGAGTTGCTTAGTTCTATGTCTCGTGAGGGTTTCAGGCACGACGTCCGTAGTTACACTGTTTTGATTGATGAGTAGAGTAAGAACCAGAAGGTAGATAAGGCTATGGATGTGTTCAAGAAAATGCGACAAGAAGGAGTGCAGCCGAACACTTTTACTTACAATATTTTATTAGATGGACTTTGCAAGATCGGAAAAGTGGACGAAGCTAAAGATCTCTTCCGTCAAATGGTAACTCAAGGTCTCTCTCCTAATATTATCACTTATACCACTTTGATTGATGGACTTTGCAAAATTAGAAAAGTGGAGGAAGCTGAAGACCTCTTCTGTCAAATGGTAACTCAAGGTCTCTCACCTAATATTATCACTTAACACTTTGATTGGTGGACTTTGCAAAATCGAAAAAGTGGTGGAAGCTAAAGATCTCTTCCGTCAAATGGTAACTCAAGGTCTCTCTCCTAATATTATCACTTATAACACTTTGATTTATGGATTTCTAAAATTAGGGAAATGGGAAGTAACTTCTAGATTGTTCGAGGAAATGAAGGATCAAGGGATTGATCTTGATGTTGTGACATTCAACCTGATAATGGATGCTCTGTGTGAAGAAGGAATGGTCAGAAAAGTTTATAAATTACTAGATGTGATGATTCAAAGAGGTTTGGAGCCCAATGTAGTAACATACAATACCTTAATGGATGGATATTGCCTGATACAAGAAACAAGTAAAGCATTTAAAGTTTTTGAGCTAATGCTCTCACGAGGTCATAAACCAAGTACAGTTTTACTTACCACATCTTGATCAATGGCTTTTGTATGTGTGGAAATGTTGATAGAGCTAGACACCTTTTCGATGAGATGCCTTGTAAGGGATTGCAACAAACACTTTCTATTTACAATATTATGTTAGATGGATTATACCAAGCTGGAAGAGTTGTTGACGCAAAAGAAATACAAGATAAAATGATTGCTTCTGGATCTTTCCTAGAACTTCACACCTATCATATAATATTACGTGGACTTTGTAAAGTCACCACATTGATGAGGCCATGAATCTGTTCTACATATTTTGTCAGAAGTAAAAACTGGAAGCTAGGACCTTCAATATTTTAATCGAAGGAATGTTTCAAGTTGGTAAGGTTAGTGCAGCAAGGGATCTCTTTAACTCTATTCTTGCAAGTGACGTAGTGCCACCAGATGTTCTAACATATACCATAATGATGAAAGGCCTTATTAAAGAAGGGTTGTTGGACGAATTTGATGAGTTGTTTTTTTTTGGTGAAGAAATATGGTTACTCTTCAGATTTTGCTATGCTTCATGCTATTTTTAAGGGCTTCTTGGAGAATGGTGAAGTAAACAGAGCTAATGGGGTTTCTTGCAGAAATGGATAAAAGTAAATTTATCCTTGAGGCATCTACTGCGTCATCCATAGTTGATCTACTCTCAAAGGATGGACGTTGTCATCATTATATGAAAATACTTCCTAATTTTTCTCAACATTGTGCAAATAGTAATGAGATTAACATCAACTCGTCGATATCATCATTGATACATAAAATTTCTGGGTAAATACCAAAATGGAGTTCAAATAATGTTTTTCACTTGAAAGAGATTTCATACCATCTGATCTGGACAAGTCATCTAATGGGACTATTCAACCACAATTACTTGGTTAAACCTATTGCTTTATTATATTCAGCAATGCACTTATTCAATTGATTTAATTTGATGTTTTCGTTTAACTTACATTATTGATTAGTTATATGTACATTGGATTGGTTACAAATAAGTGGCATACCTTTTTAGAGTTTATTTACTTCTCAATTAAGTATATGGTTTGTTATTGCCCATGTGTACGACAAAAATAGTTGTAAATGTAGAACCCGAGAGAGAGAGAGAGAGGGGGGGGGGGGGGGGGTGAATAGGGTAATAAAATAATTATCAACAATAATAAGCAATTTAAAGGATAATAAAGGAAGAGAGAATCAAACACTCGATGTATCCTGGTATCCTCCCAAGGGGCACTCCAGTTCCGGAACTCTCACCGGCTTTAATCCACTATTTGAGTAAATAGTTACACACGAGTTTGGATTCGAAGAACTCGTCAAATTCTAACACGAGTTTGGATCCGAAGAGCTCGTCAACTTCTTACACACGAGTTTTCCTCCGATGGCTCGTCAACTTCATACAAACGAGTTTTCCTCCGAAAGCTCGTCAACTTCAACATGAGAGAAAGAAAGGTTTCGATTTTCTTGAACACTTTGAAGATCTAAGATTACAACTCTTGAATACTCTAGAACTTTTGATTAAATGACAAATTAAAGCTTGTAGAGTAATGGTGGAGCTTTTTTGGTAGTTGGAAAATTTAAAGCTCAAATGGATAAGTCTTTATGAAGAAAGATGATGCCTACTTATACAAATCCAAAGTCATAGAGAGCTTTCAGCCGACAAACGGATTATCCGACGGATTTCAGCGAAAATCCTTCGGATTATCCGGCCAACAGTAACGGCTAGAAAAAGAGCCGTTGGATGCATTTAATGCGGCTGTCTGATGCCGTTGGATTTGAATTTCAATAAGGCCAGCAAGGCAATCCGGATTATCCGACGGATTGATGCGGAAGTTCGATGGATGATCCGAACTATACTAGAAATACTTGTTTAAGTTCGGATTATTCGGCAGGTTTCTACGAAAATTCGAAGGATTATCCGAACTTTCTCATACTTGCTGTCTTAAGTTCGGATTATCCGTCGGAATATAGCGGAACTCTGGCGGATTATCCAAACTTTTCCAAAAATACTTGTTTCTGATCGGATTATCCGACGAATTTTCGCAGAGATTCGACCGATTATCTGTCTCTTCATAAACACTTAGTTCAAATTTTATACCATATTAGTTTGTCATCCTTTCTAAAGTGTGTACATAATTTTCTAGACACTTACAGACTCTTAGAAAGACGGGAGATTTTGATCTGGAATTCTTTAGCTTGTCATCGTCTTCTTGAGTGCTTTAAAGTGTCTGCTGTTTGTAAGTGGTTGGAAATATCTTTTCTTCTTTGTTCCGAAAGACTCCGTAAGTATTGTTGGAGTCGTCTTTCTTCTATCTTTGTCTGTCTTGTTTGTTCCTATAGAAAGTTTTAGGACTAAAACAGTACAGAGGTTAATTATAGTCAATATATCAAAATCAATGTGCCAACAATCTCTCTCATTTTGATAATTGACAAAATGTACGGGTTTAGGAGACAGCTCTCCCGTAATATGATATCTCCCCCTCAATACAATTTTTTTTCCCTTTAGCATTTATACAAAATGGTATGATACAAGATAGAATAAAATTGAAACGTAAAGACAAGATAGCAGAAAATAGCATGATAATAATAATACTAAGTAGATTAGAACATTGTTAGGCATAAAACAGTACTACATGAGACTAGTCCATGAAAGACGATGCAAGACACATAAAACAAGCATAAGTCTAGTCTCCGAGGGACTGCACATGACAATAGCCATATTTAAAAGTCTATGAAAGACTGCACAAAAAGAAAATAAGCAAAATAAGACACCACACCACTAAGAAAAGCGAGATCCTTCAACTGTCAGGAGCACCAGATGGGCCTGCCTCCTGATCCTCATCATCGACTGGGGCCGGGGTAAAAGCATCATATAGGTGAATGCCATCAGGGTACATGAATCCGTATACATTTAGATCAGTAAAGCGTGGCCCGAAAAAGTCAGGATGAGGAGTATTGGGATTGACATATAAGTTGCGCTCCTCAAGCATGCGTCGAAAATAGTGGGCTTGATCCATGAAGCCATGGTGAATGAAGGTGCCAAGTCCTCGGGTGGCCGCCTGAATGCGCTCCGTAGTGGAGACTGAGAGGGAGTCGAACTTGCGGTCGATTAGCGGCGAACGTCGGGAGTGAGAATCGTTGCAGGCTGAGCAGCAAGGTCAGCAACAGCCGCCGGAGTGGCGTGGCCACGGGTCTTGGATTTGGCAAGAGGAGTGGGCCGAGGATCACCAACGGAGTAGTGGGTCAGGACAACCCCATTAGCTTCGAGGATCATTATGATGTACATGCCAAAGAGGAGAGCGATGAAAGGATTCTCGGATAAGGATCATATTGAAGATAATTATTTTGGCTAGGGAAAAAGGTTGCCTGGAGATGAGGTAGTACATGACAATTATCTCCTCAGCGATTAGGCTATCCATGTTCCCGAATTTCGGAGTAAGGGTGTGGCAAAGGATGCGATGAAAGTCGTGAAAGAATGGATTTAGGTCCTTGTCCTCCGACCTTTGGACAGCAGGACAACCGCAGATGTTGAGTAGAAATTCTTCGTAGCTGAGGTCAGGAGAAATGATCATGTGGTCGAGAGCATTCGAAAGAGAGCGGTAAGGCTTCCGTTCTTGTAGGCCAAGAATGCTGGCCAGGGAGGAGCAGTGACGGTGATCTTAACTCCACGGATTTTAGTTTCAAACTCAGGGCCATTCTTGGCAGGGACCAAGTTGTAGTAGAACATCTTGATGGCATTTGGGTAGTAGTCCACTTGCCGTTCCAGAAGCTCGTCGATCCCAGAGAACGCGAAGTATTCACGATGAGCAGGGAAGGTGAGCCAAGAGAGAGGCTTCCCGGGGAAGATAGGGGCTTTGTGGTAGAATGAGAACCATTCGCAGAAATGCTGGGCGTACTTGAAGATTGTAGGATTGTAGCCTTGCGTTGGTGCAAGAGAGAATAGGACGACGGAAGGCGGAGTGGCGGAGGAGGATGAGCCGTCGTGGCAGGAACCGCAGATGTTAAGTAGAAATTCTTCGTAGCTGAGGTCAGGAGAAATGGTCATGTGGTCGAGAGCATTCGGAAGAGAGCGGTAAGTCTTCCGCTCTTGTAGGCTAAGAATGCTGGCCAGGGAGGAGGCAGTGACAGTGATCTTAACTTCACGAATTTTAGTTTCAAACTCAGGGCCATTCTTGGCGGGGACCAAGTTGCAGTAGAACATCTTGATGGCATTTGGGTAGTGTAGGTCCTAAAAATTAAGTTGCACCCATCAAAGAAGTCATGAAAATCAAGTTATGCATCCTTCAACTGAACTGTGCAGGAGTCAGATTGCGCACCATCTCGATTGCACAGGCTGAACTGCGCACTCATCCAAGTGCGCAAGCTGACGTGGCCTCGTCATCATTACCTGACAGAGAATCAGATCTTCTGACAACTGACAGCACGGAGAACGAAGAACTGTTCGTTTATCGTGCAGCACAGCGCTCGAGGACAGCTGTACAAGCAGCACAATCGGCCAGACTCTTTGCAGCGCGGTCCATCCCAGCGCAATCTGAAGCCAGCGCAATTCAGGTGGCGCACTCCATTAAGACAACTGACAAATGAACACGTGGCCTTCATGCCATCAATTACTCATCATGTGGCAACCGTCTGTACACGATCAAGCGCATTTCAATCAAACAATGCCACGCGTCACATACAGATGGTCCACGATCGAGTAACTGCCTGCGCAGTTCATCCCAGCGCAAGCCAAAGTCTGCGCAATCCATCCTGCGCAAGTCAGAATAACTAGAAGTTAGTTATTTACAGAACTCTATAAATAGAGTTTCAAGCCTTCATTAAGGGACACACACACATAGAGATCAGAATCATCACCAGAGATCAGGAGTTCTTGCCAAAGTGCTGCTGCAATCTTCAGAGGCTATCGTCTTCAAAGTTCACATCGTCCAAGGGATAAAACGATCGTCATTCAGATCGGATTCCTATAGTTGTACTTTTCCAGAATTCTTGTAATCTTCTTACAAAGTTTGTTGAAATAAAGATCAACTTTTGTTTTTACAAACAAAATGGCGACTCTGCTGGGGACGACTTTCTCCTCCGACGAGGAAGTGACAACTCAATGTGACGTTGCGTCTATCGGAAAGACGCAGAAGACGCTGGTTGTAAAGGTCAACCAGACGGCCTACGAGGCGATGATCAACTCCAGGACCACCCCTCGCACTGCAACAACTTCTGCCACGAGCAAAGTTCACCCAGTGTGGGTCCCCAAGACTGTTGCGCAGTCTGCCTCTGCTGCTCAGCCTGCTGCGCAGTCCACTGCCTTTGTTCCCAAGACTGTTGTCTCTGCTGCGCAGTCTACTGCTACTGCCCATGCGCAGTATGCTGCTCCCCTGGCCAGTGCATAATCTACTTCCTATGCTGCTCTGTCAAAGTGCAAGACTCATATTCCTCTGGCGCAGTTGGCTGCAACCCTGCCTGCGCAATCCACCACTCCAGCAACCAGAGTGCAACCCAAACACTCTGGCAACAAGACTTCTGATGCGCAAGCTGTTGAAACTGTGGCCAGAAGACCTTCTGCCAGAGTTACTCATGCGCAACCTGCCAGTGCGCCAACAGCCACTTCAGTCCCTGCGCAAGCTGCGCCAGCGCAGTCTAAAAGAGACAGCCTTTTGGCTAATCTCTCTTCTTCTCATAGCAAGGAAAAAAACTCTGCTCCTCTGCCCAAGCATCCTGTTGCTCTAGCGCAATCCACTGGGGGTAGTCTTTTGGCTATTCCTCCTCCTCCCCAGAACAAAGGAAAAGGTCCGTTGGTCTTTTCTCAAACTTCCTCGTCCCACGACTTGGAAGACAACAGAGGAAAACGCTCTTTAGCTAACCCTTCTTCACAAAACAAAGGAAAAGACCCTTTGGTCTTTTCTCAGTCTTCCTCGATTTTTACCGTAGAAGATCAATCTGAACGTGCTCCGGCACCAATCAGTACAAGAACTCTCTCCAACAAGGGTTCTTCTTCCCTCCTTGCCAAAGGGAAGTGTACTGATCAAAGAGGAATTTTGCCTACTCCGGTAGCAGAGTTCCAAGATCTCCCAACTCTCAAGATATCCCGTTCAAAACAGGGAAAATTGCTGGTGTCTCAGACAGAAACCCCTGGGGGTGAGTTTGCTGATCTAAGAACTTATCTCAATCGACCAACTTTGGCGAAACGCAAACAGCCAATGCCGAAGACCAACCAGCATCAGAGGCAAACTTCCAGGATCAAAAATCCGGACACCTATGCTAATGAAATAAGCACTTCCCTGTACACTCAAGGGACAAAACATTTAAAGAACCGGAACCATGTTCCGAATGTTGTCAAAGAACATATCCCTCGAACTTCTTCTCGTCCCGTCATTGTTCCCGATCTCAGAGAACACCTCAAGCAAAAACGGGACAACATCTCAACACCTCCAGTGTAACCACTTGGACATCATTGTAATCACAAAGTTGTCATCAAGTGTTATTGTCAGACAACAAGACGATCTGTCTTCGATCGTCTGAACTTTACAACCTCTGAACCTATGTCAGAAGATGAAGACGAAGTTTTGTACGCTTCTGTCAACATGACTTCCAGAGACATTGGGGGTAGGAAGTGCTCCAAGCACGGCAAGCCTTGCAAGCCAAGCCAGCGGTATTTGGATCTACTCCAAGAATCTTCTGAAGGAGTATTCCAACATACCCGATCCCGAAGCCGAGATGCAATCGGTCAAAGGAATCTTCAAGATCCTTTCGGTTATCTTCCTCTTTCTCACTCAGGAGATGATTCTTTCTCCGACTATGATGCATACAGTGAAAGTTCGGAACAGACAGTGTCCTCCACTGTACCTAGAGAATTGACAGCTTATGTTGTCACTGAAGACCCCGATGCTTCCAGTTCAGCAAGTCAAGAACAACAGATAGCCGCGCTAGAAGACAAGTTGAAGACCATGGCCGAAATGGTTGCAAGTATGCATTCTATTATTGTGGCCCAGCATACAGTACCACCGACCATACCTGCTGTAAATCCTGAAATCATAGCATCGTCGGTGCCTGTCAATGCATGACTGGGGGTAGCATCTCCTCAATTACCTCCTGTACAGATTCAACCTACGCCCAGTCAGTCAGGTGCTGGGGGTAGTTCTTACCACGCTGTCCCTCCCCCTAACACTGTGACTCAGCCTGCTCCTTCGACATCAGTGGAGGATGCCAATGAAGCTGTCAAACTCCTGCGCACTCAATTTGAGGCCTTCAAAGCGAAAGACAACTTGCAGAGATTGGGGATCAAGCAACCCTACCCAGTTGAATGGAAGGAAGTCCCATTTCCTCCAAAGTATAAAATCCCAACAATCTCGTTGTTTGATGGCAGCACTTCTCCTAGTCAATTCATTAACCACTTCGTGGTAATGACTGTTCAACTTCAGCCAAATGACGCTCTTCTTACCAGAGTATTCGTCGGCTGTTTAGTCGGTATGGCATACGATTGGTACAGAAGTTTGCCCGATGACTGTATCAGCTCCTTCTCAGGTCTGAAACAAATCTTCTTGGAACGATTCTATGAGGGGATCAACGACATGACTATGTCAGCCCTCAATAAAATCAAACAAAGACATAATGAAACTGCTGAAAGTTTCATTGAAAGGTTCCGTCGGAAAGCTTTAAAAATGCCTCCTGGAACTCCGGCCGCTGTTACCATAGACACCTGCAAGGCAAATCTTTTGCCTATCATCAGCATGTGGACGGGGTCTACTCAGTTCCAAGACTGGCCATCCTTCATTGTCAACGCTAAAGCAGCTGAAGTTAGCGCCGACAAATTCAAGCAGCTAGGGGTACAAATGTCTAACCCTGACCGAGATGAACACCAGACATCGGGTGGTGGTAATCGCCAGAACAACCGCAAAGAAAAAGAAACTTTGAACATCAACTTGAAGAACAAAGAATCTCTGGCGGTCAATGTGGCTCCACCTACGTCTGCTTCTACTCCTTCAGCACCTCCACCAAGAGAACCTCGTCCGAAAGTAGAGTACTCCTTCGACGAGAATGACACCGTGAGCATCTTTGATTGCTTGATTAAAAGCAATAAGCTCCAACTTCCAGACCCGAAGAAGCCCGATGAAGTCGGTAAGACTGATCATCCTAATTACTGTGTCTATCACAGGTTCATTGGGCATCCCACTCGAGCATGTTATGTGCTCAAAGGCAAAATTCAGGAGTTGGTCAACGCTGGTGTTGTCACTCTACAACAAGACGAGAAGTCTATTACCGCAAACATGGTCTCAGTTCAATTCGGTGACTTCCCTCCGCAGATGGTACAGCATGGTGTCATTCCTATCCCCAAAGCTACTCTTGAGATCGAGAATCTCCCTCCTCCACGAAGTGAAGGTCTCGTCCCCTTGTCTCTTGACAATGGCGAGATTATGTGGATTCATCCTGATCTTGCCCCGGAGTTCGAACTTCCCTCTTCCTCCAAGAAGAAAGACCGCTCCAAGGGCAAGACAAAGACTTGCAATATGGTATCTTTTGACCCCATAGTTGACGAAGAAATCCTGTTGGGCACCAGATCAGGGAAAGCCTATCTAAAGGATTACCCCGAAGCTCAGGAGAATCCTGCTTCTTCTTCTGAGTCTGCTCCAGTGCAGCCTGCTTCTACTGAGGGCAACCCTTCTGCCCCCTCACAGGTGGTAGAGTCTACTCCTGCCAAACCGACAGTAGCCGACAAAGGCAAACAACAGTTAGCCAATACACCGGCCCGGCTGTCAATCTTCGAGCTCTTGCGCCTCTCTAAAGAGACTCAGAAAACTCTGAGTGAGGCTCTCATGCATGCAGAAACCTGTCTAGCCCTTCTGAAGAAGCCGAAAGCAGAACCAGTCTCTTGCCTCCATTGTCATAGTGTGTTGGAGTTAATTCCAAACATAACTTTCACACAGGATGACATGCTGATGGAGGACAATAGGCACGACCGTCCTTTATACTATACAGGATATGTCGACTCGATGAAAGTCGATCGTATTTTGATAGATCCAGGATCTGCCCTCAGCATTATACCGAAGACAATGTTAGACGCACTAAAGATCCCAGTGCATAGTCTCTCCAGTACAATCACCACCATCCTCGGGTTCAACCAGGGAAGGAGTGAGCCTCTGGGCAAGATTCGCCTAAAACTCCAAATAGACAATCTTCGCACAAAGGTGACCTTATACATCATTGACAACTATGGTTGTTCTTACAATGCTTTGTTGGGAAGACCATTCCTGCATGAACATAACATTGTTCCTTCGACTCTCCATCAATGTTTCAAATATGTCGATGACAATGGAGATGTTCAAAAGGAGGTTGCTGATCTCTATTCTTTCAAAGGCGTCGAAGCATACTGCAACGATGCTCGTATGTACAAGGATGAATTCATGAAGGTAGTACTATCTCTTGACGCTGAAGAAGACCAAGAAGCAGTGCCCAATGACACTCCCATCATACCTGTCAAAGGGCGTGTTTCTCGTCCTCGATCTTCCAAACCACTGGCTATTCACTTGCCAGTCCAGAAGCAACCAACCGATGATGGTCAGGATCAAAGGGAGCTCACCTCTTCTGAGCCACTTGTTATCGATCTACGTCGTAACAAAAAAAAAGGCAGCTCACCTCTTCTGAGCTACTTGTTATTGATTTATCTCATAACAAGGATAAAAGGGAGCTCACCTCCTTTGAGCCGCTTGTTATCGACCTCCGTCGTAACAAGGCCAATCCTCTTCTACGTTCTTCTTCTTCCCCTCTTGTAATCAATCTGACCAAGCCTGCTAAGGCTAAAGGTCCTGCTGTAAATACAGATGTACAAATCAATGAAAAAGCATCTACTTTCCAGTATGCTGATGTCATTTATCATGCTAAGTGCTATTTGGATATGTTAGATAGCTTTCAATCATTTACAATGGAAGTTGTACAATTTCTTCAAACAGAAGTCTTACTCGAACATCCAAATGATTCATATCGTATTGTTACTGCTCGAAAGAAAGGCGAAAGTCCAATACTTTTTAGTAAAGAACCGGAACAACAATTCAGCTATACGGATGATAGCAAAAGTAACGATACGGGGCATCTTCAATTCCGTCGTTACAGTCAACAATCAAAAGACATCATCCGAAAGATGGATTATGACTTCAAGAGTGGCCTCAACTACGGTAAGGGTAGAAGAACTCCTATCCGTACGGCTGTGCCGAAAGGAAAGTCAGAAATATACTATAGCAGGACCAAAAAAGGTCTCGGATACTCTTCTCCTCCGGTATTATCCCCAACAGCCTCTGAATCCGATAGTGAAGAACGCTCTAATTCTTCTGATTCCAGATCATGTGATTCTGACACTAGCATCGGTCAAGTTCATCGATTGACTTTATCTTCTAACATGGTCTCCGTCGAACTTCCAGAAGGCTATGACGAGGATGTTGAAGAAAATCCCGAAACTGATCCTTGGGCTCAACGAATGGATACCCAATGGGAACTCCGATTCGAACAAAGGGAACCTCCTACTGAAGATCAATTAGTTCAAATTGATGTAGGAGAGAGCGGGTCACCTCGTCCAATATTCATCAGCAAGAATCTCCCAGAGGCAGATAAGCAAGAATTGATTCTTCTTATTCAAGAATACATTGACGTCTTTGCCTGGAGCTATGAAGACATGTCAGGTCTAGATCCCAAAGTTGCTACTCACAAATTGAACATCCTGCCTAATGCAAAACCGGTCAAACAGCAACAACGGCGCTTCAAGCCAGAAATGATGGACGCAATCGATGATGAAGTTAAGAAGCTCATCGCTTGTGGCTTTATTCGAGAAGAGCAGTATCCTGAATGGGTAGCCAATGTCGTCCCAGTTCTGAAGAAAACCGGAAAAGTTCGAGTCTGCATCGACTTTCGGGATCTTAATGAAGCATGTCCAAAAGATGAATTTTCTCTCCCTATCACGGACGTCATGATCAACAATACCTGTGGGTTCGAAAGAATATCTTTCATGGATGGATTCTCCGGATATAATCAGATTCGGATGAATCCTGAGGATGAAAAACATACTTCTTTTCGCACTCCTCGCGGAGTCTACTGCTATACCGTAATGCCATTTGGTCTCAAGAACGCTGGTGCAACTTACCAATGAGCCATGAGTACCATCTTTTGAGATCATCTTCGTAAGACTGTCGAATGCTACGTCGATGATATTGCTGTCAAAAGTCGTCTAAAGGAAGATCATATCCAAGACTTGAGAACTATCTTCAATCTCATGCGCCAACACCAACTCAAAATGAATCCCACCAAGTCATTCTTGGGTGTCTATAGTGGCAAATTTCTCGGCTTCGTCATTACCTCTAAGGGTATACACGTGGATCCCGAGAAGATCAAAGCCATTCAAGAGATGCGTCCTCCACGCAACCTAAAAGAGCTACGAGGATTCCAAGGTCGACTTGCGTACATCAGGAGGTTCATTTCGAATATGTCTGGACGCTGTAGACCATTTACTCAACTAATGAAGAAGGGTGTTCATTTCGTTTGGACTGAAGAATGTCAACGAGCGTTTGACGATATAAAGCGATATCTCATGAATCTACCAGTCTTGGTGCCACCAATCTGTGGCATACCATTCTTAATGTATGTCCGTGCTATGGATCATTCATTGGGTGCTTTACTTGCCCAAAAGAACAAAGAAGGCCACGAACAGGCCATCTATTATCAATCGTACTATGATTGGTGCTGAACACCGTTATAGTCCGGTGAAAAAGAGTGCCTAGCTCTTATGTTTGCTGTTCAAAAGACTCGGCATTACATCATTGGCCAAACTATTCATGTCATATCCCGAGTTAATCCTCTTCGGGTATTGATGAAGAAGCCTAGCACACTTAATTCTCGGTTGGCTACATGGGCCATTCTGCTAGCCCAATATGACATGGTATATGTTCCTCAAAAGTCTGTTAAAGGTCAAGCACTGGCAGACTTCTTAGCGGCTCATCCTGTTCCAGAGACATCCAAACTCTATGATGAAATTCCAGATGAGACTTTGGAATCTAATACAATCTCCGAAGAATTTCCTACTTGGCGCTTATTCTTTGACGGTGCATCCAGGATTGGACCCAATGGTGCCATTATCGCAGGAGTTGGAGTTGTCCTTGTTTTTCCAGACGGGTCAGCTATTCAAAGAGCATATTCCTTAGATGAGCCTTGTTCCAACAATGTGGCAGAATATAATGCTCTGCTCATTGGCCTTCAGCTAGCTAAACAACTGGACGTCGAGTACCTTGAAGTCTATGGTGACTCTAAGTTGGTTGTTAACCAAGTTAGAGGGACTTATGAAGTTCGCCATCAAGATCTAGTGCCTTACTTTGAAGTGGCAATCAACATGGCTACATCATTCAAAGCCTTCTTAATCGAATACGTACGCCGAGCTTGCAATACTGAAGCAGACGCTTTGGCTAATCTTGCAGCAGTCCTAACCATCCCTATCAAAAGACAGCAGGTGGTGGTTATCTCTAATCGGAAATTGTTCTGCGTCGAAAACAATCATAATATTAATTTAGTAATCTTACTGAAATCAATTCTATCAGTGAAGATTGGAGAACTCCCTTCATCGATTTCGTAGTCCATGATAAACTCCCTGAAGATCCCAAGGAAGCTACGAGTATTCGTCGGCGGTCTCTCCGATTCTATTACAACCAGACCACCAAAACTCTTTACCGACGGACTTATGACGGTCTACTCTTACGCTGTCTTGCTGGTGATGAAGCGAAGCAAGTATTGCGTGAAGCTCACGACGGTGTCTGCGGAGCATATCAACCTGGTCCTAAACTACAGGATCGCATCCGATCCATGGGTTACTACTGGCCCTCTATGGTATCTGATGCCATCGAATATGCGAGGAAATGTCGAGCTTGTCAAATCCACGCAGATTTCATTCATCAACCGTCAGAATTCCTTCATCCGACTGCTGCTTCCTGGCCTTTTGAAGCTTGGGGCATGGACATCATAGGTCCCATCAATCCTCCATCTTCTAGAGGACATCGGTTCATACTGGCAATAACCGACTACTTCTCCAAATGGGCCGAAGCTATACCATTGGCTGAAGTCAAGACCAGCAGTGTCATCAACTTTGTCAAACATCATGTCATCTATAGATTTGGTATACCTCGACAAATCATCCACGATAATGGACCTCAGTTCATCGGCCAAAAGTTTACAAAGTTCTGTGACGATCATCGGATTGACAATGTCGCTTCGACAGCCTACAATCCTGCTGCTAATGGCTTAGCTGAAGCTTTCAACAAGACTATCATCAAGCTCCTCAAGAAGTTTGTGTCCACTAACAAACGAAACTGGAGTGAAAAGCTTGGAGAATGTCTTTGGGCCTACCGCACTACGGTCCGCAATCCTACAGGCTGTACACCCTTCTCTTTGGTATACGGCTGTGAAGCAGTTCTACCCTTGGAACTTCAAATTCCGTCTTTGAGAATTGCTATCGCCAATGAGCTCACGACAGAGAACAACGACCTTCTTCGACTGCAAGAATTGGAGGCACTCGATGAGAAACGGTTAATGGCTCAACAGCATATTGAGTTATACCAAGCCCGCATCTCAAAGACTTTCAACCGTAAAGTTAAAGTCAGAGCCTTTCAGAAAGGAGAGCTCGTTCTGACAGTCAGACGTCCTATGACTATGACTCACTCGAGCAAGGAAAAATTTGATGCAAAGTGGGAAGGTGTAACGCCCCAGTCCCAAAATACGTAGGACTAGGAACGTAGACATGCCAGCTGTATTCATACGAAGTATACTCCAATATATGGAAGCCTCGTATAAATACATAAGCTGTAAAATGTAGTAGAACCATAACTAATCTCATCCACGCAAAATAAATGAATAAAAGACATCATATAAAGATAATGAATTGTCTTGATACAATATGTTGGGCGGAGACAAATCCACTACCAACAAGTAAAGGAAAAATACATAAGAAAAGATATGAATTTGGCGAGCGAAGCGAAGACGATCCAAATACAATCATCCTCGAAGAAATAGCGATGATCACGGCTAGAGCTAGAACACCTGCGAAAGACAATAGCACACACCTGGAGAGATAACCAGGTCCTCAGAGGAACGTAACAAGACACATAATAGCATAACAGTTGCTCCTTTCTTCAAACGCGTCGCCGTCGCGAAGCTATCTACAAGATTGAAGTTCTCGACGAATGTATTTGCAGCTGTGTAAAAAAGTAAATATGTATATAACATTCGGGGGCCATGATCATTCTTGGTCGGCATCGAGAACATTGTCCTTGTGTCTCGAGCGTTGTAATAGGCCCATGCTCTGGCACCATCAATCAGATACCCCTTTCCTTGTAGGCAAGTTATAGTATTGCCTACGTGGAACTGGTCGTAACCAAATTGACGAGCGAAGCGGCTTGGCAGATATGGATCCAAGAAACCCTCATCTTCAAATCTATACACCAAGTGCGACGGCCTGATCATCCTCAGCCAATCAAATGCTGCCCGACCCAACGGCTGCCTCCCAAGGTCAACTAGATTTGTCGACATATGTTCATAACCGGTTGGAGGGGCAACGCAGTAAAAGTTCTACCCCTTCCCAAGGTTCAAGGCACGTCTGCAATCTTTCAGACTAGTGTATATCCACTTGCTCCGGAAGAATCTCCGCAGATAGCTACCGCCGACTGCTCCCATGTCAGGGTTCATCAATGATGGATGGTGCAGAACTAACCATCCGAACAAATAGGTGTAAGACAACTCCAGTCGTGGAAAGTTCCCCTTCTCGCCCTTCCATTTGAGCATGGATTCTACATAAAGACGAAGACCTGCGTTCACTCTACAGGTCATCGCCGACAGCAAATCCATCCGGTAGCCAAAGACTAACCGGATAGCAGCAAAAAGCACGCCGTGGTGGAAGCGGTCCACAACGCTCGCTCCGGGTACGACGAAGCGTCGGAGCCAATATGTCAGGAAACCCGCCAGCTGGGCTTCCCTTGACATGAGCCTGTAGCCCATTCTCATAAAACTTTCAACAAAATCTCCGGTCTTGAGTGGAGGGTATTGAAGTTCGTCATTAACTTTGATATCCATTTTCTTATTTTCTTCCATCAATCTTATCACTTCACTGTGGCTGAGGGGTTGGAAGAAGGTCGGGTTGCACGTATCATGATCCTTAGTCTTTTTCTCAATGATATGATTAAGGAAAAGATAGGGCAACCACTTTGATGAATAACAGGTGCCGGAAGAACCGCTCTTATAGTACATGGAGCAAATTTTGTAGTGGCACAGTAGTTCCTCAAAAACAGCCACCATCTCTGCATTTTCTCGATGAAGTCGGTCTAACTCGTCGTTTGTTGGAACATATTCCTCATAAGGGAAGTCTCCCATTGGTAAGCACGAGATGTATTTCATCTCATGAAGGGCTAATCCAATTTCCCCGTAGGGTGTCATGAATGTCCCTGTCCTATAATTGTACCTCTCTGCCAAGGCCAGAAACAGATGAGGGTTTGGGAGGAATCCATATACGGTAGCGTATACCGCCTGATATAGCTCGATCTCTTTGAGTTTGTCTTCGAACTGAACCAATATCCAATTGGTTATACAGTTCCACCTTTTGTTGTCTGGGTTCACCAGACCTGTCAACCGGATGTCCTGATCCGGGTATCTGCCCCTCAACCTTTGCATATTCATTAGCAAAGATTGGCGTCCTTACCGGCAGCAGCAAGGAAGAGTTCTCTGGAGGGATGCAGCCAGGCTTCAACCCTATGAGCAAAGTGCTATGACGCTCAGAGGAGCTATAGAACATATCCCTGTTGTTTGGGCCTTTCTTTACACAAATATTCCCTGTCCTTGCTTGCTGGAGGAGGGTAATATCCCAGTCCATCCTCCTGGGATGGCTTGCATGGGCATAGCGGGCTAGAGGGAGACATCTGGCAATGTCCGGTAACAGGATTACCTTCTCCTTTCTCTGGAAGAGTCTCTGCTCAACACGGGGTCTCGGCTGAGAACTCTTGTCAATAGCTTCGCTAAATAAGAACAAGGGTTTCTTATGGGTAATGGCATCGACAGTCTGCAGAGGCTGCCCATTCATCAGACTTAATAAAGTTTCATTGTCCTGAGCTACCAAGATGGCTTGGCGGGAGGATGGCAGAGCATATTGGGGAAATAGCACATGGGACAAATCTTCTTTAAACTCTGGTTCAGCAAGGGATCCTGCAAAGATTTCATACTCTGGGTCCTCTCTGATATTAACTGCATCAAACAGAAAGACAGAATTCAGTATATGCAAAATCAAAGATTCTGTCCAAAAAATCAGCAAAGTGCGCAAGCATCAGATTGTGCTGTCTGCAAAACATTAGATTGCGCAATAACAGCTTCTATGCACAAACTGTCCAGTTGTTCCAACTCATCCACTTGCGCAAGCCATCAGATTGTGCTGAATAACTTGCGCAAAGCATCAGTTTGTGCTGGACAGCCTTACAATCAGCAGATTGCGCTGACTTTTGCCAGCGCGTTCTAACCGATTGCGCAAGAAAATAGTCTTCATAAAAATAAAAACTATTGGGTTTGTGCAACCGAAACCCTAAACAGGGCGGCGCAGTATAACCAAATCTCTAAAAAAAGATAGGTTTGGCGGTTCAAATCATGTCGAAGAACCCTAAAAAGGGTTTTCGATCGAGTAGCTACCTTGCAATGCTGGATGTCCAACTTCATGTCGTGAAATACGCGGCACAGCATGAGTCGAAGACTCGGCGGGGGCCTTGCCCTTGTCGACGGCGGAACGCTTCGGAGCCATTTGAAATCGACGGAGAAGAAGGAATAAAGTCGGAGTAGGCTCGAGAATTTTTCTCTCTTAAGCAAAGTGAAAACAAGTAAAGAATAACAAGAAGAACAAAGAGAACTATTTATAGTTCTTCGAGAGCAACGGTCGCCTCAGATTGCGCCGAAGAAATGGGAGCTAACTCCTCCAATTGCGCAGACAAGTCATTACTTGCGCAACTTGATTTTAAAATCAAAATTCAAAGTATTTCGAAGTTTGACTATTTTCAAACTTCGAAAACTTTGAAGGGGGTCTGGTAGGTCCTAAAAATCAAGTTGCACCCATCAAAGAAGTCATGAAAATCAAGTTATGCATCCTTCAAATGAACTGCGCAGGAGTCAGATTGCGCACCATCTCGATTGTGCAGGCTGAACTGCGCACTCATCCAAGTGCGCAAGCTGACGTGGCCTCGTCATCATTACCTGACAGAGAATCAGATCTTCTGACAACTGACAGCACGGAGAATGAGGAAACTGTTCGTTTATCGTGCAGCACAGCGCTCGAGGACAACTGTACATGCAGCGCAATCAGCCAGACTCTTTGCAGCGCGGTCCATCCCAGCACAATCTGAAGCCAGCGTAATTCAGGTGGCGCCCTCCATCAAGACAACTGACAAATGAACACGTGGCCTTCATGCCATCAATTACTCATCATGTGGCAACCGTCTATACACGATCAAGCGTATTTCAATCAAACAATGCCACGCGTCACATACAGATGGTCCACGATCGAGTAACTGCCTGCACAGTTCATTCCAGCACAAGCCAAAGTCTGCGCAATCCATCCTGCGCAAGTCAGAATAACTAGAAGTTAGTTATTTCCAGAACTCTATAAATAGAGTTTCAAGCCTTCATTAAGGGACACACACACACATAGAGATCAGAATTATCACCAGAGATCAGGAGTTCTTGCCAAAGTGCTGCTGCAATCTTCAGAGGCTATCGTCTTCAAAGTTCACATCGTCCAAGGGATAAAGCGATCGTCATTCAGATCGGATTCCTATAGTTGTACTTTCCCAGAATTCTTGTAATCTTCTTACAAAGTTTGTTGAAATAAAGATCAACTTTTGTTTTTGCAAACAGGTAGTAGTCCACTTGCCGTTCCAGAAGCTCGTCGATCCCAGAGAATGCGAAGTTTTTGCGATGAGAATGGAAGATGAGCCAAGAGAGAGGCTTCCCGGGACAGATAGGTGCTTTGTGGTAGAATGAGAACCACTCACGAGAATGCTGGGTGGACTTGAAGATTGTAGGATTGTATCCTTGCGTTGGTGCAAGAGAGAATAGGGCGACGAAAGGCGGAGTGGCGGAGGAGAAGGAGCCATCGTGGCGAGAACGCTTGCTGTGAGAAGCCATGGAAGGAGGAGGGAGGAGTTTGAATGGAGTTTTTGTAGATAGGGCAAAGAGGAGGAGAAAGGGGGATTTAAATTGGAAGGCAGGGGTGGATGGGGGAAGATAAAGGAGTACACCGGTTTATAGGAAGAATAAATGTTAAAGAACGGATTTCGAGAGAAATAAAGAGACAACAGCAGTTCGTTTACTGCGCCTGTTCAGCGAATACGAAAAATCCGGCAGATATAAGCGAATTTTCGACGGAGAATCCGTGCGAAGATAAGTTCAAATAAATATGGCAGGTGAACGGTCAAATCAGTTTTATAAATTGGATAAGTCAGCGACTGACAGTCTGTGCCAAGATTAATATCGGATAATCTGACGGATGATTGCGGATATCCGACGAAAGATCTTGTGTGTCACTATAAAAGCTGCTGGAATAAGTTCAGATTATCCGACGAATTTTTGCAAAAATCCTTCGGATATTTCGGATCATAGTTAAAAAACATGGTTTAAAGGATTCATCAAGGAGGCCAATTTCGCGACATATGAAGGAGAAACGATCTTCGACGAGAGGTTTGGTGAAGATGTCAGCAAGTTGATGGTCAGTATCTATAAATTCAACAGGAATGTCTCCCTTGAGTTGATAGTCACGAAAAAAGTGGTGTTGAATCTCAATGTGTTTGGTGCATGAGTGATAAATCGAATTTTTAGTAAGATTACTAGAGCTAGTATTATCACATTTGATAAAAATACTATTTGAAGAAATAGCATAGTCTACAAGTGTTTGTGTCATCCAAAGAATTTGTGTACAACAACATCCGGCCGCAATGTATTCGACCTGAGTCGTGGAAAGAGCAACTGAGTTTTGTTTCTTACTAAACCATGAAACCAAAGATTTTCCAAGGATTGGCATGTATTGCTAGTACTTTTTCGGTCAATCTTGCAACCGACAAAATCTGCATCCGAATAGTCAATAAGCTCATGATGAAGGTTTTGGATACCAAAGTCCCATATTAATGGTGCCTTTGAGATACCAAAAAATGCGCTTAACGGCGCATAAATGTGATTCTTTAGGATTTGCTTGGTATCGTGCACATAAACAAATACTAAACATGATATCGGGACGACTAACAATTAAGTAGAGCAATCTACCGATCATACCTTGATACTTACGAATATCGATCGAGACGCCATTTTCATCTTGATCAAGCTTGGTTGTTGCGGCATCAGAGTTTTCATTGATTTAGATGAGTCTAGCTCAAAGCGCTTTAGAAGATCCTTTGTATATTTGGCTTAATTGATGAAAGTGTCGTGAGGTCCTTGCTTGATTTGTAGACCAAAAAAGAAGGATAATTCGCCCATCATGCTCATTTCAAATTCGTCCTACATAACTTTGGCAAACTCTACACATAGTTTCTTGTTAGTGGAACAAAAAATGTTATCATCAACATAAATTTGAACTAATAGAAGTGTGCCATTATGAGTTTTGATAAACAGTGTGGTGTCAACTTTTCCCTTTGAGAAGTTGTAAGAAATGAGAAATGAGCTAAGATGCTCATACCAAGCACGAGGAGCTTGCTTAAGGCCATAGAGGGCTTTGTGTAGTTTGAAAACATGATCAGAAAAATGAAAATCTTCAAAACCGGGAGGTTGCTTGACATAAGCCTCTTCTTTAATAACACCATTCAAGAAGGCACTTTTGACATCCATTTGAAAAAGTTAGAAATTATTGAAACAAGCAAAGGCATAAAGCATCCGAATGGATTCAAGACAAGCAACCAGAGCATAGCTTTCTTCGTACTCAATGCCTTTCTCTTGGTTATAGCCTTGAGCAACCAAACGAGTGACGATACCATCATCATTAAGTTTATTTCGAAACACCCATTTGTCTCAATAATGGAATAGTTGTGGGACTTAGGAACGAGTTCCCAAACATTGTTTCGTTCAAATTGATTAAACTCTTCTTGTATTGTGATCATCCAAAATTTATCATTAAAAGCATCATTAATATTTTTAGGCTCTATTTGTGAAATAAAAGCTACGTTTGCGCAGTGATCTCGTGTAGAAGATCCAGTGCTAATCCGTGAGGAGGGGTTACCAATGATAAGCTCCTTGGGATGATGGGGAACAAATCTCCTTTCTTTGGGGAGATCTTCTTGAGGAGGCTATGATGATGGAAAGTCTTCAGGTGGAGTAGTCTCAACTTTATTGTTGGATGAAGGAATATGAGTATCTCCAAGAGAAGAGTTTTTCAAATCAAAAGAGATGTCATCAACATCATTCGAGGAGTTAGATGTGGAAATATTAAGTTCGTCAAATGAGACATTGATTGACTCTTCAACTACAAGATTTCTTTTGTTAAAACACGAAAACATTTTCTATGCATAGAATAACCAAGAAAGATACCTTCATAGGCTTTTTCTTCAAATTTGCCTAGGTTATCTTTGGTGTTTAAAATAAAGCATTTGCATCCAAATTTTTTAAAATATTCAATAGAATTTTTTTTGTCAAACCAAAGCTCATATGGAGTTTTCTTAAAAATAGGTCTAATCAAGACTATTTATAACATAACATTCCGTGTTAACGATTTCCGTCCAAAAGTATTGGAGAAGCTTGTATTGGTTTAACATGACCCTTGCCATATCGCCAAGGGTTCTATTCTTTCTTTCCACAACACCATTTTGTTGTGGAGTTCTAGGACAAGCAAAATCATGACTAAAACTATTTTTATCACAAAATCTTTTAAAATCGGCATTATCAAATTCTCCTCCATGACCACTTCTAATTTTTTTGTTCACAATGCCTTTCTCATTTTGAACTCGTTTACAAAAAGCATCAAATTCACGAAAAGTATCACTTTTATTGGTAAGAAAAATAACCCAAGTGAATCTTGAAAAATTATCAACTAAAACAAAAGCATAGATTTTGCCACCAAGACTAGCTACTCTACTAAGATCAAATAAATCCATATTAATAAGTTAGAGAGGTCTAGTAGTGCTCATTGAGTTAATGGATTTGAAAGAAGACTTTGTTAATTTACTCTTATCGCATTTTTCACATACTATGTCTTTCTTGAATGGAATGCTTAGGAGTTCTCTAACAAGCTTCTTGGAGGCCAGTCGGGAGATGGTGTCCATGTTGGCGTGCCCAAGTCTCATATGCCAAAGCTAACTCTCATCATTCTTTGCTATTGTTAGTGCTTTCAACAAGATAAATAACATAATGTTATTTTCTCTTATACCTTCATACACAGTAGAACCACTTGTGCTATCAGAGATGAAGCATTTGTGTTTAATAAAGTTAATATCATAGCCATTATCTGTGAGATGGCTAATGCTAAGAAGGTTGTGCTTAAGATTTGTAACAAGGCAAACATTTTTAATAGAAGGATAAGGAGGGGAGCCGATATTACCATGTCCAATGATGTACCCCTTTAGATTATTGTCGAAGGATACATGTCCTTTATCGATAGCGTTACAAAAAGTGAAGCATCACCGATCATGTGCCATGAGTAACCGCTATCGAGAATCCATTTACTTCTAGCATGTGATGGAAGATTCACCTACAACACAAGTTGAAGATGAAGACTTTGGTACCCATAAATATTTGATTCCTTGACGGTTAGTTTTAGGAACCCATTCAAACATTCTCATGTAAACATGCTTTCTCATTTGACAATAATGAGATGTGTGTCCAAGTAAACCACAATAGTGGCACATCATGGGTGTCATAGGTATAGAGGAAAGTGAGTGAGTGTTATGTGTATGAGGAGTTCTAGTATGAGTGTTGTGATGATGATAGTAGAAAGCATGATGTGATATGTTTTTCTTTTCAAAGGGTCCTCTTTGTGTGTGCATATGTATGGGATATGACCTATGTGTTGTGTTCTTGTGAGTGTGATTCTTGTGGCTAGTATTGTGATGTGTGTTGGGGTGTCTTTGATTATGGTGTTGTGTGTTTGTGTGAGCCATGTCTCTATCAACTTGTTTCTTACTATTTGTAAGAAGGTCATTGAATTTGATAGAGGTTGCATATTCTCTTTGGTTTGTGGCAAGTGTATTGTGCATAGCAAGTTCATATCCTTCCTTGAGGAATTGATATTCAACATCCTTTTTTCTTGATGACGTCTTGGGCTTCTTGGAGCTTTAGTCGAAGAGACTCAATCTCATCCGTGTCAGAAGTGGGAGATTTCCCTTTTATATCAATAATGATATTGAAAAGTCTTTCTATTTCTTGTTTGTTAGTGTCAATCTCCTTAAGAGATTTTCTATACTTCTTATAACCTTGTGTTTGTCGTGTAATTCAAGAATAACATTTTTTAATTCGGTGTGAGAGAGATCATTCATGGAGAAGTCATCAAGTACCTAGTTTGACTCTGTCGCCATAAGACAAACATTTGCATTATGCTTGCATTCTTTATCGTTGTCCGAGTCACCAGCATTACTTTCGCACCAGATACTAGTGTTAGCGTACTTCCTGGAAGATTAGCTTCCTTTGTTAGACTTCTCGTACTTGCCGGATTTTTTTTCCCCATTGGACAGTCTCTCTTTGTGTCCGATTCTCTTGTAGTTATAGCAAGATGGCTCTTCGTCGTTGTCTCGTCTTGTACGGTTTGCTTTGTTGAACTTGAGAAACTTTCGGAAGTGTTTAGCGGTGAGAGCAATCTCTTCATCATCTGATTCATCATCATCGGAGCTATCTTTTGAGGAGAACTTGGTGGCCTTAAGAGCAAAAGTCTTTTCTTTTTCCTTCGTCTTTTCCTTATCTTTTTCTTATATGGAGGATTCCTCTTGGTCCTTCATGTCTAGCTCGTACGTTATTAGCTTTTCCATGAGGGACTCAAGGTTCATAGCTGTTAGATCGTTCCCCTCAATAATAGCGGTATGTCATGGACTTAGTGTTTTTGCTAGCACTTTGTCCCGTGTGGCGTACTATTTTTCTCATCGAAGACTCGTGCAAGCCTTTCCAACATGACTTAGCTAAATCGCTAAGGAAAATAAGAAGAGTGGAGCCAAGTGGGACTCGTAAGAACTTCTTTATTGAATTGGAGAATGCTTACAAGTTTTAGGTGGTGAGGAACAAATGAGGCCTCCCCCTTATTTATAATGGCTCATAGAACTTTACATGGAAAGTCCTGAAAGGAATATTCAAAGATTATTCTTCCTACCATAACTGGAACGGCATATTCTAGGTTTATTCCCTAAGAACATAAAAGAAAACTTCACGGACCATCCAGAAGGTTCTTGGGCCTCCTAGAAGGATCTTGGGCCTTCCAGAGAAATCCACCGTCTTTCAGAGAGTCCCGCCATCTTCTGGAATATTCTAGAAGCTTCTCTCATAACCTTGGTCCGTGGAAATGTTATGAAACTTGGCCTTAGGCGGGGCACAACATTTGGGACGTTACATTCTACCCCACCTAAGGCGTTGACGCCCTCGTCAACCATGCTCGCTGAGAAACGCCTGGATCTCGGCTTCGAACTGATGCAGCGTATCCGTACGTTCCCAGCTAGACTCGAAATAAGGTATGCCCTTCCATTGGATGAGGTACTCCACATACGGGGACACGCTTCGCCGACGAATGGTCCTCTTGTCCGGCACGGCTTCCACTTCCTTACTTAAGGACGTCGTCATGGTCGCCGTAGGTCACTTCGGAACTCCTCGCTGGGGGTCCTCCAAGTCTTCATGGTACGGCTTCAGGCAACTGGCATGGAAGACTGGATGAATCTTCAGCTTGGCGGGGAGTTCGAGATTGTAGGCCACCTTGCCTACCTTCTTGAGCACGGGAAAGGGGCCTTTGTACTTCCGAATCAGTTCTTTATGTAATTTTAGGATCACCTTAAACTGTTGTGGTTGTAGCTTCACCAGCACTATGTCCTCCTCGTACTCAACCGGCCTTCGCCTTGCGTCGGCCCACTTCTTTATTTTCCTCGCGGCCTTCTCCAGAAATGCTTTGGCAATGTCTGTCTTTGCCTTAAAATCTGAAATGAACAGGTTGGCCGCGTGGCTTCTACTCGAGGATCCCGCACTCAGCGTGTGCGGGGCGAGTGGCTGGCGACCCATCACCAACTCGAATGGGCTGTTGTGTGACGACTCGCTCTGTTGAAGGTTGTAGCAGAACTGAGCGACGTCGAGGTGATGCACCCAATCCCTCTGGTTGGCACTCACAAAGTGCTGCAAGTACTTCTCGAGTAGTGAATTGACCCGCTCGATCTGTCCGTGCGTCTGCGGGTGGAAGCTGGTCGAGAAGTGCAAGTCCGTCCCGAAGATTTTGAACACTTCCGTCCAGAACTTCCCCGTGAAGCAGGGATCCTGATCGCTGACAATGTTCACCGAGATATCCCAGAACTTCACCACGTGGCTGATGAACAGTCGCACAGCCTCCTTTGCCGTGCAGTCCATTGAAGCAGCAATGAAGGTCACATACTTGGAGAATCGGTCCACCACCACGAGAATGGACACAAACGCCCCCACTTTCGGCAGGGTTGAGATGAAGTCCATCGATATGCTCTCCCACGATCTGCTCGGCACGGAAAGAGGCTCCAGTAGGCCTCCGGGCTTCTGATGGTCCACCTTATCTTGTTGGCACACAAGACAGATGCGCACATAGTCCTCCACATCCTCGCGCATGCGAGGCCAGTAGTATGCAGCCTCCAGCAGCGCCAAGGTCCACTTTTGCCCTGGATGTCCAGCCCACTTCGTATCATGGCACTCCTTGAGCAGCCGTCTCCGCAAGCCACTCCACTTAGGCACGACCACCCTGTCGCACATAGTGTAGAGAAGTCCGTCTTTCAGCCAGAACCTTCTCGTTTTGCCCTTCTTGACAAGCTTTACTATGGCCTGTGTTAGTGGGTCCTACATGATACCCACTCGAATACGGTCCAGAATGTCTTTCTTGAGCAAGCACACCGATGAGAGCTCGGCCTTCCTGCTAAGCGCATAGGCCACCTGATTTTTCTTGCCGGGTTTGTACCGTAACTCCATATCGAACTCGGGTAGGTAATCTTGCCATCGCGCCTGCTTCGGAGACAGCTTCTTCTGGGACTGGAAGTAGCTCATGGCAACATTGTCCGACATAACCACGAACTTGGTACCGAGAAGGTAGTACCGCCATGTCCTTAAGCTATACACGACCGCGGTCATCTCCTTCTCTTGTACCATATAGCGCCGCTCGGTATCATTCAACTTGCGGCTCTCGAACGCGATAGGGTGCCCTTTCTACAACAATACCCCACCGATGGCGAAGTCGAACGCGTCCGTATGCACTTCGAACGCCTTGGAGTAGTCCGACAGAGATAAGACTGGCTCTTCTGTCATAGCCCGCTTCACTGCCTTGAATGCCTCCTCGCATCGGGGCGTCCAGCTCTACGCCCGATCCTTCCGCAGCAGGTCGGTCAGAGGCGCTGTAATGGCAGAATATTTTCGGATGAACCGTCGGTAGTAGTTCGCCAAGCCAAGGAACGATCGCAGCTCCGTCGGTCTGGTGGGAGCCTCCCACTCCCGAATGGACTGGTCCTTCGCGCCATCCATCCATATCTTGACATGCCCGATCCAATGCCCCAAGAATGACACCTCTTCTTATGCAAATGAGCACTTCTTCCGCTTGACGAAGAGTTCGTTCTCCCTCAGCACTTGGAAGATAGCCTTCAAATACTTAATGTGCTCCTCCATCGTGTTTGAATACACGACAATGTTGTCGAGATAGACCACGACGAACCGATCCAGGTAGGGATGAAAGAACTTGTTCATCAAGGTACAAAAAGTTGCAGGAGCGTTTGTTAGACCAAAAGGCATAACTAGAAACTCATATATGCCATACCTCGTGACACATGCCGTCTAAGCCTCGTTGTAAAACCCCTAAATTTCTACTACGATTTTTTTAATTAATATGGTATTGATTTTTATACTTCGTATTTGTACGTCGCGTACGAGTTTGCGTTTCCTAAATTTCTCGTCAAGTGCGAATAAGTGCGAAGTACATATTTTTTTATAAAACATTTTAATTATATAGATGTAGAAAATATTTCAAAATAATAGACGATAAATATTTTATATTGCTTGAAGTTGTAAATGCGTCGCGTCGAGGATTGTCAAACTTTATTTTTTTATAAAAAAAGGCCATTTTATTTTATGGTACAAGTATAACAAGTAATTTAGAAAAACTGCGTTTTATATAAGTATTATTTTTGCATACGAGTGTATCTATATTTGTATTTTCGAAATTAATTATTATCATTAATATATTATTTCGAAAAAATATATTAAATATGGGTTGATTTAATATGTAATTAATTATGGTGATTTAAGTTAAAAAAAATTATTAAGTTATTTAAATACAATTTAAATTAGAGGTATAATCTATCTACATTAGATTATATTTGATTGAGTTACTTTTAAATCAATTTGAATCAAATAGTAGAAAATCTAAGGGGAATTAAAACTCTTCTTAGTCCTTATCTAGATAATACTTTTATAAACCCCCTGATTTTTCAAAATAAATATTTGTGGATTTTTTGGATTTTTAAATAACTATTTATTGGCTTATTATATAATTTGTATTATTTTACATATATTTAGTATAGTGCTCATTGGTGAATTTAGTATAAAAATATATAAATTTATTTTTCTATTACATTAAGGATCTAAACTATATTATACAAAAAAAATTCTCAAAATTTTAGAATTTATTTCATAACTTTTATTATTTTTTACATGTTACTTATATTGTACACTATTTACATAATATAGAATAAATATCAATTTAGTATTAAATATTTTAGCTTGTATAAATGAGATTAGATGAAGGTTGTTTAAATAAATATTAACTCTATTTCTTATCTATAGTAATTTTAAATAATGTTATAGATAATTTAGATAAATATGAACTATATTTTAAGTTAATCATAATCCTAAGCCTAATAGGAAAGCATCCCTATCTATATCCTATCCTAACAAAGCAAACTCCAATTTATTTAAATCAAATCCTATCTAATTTAGGAGATAAATCTAAAATAAATATCTACATAAACCCAATACATCTCCCTTTTATCAGCCATAATTTGAAATTAATTTTAGTCCAATAGAAACTCTAAAATTCGTCATTAGAATTCAGTCCCGCTTTTTAGTAGCAAGAGCAACTTGGAACGACGATATCTCCTAGCTCCGAACTCCGTTTTGCCTTCAGTTTTTTTTTAAAAGAAGTGTATCGAGGTAAGCTCTCTAGAAACATATTTTAATAGATAAAATTTGTTCTATAGATTTCTACAAAACTGTTTGAGTATCTAGTGTTCAAAAAAATAAACGTGTTTCAGTATTTTTGCGATTTAGGGAGATTCCGGAAACGAAAATACGATCCGTTTAGTTTTTCGAAAAGCTAATACGAAAACCTATTCCATATCCTAATTTCAGAATTTACTAAATAAATTTAATAGTTACAATATTAATTATAATTAGATAATAGACTATTTTCAGCATCCGGAGATGTTTGTTTGGACCTTAGTTCCTCAGCAGTCGTTGTTCCATCTACTTTCCTGTCTGATCTTCGCCACCACAGTGCTCAGGACCCAGGCAAGTATACCTTGCTAATTAACTATCATATTATTTATTTTTTGTATTACCTTTGT
The DNA here is from genome assembly GCA_029216955.1 of Iris pallida. Lineage (NCBI taxonomy): Eukaryota > Viridiplantae > Streptophyta > Magnoliopsida > Asparagales > Iridaceae > Iris > Iris pallida. The sequence goes on from JANAVB010002400.1 coordinate 863,255, forward strand.
TTTATATTTGTTATTTTTTTGTTATAAACTGTGCGTCCAAGCCACACTTAGGAGCAAGCGACTCTATTAGTCGTTTTACTTTACTATATGCATGTTAACTTAGTTTTAGTGGACTACCTTCTTGTTGGGGGATATCCTTATATCTCTTTGGGCCATGACACTCACACTACACGATTTGAGACATTTTGCTAGGGACATGACTTATGGACTGGCCATCTCTAAAGTCATGTGACGGTAGATGATCGTAACTGCTATGACTAGGGTTTTAGAGACTCAAGCAGTTACAAAACTGGACAGGTTATGGACATGACTTGAACAGCATGAGAAATATTGGGGGAGGACAGTCGCTAATGCGTATGGAAATCCAAACAAGTAAACCACAGTCTCCGGATGGAACTGTGGCATTTTATATTTGCAGATGCCCTCTGATGTTTTGGACGTTACGGACGGATACGTATGACTGGATGCCAGTTGCATACTTATAGCCTAAAATCCCACCCATGCGCATGAAAGTTGTCCTCTAAATTGCACAATAGATGATTAGCATTCCCTTTTTGCATATTGGTGCCTAGGAGAGTCTTGCATATTATTATTATTTTGACAGTTCATATTAGCATGTTCTTTCTGTATCTTGCTACGTCCCTCTGAGGACCTGGTTATTCCCCAGGTGTGTTCATGTCTTCCGCAGGTATCCTAGACGGGATCGTGGTCTTCTCCATTTATTCGAAGATGACGTGACTTGGTTCCTCCTTGCTACTTCTACTTAGTCCTTTTATATATCATGTACTTCTTCCTTTTTATTTTGGTTGGTAGTGGATGTGTCTCCACCCAACATATTGTACCAAGACAATTCATTATATGATATCTTTTATTCCTTTATTTTGTGGATGAGATTAGTTAGTTGTCGTTTACTGTATTTTACAGCTTATGTATACATACAAGGCCCTATACTTCGTATGTATACAGCTGGCATGTCTACGTACTTAGTCCTACGTATTTTGGGACTGGGGCGTTACATGTTTTTGTGGTGGCCCATGCAGGTCAAGTTTATCACTTCGGTTACGTTATTGTACCAATGTGAGCCTGCATATAGGATTAGAGTCTAGAATCTCATTCATCTAATTGACATCCTTTCTTGATTTTAAATTTCGAACTCTCGTTCGACCTCCTTGATTTGTATCTTGCTTGACTCCTTCTATCGTAAATTCTTAGTTTCATGCTTAGTGACAACTAGGAAGATGATTACACTAGTATATGCTCATAAGTTAAACACATGGCTAGAAGGATTACATTGACAATAAATATGCATTGAGGTCTTATTTGTGTATAAAAGCATTTATGTTTCCTAAAAGTATGATCTTAAGAGTTAGTAAATTCTAAGTTGGGTAGTAGATATGGATTTTATCTTGATACTACTAAAGGATTGATAAATTGAGAAAACAAAATGTTGATTTTTGTGAAATAGTTATGATTTATTTGAGTATGAAATCGATATAAGAAATAGCTTAAGATTTTTAAATTTAGTGGTACGATTTAAACATTTATTTTTGAAGGATGATAGTAAAAATTTTGGTTTAAAATATTTTGGAAGATATGAAATTGATTGACAAAAATTTTAAATTTATATTTGATGATTGATTGATAAGATTATTTTGAGTTTAAAGTTGGATTGATAACATTAAAAACTGGATAAACAATTTATTGGTGTTATGATAAAGGTTAATATGATACTGTTGGAAGGTATTCACGAAAGGACCAATAAATCCTATAAGATGGAGAAAACAAAATTTTATTTGATGGTTTTAGAAATACTTATGATATATGGGGATGTGAAAGAGAAAAAATATCTTAAGTTTTTCGTGTCATATGATTTAAAAATAAAGTTATTTAGATTTTGAGTTTAAGGTTTCGATTTGTGTATTAAATGTTGGTAAAAAAATAAGGAGAGGAAAGGTGTTGACAATAATCTAAAGGGATACCTCGAGATTTATTGAAGGAATTAAAATTTTAAACTATGATTATACTTGGCGACATAAAATGATTTTTGGTAAATTAATTTGAGAATCCTATTGAGAATTGTTAAGGAAGCTTGAAAAATTAGAAGACTAGACTTGTATTGATAAGAAACCAAGATGGACATGGGGTCACCTTAATGAGATGGAAGTATACCCCATTATTTGCCATATCATCCATGATCATTACACATACACAAGTGAAGTTAGTTATCTACCAAACCATGTGATTATATCTCAATTTTGACTTACTCGACCTTTCCCCAAATCCAGATCTTTTATTGTGACCTTCTAACCATTTGAAATTTGAGAAATGAATTAATCGTTCCTTGACTTTATCCACCTAGGAGACTATCTTCTCTCTAAAAATTGTGTCCCTAATTTATTTTACTATATTGCTTAATTAATTTTATTTCATGCTTCAACTTGATCTTCTTTAATGTTTGTGCATTAATTGTCACTTCATGAACTCCCACTTTCTATTTTAGATCTTTTTGTGTCCTTTACCGTGACTTTGATATTTGGAGTGTAATACTAGATGTTACCTTCCAACAAATTTTATATGTAACACCTAGACGAGCTCACCTTCATGTAGGTATATCACGTGCCACTAAAACATGTCTTCTTGTACTCTATTTTCATGATATGACTTTTGGGCCAAAAAGACTAAACTGTAACCTTTACCATGATACCGATATATTTTTCGACCAAGGATAGGGATTCAACCTCGACTCAATTCTTTTGATCTGATATGTGATTTTGTCCTACTTAATTCCTTAAATACTTAACTTTGTGCTTTATCTTGATTGCTTGACCCATTGTCCCAACACACTACTAGTTTAACTCTTGTAAGTTGGGTAGAATACCTCATGACCTAACAAACCTTTGTCCTTGTGACCCATATTGATAAGTTTACTTAGACTATAGAATTCAGAGGAGCCTAACTTATCTAGTCAACCAAGCCATAGATAAGAAAACACTAGGACGACTGCATAAGCCCAAACTTCAGGCAAGACTTAGATTTTAATGGACCTTCGACTATTTAATTTCCTTCATTAGTATTCCTTACTTATATTTTGACTATCTTATGATGCTAATTTAGCCTTAGTTTTGCAAGCTTATTCTTTTATCGAGCTTGTTCACGACATATATGTTATTGGGGATGCCCACTAATATATTGTCTAATCAGAACCGGTGCATGATGGTCTGATCAACCTAGTGCACTTTGGTTCGCTTTTTATATATTGTTTGACGTGGATGGAGACGTAGTTAAACTTGGCCTCTAGAATTCCATCCGCGACTGCCTTGGCAATTCTTTTTAAAAAAATTTAATCGTCTTTGAACCACTTATTCGTATTCGATAATATCTTCTTCGAACTCTTTATTATTTTCGTCTTTTGCCTATATTAGAAAGACAAACACTCGTACTTGATATCTCCTTAGTGGCCCACCATCTATTGCCAAGATAGTTAACCACTGACCGACCAATGTGACTATATCCCCGTCTTGAGTTACCTTTTTCCTCTACCCTAGATTTATTACCGCAACCTTCTAATCGTTCTTGAAACTTAAAAATGATTCAAATTATTTCCTTAACCATACCTTAAACCTAGACGACTATATTCGCTCAAGAAACCATCTCTCCTAAATGTCTAAATTATTCTCTTTGACCTACTCAATTCTATTCTATTCTCTAATTCGTGTTATCATAATTTTATTACCTTAACTAGCAACCCTTCTTCAATTCCATAACCATGATGTATTTTCGTAGATATCAAAATCACGATCTTCCAATGCATGTTTATGTCGAACGTCGTTTCTTTGCCTCATCCAAAAATTTAATCGTATTTCTGTATTGATGAACTCTTTCTATCTTCCCTACCCTAGCTATTCCAAAATTTCGAGGACAAAATTCTTGTAAGTTGGGTAGGATGTAAAACCCCTAAATTTCTACTACGATTTTTTTTAATTAATATGGTATTAATTTTTGTACTTCGTATTTGTACGTCGCGTACAAGTTTGCGTTTCCTAAATTTTTCGTCAAGTGCGAATAAGTGCGAAGTACATATTTTTTATAAAACGTTTTAATTATATAGATGTAGAAAATATTTCAAAATAATAGACGATAAATATTTTATATTGCTTGAAGTTGTAAATGCGTCGCGCCGAGGATTGTCAAACTTTATTTTTTATAAAAAAGGCCATTTTATTTTATGGTACAAGTATAACTAGTAATTTAGAAAAACTGTGTTTTATATATGTATTATTTTTGCATGCGAGTGTATATATATTTGTATTTTCGAAATTAATTATTATCATTAATATATTATTTAGAAAAAGTATATTAAATATGGCTTGATTTAATATGTAATTAATTATGGTGATTTAAGTTGAAAAAAATTATTAATTTATTTAAATACAGTTTAAATTAGAGGTAGAATCTATCTACATTGGATTATATTTGATTGAGTTACTTTTAAATCAATTTGAATTAAATAGTAGAAAATCTAAGGGGAATTAAAACTCTTCTTAGTCCTTATCAAGATAATACTTTTGTAAACCCCCTGATTTTTCAAAATAAATATTTGTAGAATTTCTGGATTTTTAAATAACTATTTATTGACTTATTATATAATTTGTATTATTTTACATATATTTAGTATAGTGCTCATTGGTGAATTTAGTATAAAAATATATAAATCTATTTTTCTAGTACATTAAGGATCTAAACTATATTATGCAAAAAATATTTCTCAAAATTTTAGGATTTATTTCATAACTTTTATTACTTTTTATATGTTACTTATATTGTACACTATTTACATAATATAGAATAAATATCAATTTAGTATTAAATATTTCAGCTTGTATAAATGAGATTAGATGAAGGTTATTTAAATAAATATTAACTCTATTTATTATCTATAGTAATTTTAAATAATGTTATAGATAATTTAGATAAATATGAACTATATTTTAAGTTAATCATAATCCTAAGTCTAATAGGAAAGCATCCCTATCTATATCCTATCCTAACAAAGCAAACTCCAATTTATGTAAATCAAATCCTATCTAATTTAGGAGATAAATCTAAAATAAATATCTATATAAACCCAATAAATCTCCCTTCTATCAGCCATAATTCGAAATTATTTTTAGTCCAATAGAAACTCTAAAATTCGTCATTAGAATTCAGTCCCGCTTTTTAGTAGCAAGAGCAACTTGGAACGACGATATCTCCTAGCTCCAAACTCCATTTTGCCTCCAATTTTTTTTAAAAGAAGTGTATCGAGGTAAGCTTTCTAGAAACATATTTTAATAGATAAAGTTCGTTTCGTAGATTTCTACAAAACTGTTTGAGTATCTAGTGTCCAAAAAATAAACGTGTTTCGGTATTTTTACGATTTCGGGAGATTCCGGAAACGAAAATGCGATCCGTTTAGTTTTTTGAAAAGCTAATACGAAAACCTATGCCATATCCTAATTTCAGAATTTATTAAATAAATTTAATAGTTACAGTATTAATTATAATTAGATAATAGACTATTTTCAGCATCCGGAGATGTTTGTTTGGACGTTAGTTCCCCAGCAGTCGTTGTTCTACCTACTTTCCTGTCTGATCTTCGCCACCACAGTGCTCAGGACCCAGGCAAGTATACCTTGCTAATGAACTGTCATATTATTTATTTTTTGCATTATTTAATTTGTTTCATATTTGTTTTTTTTTGTTATAAACTGCGCGTCCAAGCCACACTTGGGAGCAAGCGACTCTATTAGTCGTTTTACTTTACTATATGCATGTTAACTTAGTTTTAGCAGACTACCTTCTTGTTGGGGGATATCCTTATATCTCCTTGGGCCATGACACTCACACTACACGGTTTGAGACATTTTGCTAGGGACATGACTTATGGACTGGCCATCTCTAAAGTCGTGTGACGGTAGATGATCGTAACTGCTATGACTAGGGTTTTAAAGACTCAAGCAGTTACAAAACTGGACAGGTTATGGACATAACTTGAACAGTGTGGAAAAATTGGGGGAGGACAGTCGCTAGTGCGTATTGGAATCCAAACAGGTAAACCACAGTCTCCGGATGGAACTTTGGCATTTTATATTTGCAGATGCCCTCTGACGTTTTGGACGTTACGGACGGATACGTATGACTGGATGCCAGTTGCGTACTTATAGCCTAAACTCTCACCCATGCGCATGAAAATTGTCCTCTAAATTGCACAATAGATGGTTAGCATTCCCTTTTTGCATATTGGTGCCTAGGAGAGTCTTGCATATTATTATTATTTTGACAGTTCATATTAGCATGTTCTTCCTGTATCTTGCTACGTCCCTCTGAGGACATGGTTATTCCCCAGGTCTGTTCATGTCTTCCACAGGTATCCTAGACGGGATCGTGGTATTTTCTATTTATTCGAAGATGACGTGACTTGGTTCCTCCTTGCTACTTCTACTTAGTCCTTTTATATATCATGTACTTCTTCCTTTTTATTTTGGTTGGTAGTGGATGTGTCTCCACCCAACATATTGTACCAAGACAATTCATTATATGACATCTTTTATTCCTTTATTTTGTGGATGAGATTAGTTAGTTGTGGTTTACTGCATTTTACTGCTTATGTATACATACAAGGCCCTATACTTCGTATGTATACAGCTGGCATGTCTACGTACTTAGTCCTACGTATTTTGGGACTGGGGCGTTACATCGTCGCCCTCCGTAATCCGGACTTGATAATACCCCGAACGCAGATCAAGTTTGGAGAAGTATCTTGCGCCCCCAAATTTGTTGAATAAGTCCACCACCAACGGGATGGGATATTTGTTCTTGACGGTTACCTTGTTTAGTGTACGATAGTCGATGCACAAACGAAGACTTCTATCCTTCTTCTTCTGGAACAACACCGGTGCTCCATATGGGGCCTTCGACGGTCTAACGAATCCTGCGTGCAACGGCTCCTTAAGTTGCTTCTTCAACTCGTCTAGCTCGAGCGGGGCCATCCAATATGGAGCCATGGTAGGCAGTTTCGTGCCCGGCTACAACTCGATGGCATGGTCTACCTCCCTCCGTGGAGGTAGCCTCTTTGGCAACTCCTTCGGCATGAAGTCCCCAAACTCCACAAGGACGTCTTCGATCTCAGGCGGAAGAACCCCCTGCACGGGTGCCTCCTCCGTCTTGAGCACCGTAAGGTAAGTCGTCTCTCTGTGTCGCATCCCCTTCTTGAGTTATAAGATGGAGAGAGCATTTCCCTTTGCAAGCTCGTCTCGTGCCACAGTCACCATGCACGGAGAGCTCTTCTCGATGATTCCGACGACTCCCAGATGCGACATTGGGACTGCCTTTGCCGAAGTAAGGAAGTCCATCCCGAGGATCATGTTGAAGTCTCCAGTGGTGCGGCCGTAAGACTGGTGACACCCGTCTAGTATCCCACTTGAATCTTCACACCTTTGGCCACCCCCTGCACGAGGCGTGCCTCAGAGTTGACCGTATTTATCGTACTTGAGTCTTTTTCAAGCACCAGACTCAAGCGTCGGACCTCCGCGTCCGAGATAAAGTTATAGGTTGCGCCTGTGTCGACCATCGCTCTTGTGTTGTGGCCGTTGATCTTCACGTCCACGTACATCAACTCTCGATTCAGGCTTTTGGACATGACCGCCTTGCTCTTCAAAGCATTCAGTAGGCGCAGGGCCCCCATGTGAGCCCCCTTCTTAGGCTCCTCGTCCTCGGCCTCCTCGCCTTGTGTCACTTTACTTTTTCAGTATTTTCAAATCCTAAATTTATTTCCTGATTAATGATTAATTATTTAATTGATTTTTAAATAATGAGTTTTTATAACTATTTTGGAGGGAATTGAATTAGAGCAGGTTTTCAAATTTTAAAAGTTTGTTATAACCAATAATTAGTGGTCCCCACCCTTTCTAACTGATTTCTTAGGATTTATGCAATATGTGAAAAGGGCAGGGGCTTAAGTGTTAATAGACCGAATAGTGGAGGGGTTTTATTGCTTAAATCCATTTTTTTCCTATTTATTCCTCTTCAGTGAAGAGAGAGAGAGAGAGAGAGAGAGAGAGAGAGAGAGTCATTTTCTCACTCTCGGTTTAACTACAGAGAGCTGAGCTCTCATCCTTCATAATTTCTTTTCCCCAATTTTTCATGAAACCCTAGCCGATCGGGAACGATGACCGCAGCCATGGCGGAGACGGCGATGACCCCTTCCTCCAACGACATCCGGCTATGTGCGCAGTGACCGACTTTCCCCAGCGTTGTTTCGTCCGTCTAGTACGAGCTCTATTTCTGCCGACGTCCGTCATCACGACGACCTCCACGACAGTAGATCTCAACTCTTCTAGCGATTCTTCTTTGCTGATCGTCATTTTTGTTCGTGTTCTCGACTAGGTAAGCATCTCGATTTCCTGCGAGAGAGACTTGTTCGTTTCTGATCTCCTTTCCCTCTTCTCGTTTGGTTTTGAAGTGCAGATCGAAGATCGCTGGGTTGATTCAAATTCTTGTCAAAGAATCGATCCCTTCGATTATTTGGTAAAATTCCTGACCGAAGTCTCTTGTTCCCTGAGTTGCTATTTACTGTAATCAATTCGTTATTTTCAAGAGTCGGATGTTGTTCTCACTGACAGTTGGGAGTGCTGTAAGAGCCGGCAGCACCAGCACCGGTAGCACCTCCAGCACCAGCAGCACCGAGACCGAGGACTGCCAGGGACTACCAGAAGCTCTGTCCGATGGATTTCTGGGGCTATAAGGGGATCATATATGTGGATGAGTGGCTGGAAAATGCGGAGTGGACGCTGAAGATGGCGATGATTCCTGATGACTTGAAGGTGAAAGTTACGAGCATGCGACTTTTTGATCTTGCCAGAGCTTGGTACAGCAAGGAGCCCCAGTTAGCTGCGCTCCAGGTTCTTTGGACAGACTTTAAAACTCTGTTCAAGGAGAAGTTCTTCCCCGACATTGAGCCAGACGAGCTTTGGATGCATTTTGAGGCCTTGCAGTAGGAGACCATGACAGTGGCAGAGTATACGTCGGAGTTTATCCGACTCAGCAGGTTCGCAGAGAACCTAGTCGGCACGCCAGAGGAGAGGGCTTGGAGGTTCAAGAAGGGCCTCACTAGAGAGTTACGGCATGTAGTGGCGATCAGCTAGGCGACGACTTATTCGAGCATCCTCAAGATTGCTCAGGCTATGGAGAAAGAGATGGACCCGAGGCCCAAGAGGGATAGGGACATCGGCAACAGCAACTACCAGGCACCGGCGAAGAGGACTCAGATTCAGACGAGGCCACCACAGCCGACAGCAGTTCAGCATCGCCCTGCCAGAGTTCCAGCAGTTCAGCAGCATCAAAGACAGCAGGGGGTCACTTGCACATACTGTCATCGGCCAGGACACCACGTGGAGGTCTATCGCAAGAGGCTCGTTTGCCTATTCTGCGGATCGGACGCTCATCAGATGAGAGACTGCCAGCAGGCCACAGCCAGACTAGCAGGAGGACCCCGAGGAGCTGGAGGACCACCACCTGCACCACCCAGAGTACTACCTACTGCATCCAGAGAGGAGGACCAGCTCTACCACCTCAGCAGCAGAGATTTGCACAGCACCAGCAGCAGCAGAGAGGAGGACCACAGCAGGGACGTACTTACGTCATGGCCGCAGTTGAGGAGGATGAGGCAGCCCCAGATGTTATTACAGGTTCTATCATTTTATATTCATTTCCTGCCATTGCATTGTTTAATTCTGGAGCCACGTATAGTTTTGTGTCATACAAGTTTCTGCATAGACACGGCTTCACATCTAAGCCCACTAGGAGGAACTGTCGGATTATAACAGGAGGAGGGGTAGTGCCAGTTAGTGAGATAGTGGATTGCCCTATCACTATAGCTGGAAGGGATCTTAGGGCTCGACTTCTAGTGATGTCATTGCCCGAATTTGATGTAGTCCTTGGCATCGACTGGATGAGTAAGCAGTTTGTTGTAATAGACTGCCATGAAGGGAAGGTTACTTTCAGCCCGCCTAGAGTTTCGCCGTTCGAGGTCAAAAGACGGATCGCAGAGAGGCCAGAGGGAGTCTACTTCGGAGCAGTTAAAGAAGACCAGGAGTTGCCGCATCCGCTGATTGGAGATTATCTAGACGTCTTTCCCGAGGAGTTGTCAGGATTGTCGCCAGATCGAGATGTGGAGTTCAGCATCGACTTAGTTCCCGGATCAGCGCCGAAGTCCCAACATTGCTACAAGATCAATCCGAAGAAAGCTGCAGAGTTGAAGGCCCAGATTGATGAGTTGGAAGGCAAAGGTTTTATTCGGTCCAGTGCTTCACCTTGTGGAGCACCGGTACTCTTCGTACCGAAGAAGGATGGGACTGTTAGAATGTGTATCGATTACCGTGCACTGAATAACATCACCATCAAGAATAAATACCCGTTGTCACGGATAGATGAGCTGTTTGATCAGCTGAGTAGGGCGAAGGTCTTCTCAAAGATTGACCTTCGGTTGGGGTATCATCAGATGAAGGTTGGAGAGCAAGATATTTCGAAGACAGCTTTCAATATCCGTTACGGCCAGTATGAATTCTTGGTGATGCCGTTCGGACTCACCATGCCCCAGCAGTATTTATGAACTTGATGAATAAAGTTTTTCACAAGTATTTGAACAAATTTGTCGTAGTCTTCATTGACGACATCTTGATCTATTCGAAGACCGAGAAGGAGCATGTGGAGCACCTGCAGATTGTGTTGGAGATTCTGCGAAAGGAGAAGCTGTACGGGAAGCTCTCGAAGTACGAGTTCTTCTTGGACAGAGTGGAGTTCTTGGGGCATGTGGTGACTGGAGAGGGGATTTCTGTGGATCCCAAGAAGATTGAAGCTGTGGAAGCATGGGCACCTCCCAAGTCAGTAGCTGGGATTCGTAGTTTCCTGGGGCTAGCAAGATACTATCGAAAGTTCGTGAAAGATTTTGCCAAGATAGCAGAGCCAATGACGAAGCTTACACGGAAGGACGAGGAGTTCATCTGGAGCGATGCCTGCCAGTCAGTATTTGAGGAATTGAAGAGAAGACTCACTACAACACCAGTTTTAGCTTTGCCATCCGGATCTGGAGGATTCATCATCTACAGTGATGCATCAGAGAAAGGCTTAGAATGTGTGCTTGAGCAGAACAAGAGGGTTATTGCTTATGCTTCTAGACAGTTGAGGCATCATGAGAAGAATTATCCTACACATGACTTGGAGCTTGCAGCAGTCATTTTTGCCTTAAAACCGTGGAAGCACTATTTGTATGAAGAGAGTGGACATCTTCACGGACCACAAAAGCCTGAAGTATATTTTCACTCAGAAGGAATTGAATATGAGACAGCGTAGATGGCTGGAACTCATGAAGGATTTCGACATCAATTTGTAATACCATCCTGGGAAGGCGAGTGTGGTAGCAGATGCTCTTAGTCGATATCCTGTTGCTATGTTTCTTACTATAGACCGGCATCTTCTAGAGGATCTTGAGAGCCTTGGGATTGAGATTGTTTTTCCGGGAGTTGGAGGGCAGTTGATGCACATGCAGATACAGTCAGGACTAATAGAGAAGAATAAGGAGGTCCATTTTCTAGATGAGGGGCTCCGATGTCTCAGAGGTCAGGCAGAGGCAGGATTGCCCGATGACTTCACTATTGCAGATGATGGATCCCTGAGGCACGGAAACCAGTTGTGTGTGCCCAAAGATTTACGGGAGGAGGTTATGTAGGAGGCCCACCAATCACAGTATTCTATTCATCCTGGATCTACCAAGATGTATAAGGATCTACGGGAGTATATTTGGTAGTATGGGATGAAACGAGAGGTTGCCAGATTCGTTTCCAGAAGCCTTGTGTGCTAACAGGTTAAGGCAGAGCGCCAGAGACCAGCAGGACTACTCCAGCCTTTACCTATTCCGGAGTGGAAGTGGGAACAAATAACCATGGATTTTGTCTCTGGTTTATCGCGTACGCCCGGTGGCAAGGATGCTATTTGGGTTATCGTGGACAGACTGACAAAATCTGCTCACATCATTCCATTCAAGGTAGGGCTGTCGACGGAAAAGCTTGCAGACCTCTGCATGCGTCATATTGTGCGGATCCACGGAGTGCCAGTGAGCATCGTTTCAGACAGGGACAGCCGCTTCATATCACACTTTTAGAGGAGTCTACAGCTGAGCTTGGGTTCACAGTTGAAGTTCAGTACCGCCTATCATCCTCAGACAGACGGGCAGTCCGAGAGGACCATTCAGACACTGGAGGACATGTTGCGGATTTGCGCACTCGATTTCGGCGATTCGTGGGAGGATCACTTGCATCTAGTGGAGTTTGTCTATAACAACAGTTATCAGGCTAGCATCGAGATGACACCGTTCGAGGCATTGTATGGGCGGAGATGTCGCACACCTTTATCTTGGGACGACATTGGCAAGAGAACTTTGCTTGGGCCAGAGATGGTGGTAGATTCAGCCGAAAAGATCAGACTGATTAGAGAGCGTCTCAGAGTTGCACAGTATCGGCAGAAGCACTGGACGGACAGCAGCAGACGGCCTCTGGGGTTCGCAGTTAGAGGTAGAGTGTTCCTGAAGATCTCTCCGACCAGAGGCATCATCCATTTTGGCAGAGGCGGAAAGCTCAGTCTGAGGTACATCGGACCCTTCGGTGTAACGACACGGATTGGCGAGGTGGCATATCGACTAGCGCTTCTGTAAAACCCCTAAATTTCTACTATGATTTTTAGTAATTTGGTATTGATTTTGTATTCGTAATGATACGTCGCGTACGAGTTCGCGTTATTCGTATTTGTACGTCGCGTACGAAATTTGCGAGTTAGTATGTATATTCATATAAAATAATTTATTAAAAGATTTTTCGTATAGAAAATAAGTATTTAAATATTTGTATTATTGCATCGCGTCGCGTATTGGCAAGCATTATTTAAAAATGATTATTTTTATTAAATGGTGCAAATATAAGTAGTAATTCCGAAAACTATTTTTGTTCAAGAGAGACATGAAATTTATTTCATGCCCACTCAAATTTTGAAAACTAATTCTAATTAGTTTAGTTATTTATAAAAATATATTTCAAATATTTAAGTAATTATCATGATTTTCAAATTTTAATATTATTATATTTTTTAATATTTACGAAAAAAGATGTTTAAAATTTAGTTTGATTTGATATTTGATTAAATATGATAATTTAAAATTGAGGAGATTTTATTTCAAGTAGACTTTAAATCAAGTAAAGGTTTTATCTAGAATTGGTTAAATAATTTTTAAAGTTATTTAAAATAAAGGATGGAATTATCCATCGCAATTTAAACGAATAGTAGTCCTTATCCAACTGGGAATTTCCACCTCCTATATAAGGAGAGGTACTCATCCATAAATTATTTCCACCCCCATTGTGCATCGTATCTGTGCCTCCCATCCACTATATTACCCCCATTACAAATACATATTTTCGACCCCGTGTCCGACAATCCCGGACACCCATCCAGGTCGTGTCGGACATTCCCCGACACGATAATACAAACCGACGGCATTCCGCCACCAACACCACCATCACCTCCTTCTTCTTCCTATCCCGACACCCGTCATCACCCCTTCCCGGCACCCAACTCCACCACCGCCGACCCTGTCACCCCCGGATCCCCTGTCGACAACAGACTACCACCAGAACTACCATGCTCGCCACCACCAGCAACCAGAGTCTGAACCCAACATTGGCCCCCTCCTTCCTGTCCTCTCCGACAGCACCACCCGTCCTTTCCGCTCACCATCGTAGCCTTCACCACCACCACCGTCACCACGACGACCACAACCAGAAAAAGAAAAGAAAAATAACCCAAAACCTCCCCTGAGCCATCGCCGAACTCGCGACGGTCCCGACCCGCCTCTCCGCCTCGACCGACCCCGGATCGGGAGAACCGCCCATGCGAGTGCACTGCCGTGGCCGAGCTCCGCGGTAGGACCCTCGCCTAACCCACAGAGTCCACGCCCAACCGAGTTGCCTAGAGACCAGCGCCACCCCGGCGAAGTTCCTCCTCCAGCCTCTCGTTCTCTTCCGAAGTCTCCGCCACACTCGGCGACCCCCTCGCACCGCAGAACGCCGACCGCGCGCCCCGAACTTCTCCGAGCCCGCGCCGTTGGGTCGGCCAGGGCCCCACTCCGGTGAACCGCCCGCTGATAACCCTGGCTTCCTCTTTCTCTCACCGGTTCCTCCGCCGTACCTCTCCGACTTGGAACAGCCACCTCCTCTCCGGCCGACCGCAGCCACAGCCGTGTGCGACCGAGCCGGGTCGAGGTCGACCACCGTATCTCCGTACATCTCTGCCTCATGGAGCACCGCTCACGCCGCCGTCCACTCGGGGCCGCGCGCCCCTCCACGCCGGCAGATCACCGCCCGCCACGTGCCGACGACACCCTCGGTAAGCTCACTCTTCCTCTCTCTCCCTCTCTCGACTAATCTCTCTCACTTTCACTGGAATTTGGGGGCAAGGGAATAGATTTAAGAATATTTATATTATTATTATTATTATTATTATTATTATTATTATTATTATTATTATTATTATTATTATTATTAGATTATATTATATGATTATTATTATTATTATTATTATTATTATTATTATTATTATTATTATTATTATTATTATTGTTATTATTATTATTATTATTATTGTTATTATTATTATTATCAAAAGAGAAAGAGGGGTGTATTGTTTTTAGGGTTTTATTATTATTAATATTATTATCATTATTATTAGTTATTATTAATTTTATTATTATTATTATGGATATTATTATCAGTAGTTTTTATTGTTATTTATTCTTAATATATGTAGTAAATATTCCTAAAAATATATATTGTAATTAAAAATATAGTTTTTGGACTTCAAAACCTATTTGACAAAAATTAGGTTGCAATTTTAAAAACAAATTTTTCTATATTTTCCAAAGTACTTAGCTAAAATTATTTTTAACTAAACAAATCTAGTTTTCCATATTACAGATACTTTCTAAAATAGCATAAGGTATTTCTTCGCAAATTTCTCTTTTCATGTCAATGACTAATCATCCATTCATATTTTCTCATGAATTCGGACTATGTTACATCGACCATGGCTATTGGACAAACAGGACTTATTGGATCATTGCACCACACCAGGCGACACATCAGGCAAGACACCTTGCCTTTACTGTTTAATTTCTTGCTCAATATCATGCGTACTTTTTCTTTATGTTGTTCTTTTAAAACTATATATAGATGCAAATTATTATACTTTATGTAATTGGCTTAGAGTTAAGGGACCACCGTATGTTTAGTGCATCTCATAAACTGTCACGATGTGCCACGGATTATGTACGAGTTGTGAGTCGCATATAGATGCAGACTTGCGTGCTGACTGATCATTGGTGCGTACAGGCCGTACGTTAGGATATAACTGCTAATAGATTTGTTTAGAAGACTTGGCAGTTATTAAGGATTAAACAGTGTCGTGGAGTCGACACATGTATAGTATCATTGGGGGGAGGGGACAACTATTAGCATAGGGGCTACATTTATTTTTACACACATTTTGGACCGAGGGTGACTCTTATGAGTACTACCTTCTGCCCGGGCCGATAGCGTCTCGTATGAGCGCTACTTGACGGCCACTCTTTATTACTTGCTTGCGTGAATCCGTTACAGCTCCTGCGTAGAACGTTGACCTCACAGTGCATATCACATAGAATGGTTAGGAACCTTTACTCATGCATACTTTTCTGTTGAGCTTTATTATTCAATTTATTGGCATGATATTATGTGTCTTATTACGTCCCTCTGAGGACCTGGTGATCCCTCTAGGTGTGTGTTTTGTGGTTTCTTGCAGGTGCTCTAGCTAAGGCCATGTCCTTCCATTCCTTCGAAGATGATCGCACTTGGTTTGTCTCGATATTTTTGTGGATCATTTCCTTGTATACTTTCTCTCATTTTGAAAGTTGGTAGTAGACTTTGTCTTCGCCCAACAATTGTACTATAAATATTCAAGTTGATTTTATACTATTATTCTTTTTATTGTGGATGAAATTTAGTTTGTCTTAGATTACTATATTATACAGCTTATGTATACATACGAGTCTTCATATATTGGAGTAGACTTCGTATGTATACAGCTGGCATGATACGTATATAGTCCCAAGTATTTTGGGACTAGGGCGTTACAGCTTCCTGCTAGCTTGGAGGGAATGCATGACGTCTTTCACGTATCCCAGCTTCGATGCTACATTCCGGATCTGAGCCATGGGGTGGCCTACTCAGAGCACTTGTCCGAGTCATGTGGAGATATCATTCTCCGGAAGAGTCTACGTGGGAGCGCGAGGACGAGATGCGGGAGCGATATCCCAATTTGTTTGCTTGATTGTATTGTTTGTTTTGAGAATATTAAATACATGACTTGTGTTTAAAATATTCATCAGTGGTGTTCTCACTTTTGAGATTTCATTTTTGTTCTTCAATTTCGAGGACGAAATTATTTTAAGGGGGAGAGATTTGTCACTTAACTTTTTTAGTATTTTCAAATCCTAAATTTATTTCCTGATTAATGATTAATTATTTAATTGATTTTCAAATAATGAGTTTTTATAACTATTTTGGAGGGAATTGAATTAGAGGAGGATTTCAAATTTTAAAAGTTTGTTATAACCAACAATTAGTGGTCCCCACCCTTTCTAACTGATTTCTTAGGATTTATGCAATATGTGAAAAGGGCAGGGGCTTAAGTGTTAATAGACCGAATAGTGGGGGGGTTTATTGCTTAAATCCATTTTTCTTTCCTATTTATTCCTCTTCAGTGAAGAGAGAGAGAGAGAGTCATTTCCTCACTCTCGGTTTAACTACAGAGAGCTGAGCTCTCATCCTTCATAATTTCTTTTCCCTAATTTTTTATGAAATCCTAGCTGATCGGGAACGATGACCACAGCCATGGCGGAGACGGCAACGACCCCTTCCTCCGACGACATCCGGCTATGTGCACAGTGACCGACTTTCCCCAGTGCTGTTTCGTCCGTCCAGTACGAGCTCCAGTTCCGCCGACGTCCGTCGTCACGACAACCTCCACGACAGTAGATCTCAACTCTTCTAGCGATTCTTCTTTGCGGATCGTCATTCTTATTCGCGTTCTCGACTAGGTAAGCATCTCGATTTTCTACGAGAGAGACTTATTCGTTTCTGATCTCCTTTCCCTCTTCTTGTTTGGTTTTGAAGTGCAGATCGAAGATCGCTGGGTTGATTCAAATTCTTGTCGAAGAATCGATCCCTTCGATTATTTGGTAAAATTCCTGACCGAAGTCTCTTGTTCCCTGAGTTTCTATTTACTGTAATCAATTCGTTATTTTTGAGAGTCGGATGTTGTTCTCACTGACAGTTGGGAGTGCTGTAAGTAGAATCGATTAGTCGATTGATTAATTTCTTTCCCTCTATTTTGTTAAATTTGTGATGAGCAGCTTTTTAGCTACAAATTGGAATTGGTTTCGATTGAGAAGATAATTGATAGAGAATATTAGTTGAGGTATTCTTAATTTTGGATTTCGTTACGAATTTCTTGAGTTAAACTCCTGTGTTCTAATTTTCCTCTTGGTTCCTTGCTCGGAGAAGAACTGTTCGTGTCTGGATCTACGTTTGTGTTCGAGTCATGAACTGTGTCCTCAACTTGGAAGGAATTTCTACAGGTAGTTCTATTTCCTTCTGTTTACTTATATTGAATGTTGTTTCGATTTTGAGTCGACTTGGTGTGACCAGTGGCGTATTAAAGTACAGTTGTATCCGTGGGTGCTAGACAGTGGTGTGGCGTGTGTTGACTGTAGCAGTGTACGGAGTGCGTGTCCAAGACTGGTTATTGACTTCAGGAGTTCGTGTCCTCTCGTGTCCGTGTCTGCGTGGACGGGCCGGGTAGGAGGGAATTGGCTTTGCAAGTGCAGTTTCACCTATGTTTTATGTTTAGGATTTCCAGTTTGGTTCTTCTTTGGTTTGTATATTCTTTTATTCAATTGTATGTTTGTTGTATTCAGTTCTGGGTTGTGGTCGATTGGGATGGTTGTATTTTTGGAATGTTTGGTGAATGGAAATAGCCGTTCATTTCAAAACTTTGCTTTGAATGAATCTTGGTATGGTTCCTGGGCCTATTATGAGTTGTGTGTTAAATAATAGATAAGGTTAGTCTGGGGACCAGGTGTGGATGGGCCTCGCTTTTGAATAATACAGGTGGTTGTTTAGTTTATGGGTTCTATTGTCTTGATTGGAATTATTAGCTGCTTATGAGTTCATGAAGAGTCCTGGTTAATTAAGAGCTTTTTCCAGCACTTCTTTTCCTGGTGTAGCCTACCTCTCTCTTCTATTATGAGAGATCTGGACTCTATTGGCAAGAGGAACAATTGGCTGGAGTAGACTATTATTTCAAACCCCAGGAGATGAATGTTGCTTGGTTGCCTAGGTTTTGACTTGAGTATAAGTTAACATGGATTGATATGAGGTTGGCCTAACAAGTCTACTTTGATTAGTGGCTTATTAGTAAGAAATTAGATAATTTGGCTAGATAGCCTTTTAGCTAATTGTCATGATTAAGCTAACCAACTTGTACCTAAAACACAGAAGGATATACAGCTTTACATCCCACACTTGATTACCCTGAGCAAGGCAAGTATACTCCTCGGACTTGTCTATTACTTCATGTCTTGTATCTCCTTGTTGATACGATGTTTCACGAGATTGTCTTGTATCTTGTTCCCTGAGTTTACTTCTGTCTGGAAGGGGAAATACTACAGATGTGTGATCAAATCCGAGTTACTATTCATGTAAATAGCTTAGGCCCGCATCGTACACGTGGGACCGAAGCCGTACCATTTCATGTTTCCTGAATCTACCCAAGCCGATCACACACTCTGGATGTATTTTGATATATTGCACACGTCAGGTTCATTGTATAGTTCATGTTCAGGTTTTATTTCATGTTCCCTGGATTTTCTGTATTTACTTTTCAGTATTCATGTTCAGGTTTCATTTCATGTTCTTATTTCTCGTACTTTATATTTTTCTTGTATTTATTTCCATATCATGATGTTCATGTTCATTTCCCTGGATATACTTAGCTCCGCTCCTGACTATGATATATTGCAGGTGAGATGGAGGCTATCTGTGACACTTATTACGGACAGGAGCCTGGAGGTACCTATGAGCTAGCTGGTGTTGCTCTGGACTTGGAGGCTGAGGAAGCCTAGTACTTTCCATTATAGTTTCATTTGGACTTTGTATTAGCGACTTCAGTTTATATTTCATTTGCTAGAAAATGTAATAACACTTAGACTTGTACTTTGATTCTGGGATTCGATATTATAGATGCTGTGGTTTATATTCATTTTATCTGGACTCATAGTTTTCCTAGATATTGGTACAGCTTACTTCATCGTGTCTAACGACGAAGGCTGGGCGTGTCCGACTCGTATCCGATTATTCGGGAGCGGGTCGTGACACCTTGGACCCCTCTTGCCGTTGTTTAGGCATTCCTCTGCGAAGTGATTTCCACCGCACATGAAGCATTCAATCTTCCGCTCTGTCGAAGGCTTTGCGTGCTGCTTGTCCTTCGGCAGGCCTTCCTTTCCATTGTTCTTCTTAGCTCCCCCACCATTGAACTTGGTGGTGGTCTTTTCATTGGGCTTTGGGGCATCACTCCGTCGATACTCCATCAACTTCTCGGCCGCTGCAACAACCGTGTTCAGATCTGACACATGTTGCCTCTGCAACTCTTGTGCCGCCCTTGGTTGTAGACCATCCAGGAAGTAGAGTAGGCGATCTTCTTCGGCCATAGTGGAAATGGTAAGCATCAGGCAGGTGAACTCCGCCACATACTCCTTGACGGACCCGGTATGTTTGAGTTGTCGCAAACTCCGTCTCGCGACATACTCCACGTTCTTCGGGTAGAATTGAGACTTGATCTCCTTCTTGAGGTCCTTCCAAGTCTCGATCGAGCATAGCCACTTTTCTATCTCGATGCACCTGCGTCACCGCCATAACATAGCATCATCAGAAAAATATAGGGACGCTGTATTTACCTTGTCGGTCTTATCCTCGATGTGAACCGCCTTCAGGTATCGCTCGATATTCCAGAGGAATTTATCCACCTCCTTCGTGTCTCGCATGCCAGTGAAGGATTTTGGTTCTGGATACTTCACCTTCTGTGTCGACTCCCTCCTCGGAGTCGGACCACGAGCAATGGCCCTTTCGAGGATCTCCGCCTTGGTTTTCAACTCTTTACGTAGTTCAGCAATCTCCGCCTTAGTAGCCTTTCGTTCCTTCTCGAACTAGGCCTGCATCTCGCGGAGATGCTCTCTGAACTCCGACATAGCCGTGACGACGTCCGCCTCCAAACCCTGAGCGAACTCCTCATGTGCCGTCTGATTTTGCTCTACCTGATATTCGATGCCCGTCACGCCTTTCTCCAACATCTCTATCCGTGATGCCAACTCGCCTAGAGCCCGTTCCATCGACGGTTCCTTGCTCTTGCCCTTCCTCGAGGGCCTCGCCTTCTCCTTAGGCGATGCGGGTTGCTCGTTGAGGACTGCTTCGGTCGAAGACATGACGGCGATCGAACCTTTACTCTGATACCACTTGTCACGGACTTAGTGTTTTTGCTTGCACTTTGTCCCGTGTGGCGCACTGTCTTACTCCTCGAAGACTCGTGCAAGCCTTCCCAACATGACTTAGCTAAATCGCTAAGGAAAATAAGAAGAGTGGAGCAAAGTGGGACTCGTAAGAACTTTTTTTTGAATTGGAGAATGCTTACAAGTTTTAGGTGGTGAGGAACAAATGAGGCCTCCCCCTTATTTATAATGGCTCATAGAGCTTTACATGGAAAGTCCTGAAAGGAATATTTTAAGGATTATTCTTCCTACCATAACTGGAACGGCATATTTCAGGTTTATTCCCTAAGAACATAAAAAAAAGCTTCACGGACCATCCAGAAGGTTCTTGGGCCTCCTAGAAGGATCTTGGGCCTTCCAGAGAAATTCACCGTCTTCCAGAGAGTCCCGCCATCTTCTGGAATGTTCTAGAAGCTTCCCGCATAACCTAGGTCCGTGGAAAGGTTATGCAACTTGGCCTCGGGCGGGACGCAACATTTGGGACGTTACAGGTAGCTTTAGGATTCCATCCTTTCGTCAATCCGTTTGAGAATCTTTAAAATCTTTTCATGAGTGGGATATTCCTTACCAAGAGAAGAGAGGGTTAATGGTATCAAATAATCGAGTAAACATGAAAGTAATAGACTCATCTTATTTTATTTTAAAAGATTCATATTATTGTGTGAGTCTACTAATCTTTGATTCCTTCACTTGTGATGTTTCCTTGTGAGTGACTTCCAAAAGTTTCCAAATTTTATTAAAAGTTTTGCAAGTAGAGATTTTATTGAATTCATTGATATCGAGAGTGCAATAGAGAGCGTTCATAACCTTTGCGTCCCGACTAGCAATCTTCTTGTCATTTTCGAAAAGATTCTCTTTAAGTGTTTTCGAAACTACTTCCTCAATAACTATGGAAGATTTACGGATGCCATTTACAACGCAACCCCATAGATCGAAGTCTAGGGATTTCAAGTAAATGTCCATCCTAATTTTTCAATAGTTATAGTTGGTTCCATCAAATAGAGGAGGTCTATTTATGGAGTGTCCCTTATTGTGGAATGAGTTGGTACTAGGGTTAGTGGCCATGGATTACTCTAAGGATGTAAGTCCAAATCAAGAGACTAAGCTCTGATACCAATTATAGAACCCTAGAGGGTGGTGAATAGGGTAATAAAATGATTATCAACAATAATAAGCAATTTAAAGGATAACAAAGGAAGAAAGAATCAAACACTCGATGTATCCTGGTATCCTCCTAAGGAGCACTCCAGTCCCGTAACTCTCTCCAGCTTTAATCCTCTATTTGAGTAAATAGTTACACACGAGTTTGGATCCGAAGAACTTGTCAACTTTTAACACAAGTTTGGATCCGAAGAGCTCGTCAACTTCTTACACACGAGTTTTCCTCCGAAGGTTCGTCAACTTCATGCACGAGTTTTCCTTCGAAAGCTCGTCAACTTCAACTTGAGAGAAAGAAATGTTTCGATCTTCTTGAACACTTTGAAGATCTAAGATTACAACTCTTGAATAATCTAGTACTTTTGATTGGATGAAAAATTAAAGCGTGTAGAGTAATGGTGGAGCTCTTTTGGTAGTTGAAAATTTTAAAGCTCAAATGGATAAGTCTTTATGAAGAGAGTGGATGCCTATTTATATAAATTTGAAGTCATAGAGGGCTTTCAGCCGACAAACGGATTATTCGACGGATTTCAGCAAAAATCCTTCGGATTATCCGGCCAACAGTAACAGCTAGAAAAAGAGCCGTTGGATGCATTTAATGTGCCTGTCTGATGCCGTTGGATTTGAATTTGAATAAGGCCAGCAAGACAATCTGAATTATCCAATGGATTGATGCGGAAGTCCGACGGATGATCCAAACTACACTAGAAATACTTGTTGTTTAAGTTCAGATTATCTAGCAGATTTCTGCAAAAATCTGAAGGATTATCCAAACTTTCTTAGAAATACTTGTTGTCTTAAGTTCGGATTATAGCGGAACTCCAGCGGATTATCCGAACTTTTCCAAAAACACTTGTTGTTTCTGATCGGATTATCCGACGGATTATCCGTCTATTCATAAACACTTAGTTCAAATTTTATACCATATTAGTTTGTCATCCTTTCTAAAGTGCGTACATAATTTTCTAGACACTTACAGATTCTTAGAAAGACAAATGAGCTTTTGATCTGGAATTCTTTAGCTTGTCATCGTCTTCTTGAGTGCTTTAAAGTGTCCGTTGTTTGTAAGTGATTGGAAATATCTTTTCTTCTTTGTTCCGAAAGACTCTGTAAGTATTGTTGGAGTCGTCTTTCTTATACCTTTGTCTGTCTTATTTGTTCTTGTAGAACATTTAGGACTAAAACAATACATAGATTAATTATAGTCAATATATCAAAATCGATGTGCCAATAGTAAAAGCCATATTATGATATATTTTTATCATGTATTTAAACATGAGATCAAGCTCAAATGGAATATGTATTCAAGATGTCGTTAGAGCAAGCTTTCTTGATTATTTCAAGGTCCGTATCAGTTGTTTCAGATCGTACTTTCTGAGTTTTTGGCATGGAAAGCCAAAAAGTAAAAAAGTTATTAAAAAAAGATAAATTTGATACATGAAGGCGTACCTTTATGTATTATCTAAGTTATTTTTTCATATTATTTTTGAATGAAATAATATTTTGCATTGTTGAATGAATCAAAGAAACCCAATATTTGAATTGACATGTATATATAGAGGTACTTTACTATCCTTCTCTTCCTTTCTCTTCCCTCAGATTCTCTTTATCTATTTTTATCTTTTGATTTCTTTGTATTAAGTTTCATGCCTTTGCACCAAAACTTTATAATGTTGGTAAGGGTTATATCTTGTATTATCCAATATGCTCCCAAATAGATTGAAGATTTACTTTATGGGTTGAGAGTTGGATTCAAGCAATGATATAATTTTCTTTTGTAAAATCAACTTAAAAAGCTTTCTAAAGAGATTGAACGTGGGTTCCTTGGGGTTGTTTGGATATAATTAACTCCTTTGAAGTTTAAATTATCTAAGAAAAGAACTCACATATGTGTATCAACAAAGTTGCATGCTATCTCTTGAGGGTAACTTTGTAGACATCTAAGATACATATATAGATACCAAGTCGGCACATGACCTTTAACGTTCGACCAGAGGCACAATTGATGCCATTGTGTGAGTGAGAAGAATAATAGCATGGTACTGAATTCAATGATTAGTCTATTTTGTATCGTACTATTGTTTGACCAATGCGAAAAGATTCAAGTCATAAGCATCATCTATCCCAATACATGATGTACAGTTACTATGGGAAACAATGTTCTAAAATTTGATATTCGGTTTCGGCACGAAGGAGGGGTGCCTAGCACCTATGCCGCCTAGGTGTCGAACATGTATCAGTTTTTTAACAGCTTATATAGTGTTATATCATAATAAAACACACTTAATAAAAAAATCAACATGTATTATATCATTATCATGATTCATAAAGACATCATCAACATTATTTCAAAATGAAACACATTTAATAAAGAAATTGCCAGATCCATAATATAAATTTAAAATTTCAATGTTCTAAATCCAAATCTAATTTTAAAATTCAAACAACATATCCACAATACAACTAAGTATATATATATTTTTTATCAAACAATCTTAAAATTCGAACAGCCGAACAGGGCGGCACAAGCCGCCCAACCGCATTATTGAAATATGTAAAAAGTTGTTGGAGTTTGGTTTGTAAATGGTCTCTAGGAAGCCGATCTCACTCTCCATGATGTGGCAAACCCATCATTTGATTGCATTGACATTTTTTTTATATTTCTTGAATTTAGTTTTGTGTGCATGTGTGTGTGCGTGGCTGCCTGCAGAAGCATGTCTTTGTATGTGCATGACCTAAAATGCATACAGTTTTATGTATTATCATATTTCATTAATGCCCAAGTCTTTTATATAAGACCATACATATCTTACACCATTGCATAATGGATGGCGTATTGTTCTTCGATTTATGTTCCACGATCAGTGTTATGCATTCATGTATCCAAGTAACACTGCTATGAAGCATGATATTAAATTGAGAGACTAACCCCAGAACTCCAAGTTTACAGTAAGTATCATATGGTTTTAAGCAAGAGGTATAAGTTTAATCCCCAACGTCCCCTTAATTTTTAATTTAAGGTATTTTTGGACCCCCAGTCCCCTCCCCTTAATTTTTTAATTTAAGGTATCATCTTACATTTTCGTTTAGACTCTTTATAGTCAGGAGGAACTTGGAGGTTGTTTCTTGGTTGCATGAGCTTAAACTGTAATCTAAAAGGTAGGTCTACCTATATGCCAACTGACCACCTAGGTTTTGTGGTATAGCCCTCTCATGCACATAGTTATCTTGGCTAGGAATCTAGTATCTGTTGGTGCTTTCTTTACATGGAGAGAGCTTGCTCTCAACATACCTTGTAAAAGTTTAGTCCCACATCGAAAATGCACCATGAGTTATCTCAACATATATACTTGGTTGTGTTGTTGAGAGATGCACATGGGGTAGTGACCCTAAGGAGGGAACCATGTGGATGATTTTTCTATGAGGTAAGAATAAGGCTCCAAGGATTAAGCATTAATGCTTTTGTCATCCTCTTGGATTAATTCCATTTGGAGCTAAGCCCCAAAAGGGCTTAGCGACTCGGGCTCGGGCTCGGGCTCATGGGCTCATGAGGCGTAATGTGGCATTTTATTGGCGCACTTTGCACTTAGCACGTCAGCAGTCATGCGGTCTCATGCGGTCCATGCGGTCCATACGGTCCATGCGACACTTGCGGCCATGAGGCCATGAGGCCATACGGCTCATGCGGCCAGCTGCTGCTACCGCATGGAGGGCTTCGCTGACAGTGCAGGCTACAAGTCAGTTATGAAAAGACTGATTCAATGTAATTAATTCAGATCAACTTTTTGTGGGATTTGAATTAATTTCGTTGCTATCTTTGTGGGATTTGAATTAATTTTGTTGCTATCTTTGTGGGATTTGATTCAATCTTTCCATAACTAAAAAGACGGCTAGGGTTTCCACCCTCTCTCTATATATACTCTCTTCTGGTCTCCTTTGTGAATTACTACAAATTTTATAAGTCAGAAAAGAGAGAGAGAGAGAGGGAGCTGCTGCCGCCATTGCAAGTCCATCCGAGGAGTCAGAACAGAGGTGACTTCGAACGTTCCACAAGTTCTTCAACTTGTTGGTTCCTGGAAGCAATTCGTGTGGGGCGAATCTTGCTTTGAGCAACGGTGTTTTGACACCCCAGCAACTTTTCTTCATTTCATCTTTCTCTAGATTACTGTAACTCATTCTGTCCCAATTGCAACACGTTTGTAAGGAAGAACAAGAGATCTTATCTTCTCTATTTTCCTCCTTCATATTGTAATCTGCCTATTTAGCTTTTTGTATCATCGTAGATCTTGAGTTTGATCACTGCAAAGTTTTTGTGTGACTCTCAGATCTCGATTGCATCAGTTTTTCCATCTTTGGTCAAGCCCCGGGAATAAAAATCTCAAAGCAAGATCTTTGTAGATGGAAAACATTAATGCTTCGCTCGTACAATCGGACTACTGCAAGTTGGAAAAGTTCGATGGAGAGCATTATCAAGTCTGGAAGAGGAAGGTTTATCTAACTCTTCAACTCAAAGACGTTGATCATGTACTGTTGGAGGAAGAACCTTCTGTTCCAGACACTGGGTCTACTGCCACAATCAATGCGGCTACCAAACTCCAGGCCAAATGGAGAAGGGAAAATAGCATCTGCAGGCTTCTCATCCTTAATGCTATGGAGGATTCTCTGGCAGAATCCTACTCGAAGAAGGAATTTGCCAGAGATATATGGGAGTCTGTGAAAAAATTGTATGAAGAAGACAGGAACAGGAGCAAGATATTTGTGGTTGAAAAATATTACAAATTTCTCTTTGAGGACGAGAAGTCCATGTTGCCACAGGTGAAGAAATTTCTAAAGCTGCGTCAGAAACTGGAAGACGGAGAGATGCCCCTTTCCGACAAGTTTGTCGTTGGAGGGATCATCTCAAAACTTCCTGCTGGATAGAGTACCTTCTATGCAAGGATGCTCAGAAAAAAGCTAGACATTAGCTTGGGAGATCTACTTCAAGAGATCCATGTTGAGGACGAGATGCGTTCACAATAGAAGATGGACACTCTGTCCAAACAGTTGGCTAAGGCCAATCTTGTGCAGACGAGAGATCCCAAGGAGAAGCAGGCGGCTTCTCATCACAAGAAGAAGGACTTCACTAATCTAAAAATGAAGGGTCCTTCATTCAAGCAACAGAAGTCCAAGTCCCACGTGACTTATTTTAATTGTGGCAAGAAAGGCCACTACAAGAGTGAATGCAGATCCAAGCCTAAACAATCAGAGAAAGGTGAGCCTAGTAAGGTTTCATTGGTTTCTAACATTGTTGCTACAATCGCACAGGTCACAACTGTGGGGGTTAACTCTGACTGGTGGATAGACACTGGTGCAACTTGCCATGTCTGTTCTGGCAAGGAATGGTTCGTCACGTACTAGCCGATATCTGAGAAGGTTGTCATGGCAAACCAGGCCCAAGCTGAAGTTCTGGAGATCGGGACTGTGGAGCTGAAACTCACTTCTGGGAACACTCTGACGCTTCAAGGTGTGAAGTATGTTCCGGTGATTGCCAAGAACCTGATCTCTGGAAGCCTGCTCTGCAATGCAGGCTTAAGGATGGACATCAATGTTGGTCAGATGGTGATGTCCAAGAAAGGAACATACTTCGGGAAGGCTTATCAAATCGAAGGAATGTTTAAAATTCAGCTTGTCAACCAGTTTAATGACATTAATGCAGTTGTATTTTCTGATTATTCTCTTGAGTTATGGCATAATAGATTAGGACATGTTCATTGTAAAAGAATTAACAAAATGTTTAGTCTAGGACTTATCTCCAAATGTGGGGTTAAGGTGGAGAAGTGTGAAGTGTGTGCTCAGACAAAGATCACAAGGAAACCCTTTCATCGGGTCAATCGAAGCACAGATCTTCTGGAGTTGGTACACTCCGATATCTGTGACTTCAAACATTTCTCCACGAAGGCCGGGATGAAGTATTTTATAACCTTCATCGACGACTTCTCAAAATATGCGTTCGTCTACTTGCTCAAGACTAAAGACGAAGCTTTCAAAAAGTTCAGAGAGTTCAGGGCCGAAGCTGAACGGCAGACTGGACAACAACTCAAGAGGTTGAGAAGTGATCGAGAAAGGGAGTACAGGTCTCATGACTTTGCATCGTTCTGCAAAGAACATGGAATCATATGCGAGACTACTGCTCTATATTCTCCTCAATCCAACGGAGTAGCAGAGAGAAAGAACCGAACATTAACAGAAATGATGAATTCAATGCTGCTTACTGCAGGTCTTCCAAAATGCTACTGGGAAGAAGCTGCATTAACGGCCACTTTCATTCTGAATAGAGTGCCATATGCAACTTCGGACATAACTCCTCATGAACTCTGGTTCTAAGTCAGACCAAACTTGAATGTCATTCGAGTGTGGGGGTGTCTGGCGTATGTGAAGCTCCCAGATCTGAAGATTCAGAAGCTAGGGACAAGGACTATGAAGACGATCTTCTTGGGGTATGCCGAGAAGAGTGATGCTCGAAGATTTCTTGATATTGAGTCAAATCATATCATCGAATCTCGCGATGCTGAATACTTTGAGGACAAGTTTGCAAAAGATAAAAACATTGTTCTTTCGGACATTCTGAAAAATGATGTAGGTGCAAATGAGACTGAAATCTCATATGGACCAGTAGTCCAAGATGAAGCTGTTGTTGATGAAACAACTCTTGTACCAGAACTCGCAGAGCTGTCACCAAAGCGAGC
Source organism: Iris pallida (assembly GCA_029216955.1). Classification (NCBI taxonomy): domain Eukaryota; kingdom Viridiplantae; phylum Streptophyta; class Magnoliopsida; order Asparagales; family Iridaceae; genus Iris; species Iris pallida. Next base: position 891,857 of record JANAVB010002400.1, read on the forward strand.
GAGGAGACCTAAAGACTTCGGAGATGACTTTGTCACCTATCATGTGGAAGCAGATCTGCTTACCTATGATGAGGCGATGAAGACCAGAGATGCTATCTTCTGGAAGGAGGCAGTGAATGACGAGTTTGACTCTATCACCTCCAATAACACATGGGTGTTGGTAGATCTACCTGAAGGAGAAAAGCCCATCGGATGTAAATGGATCTTCAAGAAGAAGATGAAGGCAGATGGAACTATTGACAAGTTCAAGGCCAGGTTGGTAGCCAAGGGATTTTCTCAGAAATAGGGGATAGACTACTTTGATACGTACGCTCCAGTAGCTCGGATGACCACCATCAGAATGTTAATCGCTCTAGCAGCTATACATAAGTTGGTGATACATCAAATGGATGTCAATATAGCATTCCTGAATGGGGAGCTGACCGAAGAGATTTACAAGCAATAGCCAGATAGATTTGTCGTCAAAGGTCTTGAAGACAAAGTCTGCAAGTTGGTAAAATTATTGTATGGTTTGAAACAAGCTCCCAAGATATGGCATGAGAAGTTTGACAAAGTTATTAGGGCAAACGGCTACAGAGTCAGCGAGGCAGAAAATGTGTTTACATAAAGTTCATTGATGGAAGAGGAGTCATCGTTTGTCTGTACGTGGACGACATGCTAATCCTAGGGACGGATATAGGCTGTGTTACGGAGACAAAGAAGTTTCTCTCAACCAAGTTCAGTATGAAGGACTTGGGGGATGCAGATGTCATCTTGGGCATAAAGATCATCCGGACAGACACTAGAGTAGCGCTGTCACAATCTCACTATATTGAGAAGATGCTCATACGCTATGGGTATAAGGATCTTCCAGGGATCGATACGCCATACAGGGATGATCAGAAGCTGAAGCCTAACTCGAGGGAAAGCGTCAGACAGCTAGAGTATTCTAGCACTATCGGAAGTTTGATGTACGCAACCACTGCCACAAGGCCTGACATAGCTTTCGTCGTGGGAATGCTTAGTCAGTTCACAAGCAACCCAGGGATTGAGCACTGGAAAGCTGTGAAACGGGTGATGAGGTATCTCAAGAAGACTCAGACATATGCACTGCACTATAACGGGTATCCGACAGTAGTGGAAGGCTTCAGTGATGCTAGCTGGTGTTCAGAGGTGGAAAACAAGAGATCTACAGAAGGATGTCTTTTCCTTAGATGGAGCTGCTATATCGTGGAAGTCGAAGAAGCAGACTATACTCTCTCGTTCCTCCATGGAATCTGAATTCTATGCACTTGAAACTACAGCAGATGAAGCAGAATGGCTTCGGAAGCTCATGTATGATCTTCCAGTTGTTGGGGCTTAGATACCGGCAATACCGATATACTGTGACAACCAGGCTATTGCGATGGTGGCATCAAATGACCTCTTCAACGAAAAGAAGAGGACTGTGCGGTTGAAACACATGACAATACACGATCTTATCAAAAGAGGTGTAATTGCAGTGATTGATGTTCGAAGTCAGGAGAACCTGGCAGATCCGTTCACAAAGGGCCTCAAGCGCCAGTTGGTCGATGACACAGCTTATAAAATGGGCTTGAAGGCATTCTGATAGTGTGTCTTTGTAATCCAACCATAAAGTTTTATGCTATTAGTTCAAAGAGAAATCTACTAGACATCTAACTTTTGGTTCAAAGGAGGATCACTGACTGGAAAACTATCAAGTAACAGTGGATACTTGTTCTCTGGAACATGGAAGGGATACGGACCCATAACCACTGTTGTCTACTATGTATTTTCTGCAGAAAAAAAATAGATCATGTGGAAGGTTGGCTTAAACGCCTTAATGAGTTCTCAGGCAGAGTGAATGCCTGGTGTGCTTTATAGGAAGCACGGTAGAGCAGCACTACAAGGAATGTGTGAGCACCCTGAATTTTGGGTTGATTTTTTTTTTCTGATTGATTTTAATTTCAATAAATAATTTATTCTGTTATTTATCTTTAAGTGTACTTTCCCGTGCCATTGATATTTGGAGTGTCAGGGATGTTCAACTCTGGAAATCTTCTTCATGAGTTTTGGAGTGGACAGGATTACCTTCATGATGGTATATAGTGTCCCATCCAAACTTGTTCCCTTGTACTCTTTTTGCTTCGCTGAACTTCGGGTCAAATTAGACCAGTTGATTATTAATTATTTTCCCACTCTTTTCCTTGGTCATTTTCAGCACGTTATCGTGACTTTTAATTTGGGAGCGCAAGACCAGTCAGTTGCTTGAAACCAACTCCTCATTGATGATCTACTCAAGACGCTCTTTACCCTTGACCTTCGTGTCCCACTCAGACACGTCATTTTGTGCTCCATTTGCTTCGTACAACTTTCCTGACACGTAACCCGATTTTATTTCACTCTACGGCGTCACATTTATTTTTCAACTTGATTTGTGGGTCCCCTGTCGACCAAAACCTGTCAGCTCCAACTATAGACATGGCCCACTTTGAGCCTACTATCCGCCTGCCACTTGTGTCCCATTTATCAGAATCCCCATGTGCTACTTATTTGCTCATGATCATCAACGTCTATTTTTAATTCAATTATTGCATAATGTCCGGTTTTGGATCCAATCTGGCTCCACTGAACCCAACCCCAACTTCATTTTTCCTCTCTCATGACGCCCTCATAATTCTTGCCCAAAAATATCTAGTACTCGTCTACCTATTTTTTTATATTAATAGAAATTTTCTATTGATATTAAATTCCATGGAATGACCATTTTTCTAACATGTTAACCTTAGCCATTGGATTCTCCTATTTTTAATCATCACCATTCAATTCCCTCCAACCACATAGCAGCCCTTGGCCGACCCTAAAATTCATGGGGGAACACTTTTCTTTCTCTCACTCATTTATTACAACTTATCTCTATCTCTCTCTTCCTAATATTCACAAACATTCAAACCAAAAACAAATAACAGCAGCAACATCACCACTCCACCCCTACACTCAAACCCGACACCTCCCTTCTGGCCATGGCCGAGCCACCACCGCCGCGTCGACGACCGTCGGCCCCACCCCGGCCAGCCTCTTCCATCCTCCTCCTTCTCCCTCTCACAAACCGCCACCACCATCAACATCAACCGCCACCACCATCAACATCAACTGCCACCACCACCTTAATAGCCATCCGACCGACCACCTTCCACTGCACGCCGCTGCCCTGCCTCGTCGGGCTAGGGTGCAGCCTCCCCGTGCCGCACAGCGGCCAGCAGCAGCTGCTGTACCGTGCACACGCGCGCACACGCGCGTGCGCGGGCCGCCGTCGTACACCGCCGTGTGGGCTACCGTAGCTCGCCGTGGGTGCGCCCCACTCCGACGAGTCCTTCCCTGACGGCCACCGTCCTCCGGGACGCGCCGTCGAGGCGATTCGTGCGTTTTGCACGACGTCCCGTCGTGACGCGCGCAGAATCGAGTTCATTTTGGCGCTCCGTCGCAGTGAATTCGTGCACGTTTTACCGGAGATCCGACCGTTGGATCGCCGATTTCTTCCCTCCGTCACAATCTCGGTATATCCACCTTCATCCCTGTCAATTTTCGTCCGTTAATTTTATCGTTTGATACATCAAAACCGGCCACCAAGTTGACCGTTTAAATTGTATTAAATTTGGACAATTTTGCGGGGCCAACTTCGTCAGCTTGTATCTCCTCCACCGCAGCTCCGTTTGGCGTGCTACCAGTTCCGGTGCGAAGCTGGTATAACCCTCTTACTACCCCTCCAGTTTTGTTTCATTGTGAGCTTGTTTGATTGGTTGAATTCGACGCCAAAGTTGGCCGTCCGAATTCGTAATTTCTAACTTGTAAAATTCTATTTTTGAACACGGGACTCCAGATTTTATTTCTGACACCACCAGTAGACTTGTGGCATCGTTTTGGCATGTTTTCATATAAAATTTGTTAGATTTGGAGAACGTGGGCCCTGGCACGTTTTTCGGTACAAAGTGGGTCCCACATTCTGGGTCAACGGGACTTTTTGACGCCGGCTCATCGGAATCCAATTCCGGATATACCGTTGAGTTCGTATCGTCATTCTAGACTCGTTGACATATAATTTGCTAGGTTTTGGTGGACATTGGATTCGGCACACATTTCGGTGCAAGTCAGATACCAATATCTGGGTCAACGGGTCATTTTGAGATCAGCTCATCGAAATCCAATTCCGGATATACCGTTGAGTTCGTATCATCATTCTGGACTCGTTGACATATAATTTGCTAGATTTTGGTAGACATTGGATCCGACACGCATTTCGGTGCAAGTCGGATACCAATATTCGGGTCAACGGGTCATTTTGAGATCGGCTCATCGAATCCAATTCCGGATGTACCGTTGAGTTCGTATCGCCATTCTGGACTCGTTGACATGTAGTTTGCTGAGTTTTGATAACTTTGGCTCCGACACGCATTTCCGTGCAAACCGAAATTCCAAGTTCTGGTCAACGGACCAAATTGAGATCGGGTCAACGGAATCCAATTCTGGAGATACCGTTGGGTTCATATCGTCATTCTGATTGCGTGGACATATAATTTGTTATATTTTATAGAATTGTTTTCTTGCGCATTTTTCGGTACAAAACGGCTCCGACACGGACACCGTTTTGACCCGAAATTACCTTTTTGCCCTTGTGTCCAAATTGGACCGATGGGTAGGCTATCCTAGCTAATTTGACCATTCTGGACACGTTGGCGATGTTTATTTCGTCGTCCGACAATGTTTGTTGATAGTTTCTCTGAGTTTAGACTTGTTATAATTAATTAGTAATTAATTCATATAATGCTCGTATTTCGGGATTAGTACAACGAAACTGAGCTCAGTCAATTCCAGTGATCTCACATCGCTGAAATTGACAGGATGGACACGTGGAACACCATAATAAGATTATCAACCTTACCATTGATATTCTTATCTCGATTTGCGTGTCGTAAGTTTCTACGTACGAATAACGAAGTACACTTTATATTTTCAATAATTAGACTAGATTTGACCATGTTTGACCAGAGTTGACCAGTTGACCCAAAGTCAACTGAAGTCAACACTTGACCTAGTTTGACTAGATTATTGACCGGAGTTAACCTAGATTCGTTTTGACTTAGAAGAACCTAGTATAAGATAGATTTGCTTGTAGAGATTTATTTATTACAACTTGAATACCTTGTAACCTGTGTTGCTTTAAATAGGACTCTGTGGCTTCAGTTGGACCCTCTATACTTATCAGCTGCTCAGGTTACCAGGCGAGTACATTCACTGATAGTTTTTATTGTCTTGATATCTACTATATCCGATTCAGTTGTAGTATCTTACTTGATTCTCGACACGATAGTTCACGGACTAGTATTATCAGATTCCGGTCATGAGATGTCATTCCTGGATTTCTTGGGATACTGGTACTTGCTTGGTCTTGATTCTTGTACTTGTATTGACGCCGATTCCTGAAGAGGACTTGCTCCCCTCTTAGGGGATCCCGCATCATGACGTGCTATGTCTGGATCTGTTTTACTATTCGGGGATGGAGGAATTATTAGGGGTTATGTGATCAAAGCCTTCCTGTAACTACATTTTGCTAGCGTCACCCTCACCTCACGTAGGGTGTTGCAGACACCCCATTACCAGTTATCCAGGTTGGACGGCATGACTCTCCGTTGAGTACACCGCAGATTGCCGGGCCAAGTGGATAACCATCTCTTGCTTCCCTAGCCGATCACATATCGCTCTAATAATTTAAAACACTTTTTTTATATTTATTGTCATCTCTTATATTCCAGTTTCAGCTTTACTTAATGTACTTTCACCATGCTATGATTCATTCTCATTTGCTCTATCTGTCTTTTATACTGTACCATGGTTATGGGACTAAGTTCTGTTTGAAAGAAGGGTTACAACCCCGATCCTTGTTTGGTTTAAGGGTTGTAACTCGGCTTTCAAAAGGTTCCCAAGTCGCCAATATCTTTGTCTTGTATTTCATTATTACTGTCTCTTATAGTATTTCTCAATTCATATGAAACTGCTGTTGGTGTTTGTACTTGTTCATTTTCCTGACAGGATACGTTGACAAAATTTTACAGATAGCTTGGAGATTTCCTGCTAGTCTAGAGGAGCCACATTAGAGGTTGTTTAGTTAGTTTTTCTCAGTTGTCTAGAGTTTTATTTATTTTATGGATTACTGTATTTGAGCTTTGAGATGTATTCTGAGTTTGTACCTTAGACACTTAGACTTCTATCTGTTGTATCTCTTTTCGATTTCATGTTTTATCTATCTTCCTTTATGCTCTACCTTAGATGTGATTGAGTTTACATTCTGCTATGTCACCCCCATTCGGGGAGTATAAACTGTTTAGTCTTATACTGTTAGATGCATTGAGACCTAGGACAGCGTTCTACCGCCGACACTGCGGCGTAGGCTGGGCGTTGTTACGTTCTTGTGCCCTAACTCTAGGGTGCGGGTTGTGACAGAATGAAACTCCATGCTACAGTGGGGTGACTCCCCCATGAGGTTCCCAGGTCTGGGGTAATGCCTCGGCTTTGCAAGCCAAGTCATAGCTGCGTAGCACCGTAAATAGGCAGGTAGCCTAATACTGTATGACGTAATTAAAGAGTTGTAGACAGCACTACAAAGGAGAGGATGGCCCCATGTTACAGTGACACGACACCACGATGAGGTACCCAGGTAGGGGTAAAGTCTCGGCCTTGCAAGCCATGTCGTTGCGGCGTAACACCGCAAGGAAGCCTTAGGCTTCATGCTGAGTAGATTGGCACTACAAAGAGGCTGAGACCTCATGCTACAGTAGTATGACACTACGATGAGGTTCCCAGGTAGGGGTAATGCCTCATCTTCAGTCCACGTCATAGCGGCATAGCACCGCAAGGAAGCGCAAGGCTTCATGCCATGTCTCTTTAATAAAGAACTCACATATATTGTATGGAAAGAGATATCAGGCCGTCTCTTGAGGGTAAACTTGTAGACGCCCAAAATTATACACTAAAACCAGGCTGGCACAGGGCCTTCAATGTGCAGCCAGAAGCACACGTAACTACACTTTGTGAATGGAAAGAATTACAATTGTGGTGCAGAATTCAAGGCGTAGTCCATTCTTGTATGACATTGTTATTTAACCCATGCGGGAAGATTCAAGTCGTCAGCGACATCTATTCTAATGCAAAATGGACAGTTACTGTAGGGAACGCTCAACCCTGGACACATATATATGTTGTGATATGTGGAGGATTGTTGGTGCTTTCTTTACATGGAGAGAGCTTGCTCTCAACATGCCTTGTAAAAATTTAGTCCCACATCGGAAATGCACCATGAATTATCTCATTATATATACTTAGTTGTGTTGTTAAGAGATGCACATGGGGTGGTGACTAAGGAGGGAACCATGTGGATAATTTTACTAGGAGGTAAGAATAAGGCTCCAAGGATTAAGCATTAATGCTTTTGTCATTCTCTTGGATTAATTCCATTTGGAGCTAAGCCCCAAAGGGGCTTAGCGACTCGGACTCGAACTCGGGCTCCGGCTCATGGGCTCATGAGGCATAATATGGCATTTTGTTGGCGCACTTTGCACTTAGCACGTCAGCAGTCATGCGGCTCATATGCGGCCATGCGGTCTTATGCGGCATGCGGCTCATATGCGGCCACATGCGGTCTCATGAGGTCCATGCGGTACTTGCGGCCATAAGGCCATACGGCTCATGCGGCCCGACTGCTGCTGCTGCTACCGCATGGAGGGCTCCGCTGACTGTGCAGGCTACAAGTCAGTTATAGAAAGACTGATTCAATGCGATTAATTCAGATCCACTTTTTGTGGGATTTGAATTAATTTTCTTGCTATCTTTGTGGGATTTGAATTAATTTCGTTGCTATCTTTGTGGGATTTGATTCAATCTTTCCATAACTGAAGAGGCGGCTAAGGTTTCCACCCTCTCTCTATATATACTCTCTTCTGGCCTCCTTTGTGAATTACTACAAATTTTATAAGTCAGAAAAGAGAGAGAGAGAGAGGGAGCTGCTGTCGCCATTGCAAGTTCATCCGAGGAGTCAGAACAGAGGTGACTTCGAGCGTTCCACAAGATCTTCAACTTGCTGGTTCCTGGAAGCAATTCGTGTGGGGCGAATCTTGCTTTGAGCAACGGTGTTTTGACACCCCAGCAACTTTTCTTTATCTCATCTTTCTCTAGATTATTGTAACTCGTTCTGTCCCAATTGCAACACGTTTGCAAGGAAGAACGAGAGATCTTCTCTTCTCTATTTTCCTCCTTCATATTGTAATCTGCCTATTTGGCTTTTTGTATCATCGTAGATCTTGAGTTCGATCACTGCAAAGTTTTTGTGTGACTCTCAGATCTCGATTGCATCAGTTTTTCCATCTTTGGTCAAGCCCCGGGAATAACAGTATCGACATATCGGTCATAAAAATTGTCACATTTTTATGGAGTTTTCTTATGCTCCATAAAAGCATTCAAATAAGAGAATACTTGGATGATGATGATGAAAATCCAAATAATATGCCTAAATTCATGTTGAAATGGGACTTAGTTGATCTTATTTAATTATACTACAAAAGGAAACCCTAAATTTCTTTTTCTAAGATTATAATACAAGTCTCCATGCATGGCTTTTTGTGAAAGTAGACTTGGATCAAGTTATGTTGCAATTATTATTGTTGCAACTATATACTTTTGCATGAGTTGATATGTCCAAAATATTGTATGAATGAATGGAAGTAAATGGTGGTTATAACTTATATGTCCCTGTTGGGAAAATTGTTTTTAAAGTAAAAGGCAATTGCATACATGGTTTGGTTTTTCTGTAACCCAAAATCTTTATTAGACTTGTATTATAATCTTTGGATAGATGCTACAGTTGGAAGTACTAGTTCAATTTATGGAGGATATTATTTTTTATGTAGTTGTATGTTATTTTGCAGGTTTACGAGAAATTAGGTTTTAACTTTGGTTTGGATAATGGCAACTTGTTCCAAGTTTGGTGGTATTCAATATTAATAGATTGATTAAGAGGTAGCCAAACATACTGGCCAAGCATTAGACAATGATTTGTCTTGGTAGGTCCTATGAGTCTAATTGCAAATAAATTCTAAATGCATAATTTTCGTCATGCTTTACTATATCTTCGAATTTTGTTAACAAATGGGCAAATGATGAGATATGAGTTATGGATAGACAAGCACCATTCGATGTGGGATGTTCCTGAATAATAATGAGAAATTGGGTATTTGGTCACCATTTGATGTGATATGTTCTTGACAAATGATGAGAAATTGGGTTTTTGGCTTTGGGTTATTGAGAAATGATAAAGCAAGAGTTATACAAAGAATTTGGGATTAGCTTTGGTGAGTTTTAACAATCCTGTATTAGTATGAGCGTATCCAGGTTTTGGATACGATGCTACTATATCTTCCTTATGTATTTGAAGTGATTGTGAAGTAAAGATATGTGAACCAATCCTCTAAGCCTAGACTTTGTAATAATTGGTTATGTTATTCTCATTATCCTTACATATAGAATGACCTTGGTTATCTGGATTTGGTGGCAAGTGGCACCGGATACATGGGACTATCTACGTTCTTGGTAATTTATGTTTTTGGCTATGTTGATGCATACTTGAGCCATATGTTGCATGTTTTTCATTGTAGAGGCATACCTGAGCCATATTCAAGAGACTTTTTATGTTTGAAAAGTTTGTTGCAGGCCAAAAGAGTACTTGTGATTGGGTGGGTTAGATGACAATCTAATTTGTGAAGGAAATATTTTCAATGGAGTTCACTATGAGTTGATAAATCTTATGAGCCTTTAAGTTTGGGTAAGCAAAGATAAAGCCCACAAAGCATGGGTTTATCTCCTCTGATCTTTTCTTTTTTCTTGTCTGGATTATTAAGGTCGTTAATCTATATTGTTGTATAATTATAGAATGCTTACACTGATTCATAAGGATGTCTTTATTAAGGTCATTACTTTTATTTATTTTTTGAAAGTTTTCCTTATTTGTGTAATATGACTTTTGGAGTTTCCACTTGCACTTTGGATAACTCCCCTCTCATACTATCTTGGGTTGTTTCCTGCTGGATTTTCTCTCTTTCACACTAATTTTTTGCTTACTCCTTTCTCATATGTTACTCTTTTCTCATACTTACTAGTTTGGCTTATTTTCCTACTATGGATTTAATGTTTGACATCTTGTGTTTCTGATTGGATGCAGGCCCCTTGTTCATTTTGTTATGCAATTTTTACGGTTGTTGCTTAGTGCTATATCAAAGGTGCTTGTTGTTTAGGCCTCTGGTATGAGATTATTGGGGGTTACTGCTATAGGCACATATGCTTGCTGCTTATTGATTTGTGCAGAGATGCCTGCTGTGTAGGTCTCTGTTTGGTGGCTTTCTTTGGCCTATCATGTTTCAAACTCAATTGTTCATTCTTGGTGGAGTGTCATTCTGTTTATGCCTTTAGTATGAGATTCTTGGCTTGTGTATGAGATGGTAAACATTTTTGGGGATGACGCTCTAAAATTTGGAAAGTCGGTTAAGCCTCTGAGCCACACTAGAAATGTTTTGTATTGTTGTTGCAATGCAAACTGGCTTATTTTCCTACCTAATTTAGTTAAAGTTTGGTTAATTAGTATCATTTAAGCCTTTGTGTTCTTGGCTTAGTAGTGACCTTCCACATTTTGTTGTCATTCCTAATACCACCATTTTAAAGAATTTTTACTGATTGCATGCTTGATTGCTTCCCTACTTGTTCGGTTACATCTTTCATTCATCCAAGCTGCTTTTGTGCTATACTTGGAAGGTAGATGGCCAGGCCTTTACTTTTCCTATTTCTTTTTTCTTTTTTTGTATTCTCATATTTGCTTATACAATCTTCCCGTTTTGCAGGTCCAGGTATACCTGCATAAAGAATTGACATATTTTTCATATAGCTTCTTTACATGAAATATGTGCGAATACTATCGTATGTTGCAGCGGCTTCGCCTGCGTTAAAGACAAACAAATACAAGTTTCATTGTCAAAACTTCTTCACTAACTGGCCAAACAGTTGCCACTTTGAGGTACATGTTTTTCTTCTTCCGTATGTTGTTAATTTGTTAGGTGTGCAAGTTCCGATTTTGTTAAAGCAATAGATGCTAGATACTTGGACAATTAGCTAGTTCTAAGTGCATCATCTGTTGTTTTATGTTGAGTGCCTGATTTTTCATTCTTTACCCTAGTATTTAAGTCCCAGGAATTGACAGATATTTGATACTATTGTACAATTTATAATTTGTTTTTGGTCTCCCAAGATTTTACGGGCACGTACTGTAAGCTTCTTATCTCAATGTTTGTCCATTTATGTAGAAAATAATGGTTGGATGATTTTATTGATGGACTACTTCACTACTTATAGGGAGTCTAGCTCCTCTATATACTATATATTCCGATGTGGGACTAAAAGTCCCTTATTGATTCTCAGCACTCCCCCTCAAGGTGGGCGATAGATATTGATCATCCCCATCTTGTTACATAGCTTCGACAGACTTAATGAACGAAGACCCTTAGTCAGACAGTCTGCAACTTGTTCTTCTAAGCGAACATGGTCAATCTTCAGTATCCCTTGTTCCAGCTTCTTCTTGATGAAGAATCGATCAATCTCGATGTACTTCGTTCTGTCGTGCTGAACTGGATTGTTAGCTATACTTATTGCAGCTTGACTATCGCTCAGAAGACGCAATGGTGCTCCCTTATCCAGCTGCAACTCTGTCAGCAATGCTTTCACCCACAGCAACTCTGACACTCCCAGAGCCATTGCTCTGTATTCTGCTTCAGCTGTCGACCGTGCTACCACTGACTGTTTCTTGCTTCTCCATGAGACCAGATTTCCTCCTATAAAAACACAGTATCCCGTGGTAGACCTTCTGTCGTCTATGCAGCTCGCCCAGTCCGCATCACAGTATCCCTCAACTTCTATGCGTCCATTCTTCTTGAACCATAGCCCCTTTCCCGACGTTCCTTTCAGATATCTCAAGATCTGAAATACTGCTTCCATATGACCCTTTCTTGGATCATGCATGTAGCGACTCACTACACTCACCGCAAATGAGATATCAGGGCGAGTGTGTCTCAGATAAATCAATCCCCCTACAAGTCTTTGATATCTTTCACGATCAACATGCTCTCATACTTCTGCTCCAAACTTACTCTTCTGGTCAATTGGAGTAACGGCTGCTTTGCATCCCAGCATCCTTGTCTCCATCAGCAGATCTAGTGCGTATTTTCTTTGTGATAGAACAATTTCATGTTCGCCTTCACACACTTCGATACCTAGAAAGTACCTCATCGCTCCTAAATCCTTCACCTCAAACTCCTTCGCGAGTTTTGACTTCAGCTTAGTGATCTCGACTTCATCATCACCTGTGATCACTATATCATCCACATATACAGCAAGTATAGTGATGTGGCTTCTTGCATGCTGGAGGAAGACCGTATGATCTGCATTTGTTTGACGGTATCCCATGCGAGGGGGGGCGAGGGGGTGTCGGCGAGGGGGGGTCGACAAGGGAAGGGGGGCGGCAAAAAAAAAAAAAATTTTGTGGAAAGAGAGAGAGAGAGAGAGAGAGAGAGTTATGGCTTTGATACCATGTAGAAAATAATGGTTGGATGATTTTATTGATGGACTACTTCACTACTTATAGGGAGTCTAGCTCCTCTACATACTACATATTCCGATGTGGGACTAAAAGTCCCTTATTGATTCTCAACAATTTATAAGGTGAGAAAATTGTTGTGCTGTTGTTGTTTTAACTCCTTACGTTCTTTTTGAGTTGAGAAGAATTGTGCCACGAGTCACCAAATTTATGCTTGGTAAAAGCTTACACAGGAACATTAGGGAGGATAAGTTTGTACATGAGTCCAATTCCTTTCTACATTTTGCCTTGCATATTTGCTTCACATAAGTGAACTGTATCTACATGAGTATTTAGTGTACTCACATGCTTGGTACCAATGTTACTACTAGGTAGGGAGTTCTAACTTTACACTTTACTAATTATTATTATTCCAGAGCTAACCTATTAACTAAATCACCAGACATCAATATATATATATCCAACGAAAATGTAGAGAATAAGAGTGTATCCTTTTTTTTTTTTTTACTAAATGCCCCTATGAAAACATTAGTGTTATGGACTTAATAGTTTTACTAATTGAAAAGGGGCGAACAAAGTTGATTCCTTAAATATAACTATACGTTTATATTCTTTGCCAAAATAAATCCACATGTATTTTAAATTTTGAAAACAAAAGTGTATATGCTAAAAAGCGCCTAAATTGAGTTTATAAAATAATTCTACTGGGGCATATAGTGGAAAACTACTTGGGGTGCACTACCACTATTTTCTTTGGGTCATGTTACAACTAAACCCTAATCCTAACCCTCTTTCGGAATAAGAGCCCCCTTAGTCTCTTTTAATAGTAATATGAAGCACTAGCTTAGCCCCTAAGCTATCCTAACACTATATGGACAGTTGATCCTCGTCAAAATATGCTGAAATTTATTCTAACCTTCTCGAACCAACATATTGTTGGTAGACCATTGATATGTTAATACACACAATTTGTACACAAAATATTACTAAAATTATGAGCAAAATTTAGTATCCCGTTACTGTTATTTTTGTTCCAGTTTGAGCCATGGTCTTTGCCGCATTTGATCTTCCGTCTTTGCTAATTCTTTATAATCCAACAAATACAACATCATGAAGCCATTAAGAATTAACATTAATATCCATAGAAATCTTCTCTCCCATAAACCATACATGTCAGGTTTTTCTTTTTCAAGAGTTTTCTTGACAATTGCAAATTAAAGATCAAGCATATACAAATGGAGAATTTGGAGACAGATAAATTCTAAGGTAAAAAATAAGGAAGAAAATGATGAGATTTAGTTCTTGTTAAATGATATATGAACATAGTAGGATTTGGAAACAAAAAGGATTGATGAATGACTATTAGACAAGTTAGAACTAGCCTGAGGAAATGCGTTACAGTACGAAATACCATGTGTTATGAAAACTCATACTGTGGTATTCAGATGCTCCCTTGCAGATCCCAGATAAGTTTTCCTAAGGTAATTTCTATGGGCACTACCAAAATTGCTAGGGGGCATCAATTGCTAGGGGGCAGCCCATGAATGTGGAGAAATTGCTAGGGGGCACCCAAAAATTGCTAGGGGCAGCCCAACCCCCCAAACCCAAAAATTCACTTTCATTTTCATTATTCACCCTCTCTCCTCAAGAAGAAAAGAAAGAAAGCTCTCTCCCTCTCCCTCTCCATCTCCTAAACCCTAATTTTTTCTTCTCCATCACTCCATTCTCAATCCCTCCACGAAGATTCTCGAAGAGATGACACGCAAGTCAAAGCAACCGGAATCCAGGTACGTTCTTCCCTAATTTCTTCGAAATTTTTTTACATTATATTCGAAACCCTAGAATTGGTTTAATTCTTGAAAAAGTTTTTGTAAAATAGGTTTATAATCTCTTGCACGTTCTCTTCCCTTATTTTCGAACACAAGAAACTCGAAATTTATGTTGAAATCCTAACCCTAGAACACGACAAAGTAGGATGTCGTTATGGGAGTTCGGGTTCACGACAGTAGGACTGTCTGGAATGTGGCAGTCCTAATGAAAATTAGGACTGCCACAGTCCTGGCAGTCCTATTCTGAAAAAGGACTGCCACAGTCCTGGCAGTCCTATTCTGAAAGAGGACTGCCAGGACTGTGGCAGTCCTAATTTTTATTAGGACTGCCACATTCCTGGCAGTCCTACTTGTTATGACATATAGGAGTTGGGTAAGTGCATGCTGTTTCTATTACTTAATAAGTGTATGTTGTCATGCAGTCCACCGGCCGCTAACAAAAGAATACGGCCCACCGCGTCAAAACGGAAGGAACGTGCGGAACGTCCTCGCGAGCGTCCGATAACAATTACCGAACCGGCGCCCGAAGCTCGGTTTCGGACATCGCCACCGGCACGTCAAGCTCGGTCGAAGCAACGAGCTCCTACTCCTACGCCTCCTTCCGACGACGACGACGACGACCTGCCAATTGCCCAACTCCTATCACGTCAAGAGGGTTCTGCTCCATTTGATGAATTATTGTGGATATTTTGCTTGTTTGAAACTTAATTTAGATGTGGAATGTTTGGGACTAAGTAGTTGTGATGAATTATTGTAGTTGTGATGATTTTAACTCTGTGTGGCAATTTGAACTCTGTGGCAATTTGACTCTGTGGCAATTTGTGATGAATTTTAACTCTGTGTGATGAGTCCCACAAAGAAATCATCACACAGTGATTCATAGTTAGGACTGCCACACCCTTGGCAGTCCTACACTGAAGTAGGACTGCCAGGGTCCTGACAGTCCTACCCAAAACTTACTGTAACAGCAAGTTTTGGGTAGGACTGCCAGGACTCTGGCAGTCCTACTTCAGTGTAGGACTGCCAAGGGTGTGGCAGTCCTAACTATGAATCACTGTGTGAATTTTAAACATCCGTCTGGAGAATGTTGTATAACCCTGTCATGTTTCTCAACATTTCTGCTTATTAACCTTTTTTTTTGCTTGATCAACATCTGAAGAGGAAGAAGAATGCATGATTAGAAATTGTGCACGGAGATGAATGTATTAGGTAACCACTATAGAAATCCCAATTTCACGAGTCTCAGAAGCTGCTTAATTTGTGATAAATCTATAGGTAACCACATAGAAAAACTATCATAAACTTTTTTTATTTCCCGAAAAACAGCATACAACAACATGGTGTAGAAGAAATGAGAATGTCACTTGTCGTGTTACACAGTAATTTATGACGATAGACATGTAGAGAATAGTCTGCAGAATTATACAGATTTATCATTTATACAACCATCATCTTGGCTGACCAAGAAACTTGCACCTAGTGCATCGTCATACTTGGGGATTAAGATGATAACAAATGATTAGCACAAAAAGCATCATCTTTTATAACCCACCATAACCAAAACAAATACAAACAAAAAACAAAAACAAATGCAAATGCAAACAAATGAGATGGCAATTCCATTAAAATATCTTCACGGCAACTGGAAGGTCTAGACTGTCCACAGACAGTATCAAAAGTCAAGGATGGATGTTTTTTCCTTGTGGATTATAAATACTTTCTTTTGTATCATCAACAGAATTTCTATAGGCATGTATCAATTATGACAAAATTTGGCAACAAGATTAAATGACAGAAGAATGTCTACAAAGAAGAATTACAAAGATGATTCTTTCAATTTTGTTCTTTTATCAGCTGCTCAAGTTTCATTTCCTCTTCTCCAATTATCTTGAGTTCTTCCATGTAAGCATTGAGTCTCTTAATATCATCTTCCTGGACGTTCTGTGGGGCTTTGTCCTTGTAACCTGCAGCACTCGTTATCTGAGCCAAACCAGACTGCAGCCTGCAAGCAGTAATGGATGTAAACATCAGACAAGTACTAGTTAGAACAGAAAATGGAAATTAGCATAGTTAAAATCCAAACGTAGAAAAAAGGACCTAAAATGTAAAAGAGGAATAAATAAAAAAATCCCTATAAATAGCAAATTGTGTTAATAGCAAGACCGTCTTCTGTGAAGGACTGCAATAAAACTCTGCATTCTAGTATCATAGACTAGGACTGCCAGAGTGGTGGCAGTCCTTCACAGAAGAAGGACTGCCAGGACCCTGACAGTCCTACATATTTGTAGGACTGCCAGGGTCCTGGCAGTCCTTCTTCTGTGAAGGACTGCCACCACTCTGGCAGTCCTAGTCTATGATTTGGACTGCCAGAGTGTTGGCAGTCCTCTGTGTCACAGCACGATTTTAAGTCCGATGACAAGTTCAAATGTAGTTACCAGGAGAGCTTCCGATACATCAAAGTTGTCTTCGGACGTTGCGGGAACGTGTTCTTCGGACGTGGTGGGAACGTTTGATGATCCCGGTTGATCCATGTTCAATATTTTTCTATATTTAACACATAATTCAACTTTAATATGTGAAATTCTTGTTAAATATGAAACATATTATAGTTCGATGACTTACCAAAAATTTGGAGAAGTCAATGACCTAGAGTTGAGGGAGAGAACAATTTGCCAAAAATGTAGGGAGAAATGAAAAGAATTAGGGTTTTAATTCTTTGACCTAAGAGAAGAGAAGGAGATAAGAAAATAGTTGAGGGAGAAAAGAAAAGAGAAGAAGGAGAGAGAAAATGAAAATTGGTATTTATAGGTGTGCTTGGGCTAGCCCCTAGCAAAATTTTTGGATGGCAAACTTGTAATAAACTTGAACTATTTTGGGCTAGCCCCTAGCAAAAAGGGTGGTGCCCTTAGAAAAAACCTTTTCCTAATAATCCACAACTTAGACACCGAAGGCTAGAGCTGTCAAAATGGGCTAAGCCGGCCGGCCCGTCCCGCCCGTCAAAAATGTGGGTTGGGCCGAGCATTTAGGAATCCGCCAAACAGACGGGCCTAGGTGGGCTGGCCCGCTAGTAGCTCGTCCCACGGTGGGCTAGCCTGCGGGCCAAGTAGGTTGGTCCGCCATCTATTTTTTTATAAAATTTTAAATTTTTTTATTTAGCACATATATGAGATATGTATTATAAATGATAAAAATTCTCATTTAATGCAAGTAATGACGTATAAAATATTAAATTTGGTCATTTATTTACATGAATGAAGGTGTTTTAAAAAAATATCTACTATTATAATGTTTCTTGTATTTTACTTGTAATTTGATGCATATGAGAGTGAGTAGAAAATATTATATATATGATTTTTTTTCTTTTAAGAAACTAAACAATAATTTAAAAAATTTAAAAAAAAGTTAAGCGGGCCGGCCCGCCGGTGGGTTGGACTGGGTTGAAATTTTTCCAGCCCGCCAAAATGGTGGGTCGGCCCGATCCGCCCCGCCAAATGGTGGGTTATGATCGTGCCGGCCCGTCTTAACAGCTCTACCGAAGGCCTAGCGAGTTAAGCAAAGAAGTCCTATTTTGGACCGATGACTCAGTTGTTCAGTAGTGCTACCTATTTGGAGGAATATTAACTTTGAAAGACTGGATGCCATTGAGGATACAGAGCCTTTGATGCCCAGAAGTATGACTAATCTTTGACATTCCGGCCACTCTAATGACATCTGCTGGTAGTCATGCCCAACAAAATAATTGTTGGAGTGGGTGGGGTTCCCAACCTATGTGGAGAAGATCCCGGAGTGCGACGAGCGCCGTCCGATGTCGGAGAAGCTCGGGAGTAGTTGTTGCTGCTGCTGCTGCCCCAAAGGGGGTTCTGGACCAAGTCTGCCGAGTTCGGGCCGAACTCGGTCCCAGGCCAAGTTCTGGCCGAACTCGGTCTGGCCGTTCCAGGGTTTGGCCACCCAGTGCTGGTTGCCCCACACAGAGTTCTGGCCGAACTCTGTGTGTCGGGGGCTGAAGCGGATTTCAGGATGAGTTTTCATCATTGGATCTAATCCGACGGTCTAGGTTTGTTGCGGGATTAGGGTATTAAGTTGAGATATCTCAACCCTAATCCCATAGCGCATATTGGTAACTTTTGGAGGCTATCCAAGTTTGAGAGAGAAAGGAGGCAAGAGTGCCATTGCAACTTCGGAGAAGAAGGCGGAGGATCGAAGTTTGATATTCAGAGGAGATCGTGTTTCGGGTAATCTCTACTCGTCGTTCTCGTTCTTCGTAGCCTTGTAATCGTTGTTCTTTTCTCTGAGTGTTGTGGGGATCCGATTTGGATCGGAGGAGTTTGTAGAGGGTGTAATTCTTCTATTCCATTAGTGGAGGCTTCTCAGGGTTGGACTCCGATCGTCCCGTGGTTTTTCCCGCAAGGGTTTTCCACGTCAAAAATTCTCTGTGTCTGCGTGATTGTTTTTGTGTGGTCGTTTTTGGGTTCGTGCGTTGTATTGCTCGGTCCTCTCGCAGGTACTCTCCGGTTTGGGGAAAGGTTTCCGCGCTTCTTTCCCAACAGAGTGGTATCAGAGCATAGGTTTTGTTCTGGCTGATACCAACAGAGTGGTATCAGAGCTTTGGGTTCAAAGGGTATCAGGAGTTGACAGAGGAACCAGAGAGGAGAGATGGACGCGAAGCCGGTGCGCATGGTGAACCTCAATGGCACAAACTATCATTATTGGCGGAGCAAGATGAAGGATTTGCTATTTGTCAAGAAGCTGCATCTACCTGTGTTTGCAACCGAGAGGCCCAGTGATAAATCCAAGGAGGACTGGAAGTTCGAGCACATACAGGTGTGTGGGTACATACGGCAGTTTGTTGATGAGAACGTGTACAACCACGTTGCCAATATTGAGCACGCGAAGACGTTGTGGGATAAGCTGGAATCCTTGTATGCGAAGAAGACCGGGGTAAACAAGTTGTTCCTGATCCGAACGATGATGGGTCTGCGGTACAAGGATGGGGCGTCTATTTCGGATCACTTGAGTGAGTTCCAGGGCGTGGTTGACTAGCTATCTTCTATGGGAGTCAAGTTCGACGACGAAGTTCAGGGACTGTGGCTGCTGTGTACCTTGCCAGACTCGTGGGAGACCGTACGAGTATCTATGATCGCTTCTGCTCCAGAGGGCGTGGTCAGTCTGGAGTTTGCCAGGAACGGGGTATTGAATGAAGAGATGCGGAGACGTTCTCAGGGCACTTCATCCACATCCCACCACTCAGAGGCACTTGTTTCAGAGAGCCGCGAAAGGGGCAAAAGCAGGGGTCCAGGTGGTGGCAGAGACAAGAGCAGGGGGAAGTCCAAGGGTCGGTACGAGGACTCAGAGTGTTATCATTACGGTAAGAAGGGCCATATCAAGCAGAATTGTTTCGCTTGGAAGAAGGAGAAGAAGGGCGACAAGGGGAAGCAAGAAGAGAACACTACAGCGGCGGCCTCGGTACATGGAGGCGATGTGATCGTCGTAGGTGATGAGGTCATTACTAACCTCGCCTGCGATGACAATTCTTGGCTGGTGGACTCAGGAGCTTCAGCACATGTATCTCATAATAGGGCACTGTTTGCCACTTACACGACAGGAGACTGTGGCGTGTTGAAGATGGGCAACGGAGATGTGTCGAAGGCGGTTGCCGTTGGAGATGTGCATTTGAGAACGAAGACGGGTGCGGTTCTTGTTCTCAAGGATGTTCGTCATGTCCCTGATATCCGTTTCAACCTGGTGTCGGTTGGAAGGTTGGATGACGAGGGATTCTTCAGTCTCTTCGGGAATAGTCAGTGGAAGCTTTCCAGAGGTTCGATGGTGATTGCCAGAGGAAGCAAGAAGTCCGGTCTCTACTATATGGAGGGGAGCGCAGAGGGGGCACAGGAGGTGAACGCAGTCAGTGACGCGTCTACAGAGTTGTGGCACAGGCGGCTCGGCCATATCAGCGAGAAGGGGATGAGCTACTTGGTGAACAGGAAAGTGATTCCGGGGCTCAAGTCTACAAAGTTGGAGAAGTGCACGCACTGTTTGGCTGGGAAGCAAAGTAGGGTGTCTTTCTAGAGTCACCCAAGTTCGAGGAAGCCGGCGTTGCTCGAGTTGATTCACTCGGATGTCTGCGGTCCTATGAAGGTAAAATCTCTTGGTGGTGCTTCTTACTTTGTGACTTTTATTGATGACTGTTCCAGGAAGGTTTGGGTCTATGCCTTAAAGACCAAGGATCAGGTGCTGCCTACTTTCAAGGAGTTTCAGGCCTCCGTTGAAAGGGAGACGGGCAAGAAGTTGTTGTGTGTTCGGTCCGACAATGGCGGCGAATACATCGGTCCCTTTGATGCGTATTGCAGAGAGCAAGGGATACGACACCAGAAGACTCCGCCAAAGACACCTCAGCTCAATGGTGTAGCGGAGCGCATGAACAGGACACTGATGGAGAGGGTGCGGTGTTTGCTGTCAGAAGCAAACTTGTCGGGCAGTTATTGGGGTGAGGCTCTTCTCACAGCTGCTTATATTATTAATTTGTCTCCTAGTGCTCCTTTGCAGGGTGATGTGCCTGATAAAGTATGGTACGGCAAGGAGCCGTCATACAGTCACCTGCGGGCGTTTGGTTGTAAAGCCTTCGTACATGTACCGAAGGACGAGAAGACCAAACTTGAGCCGAAGACGAGGCGATGCGTCTTTGTCGGCTACGGTCGGGATGAGTTTGGCTATAGACTCTACGACCCAGTGGAAGGAAAGCTCTACAGAAGCAGGGACGTGGTGTTCGTCGAGGATCAGACCATGACCAACACTCAGGATTCCGAGACGCCTTCTGAGGCTGAAGAATTGCCTGAGTTAGAGTTATTTCGCTTCGAGCAGTTTCCAGAGGACATCGCAGAGGATCCAGTTATAGGGGAGCCGGTACATGGAGTTACTCCCAACCTTGATCATCAGCCTGCTGATGGTGGTCAGGGTGTCCCTCAGGAGGATGAGCATGCCGGAGAGGTAGTTCCTGAAGGGGAGGAGGCTGTCGGTATACAGCCAGCACCAGTGGCTCCACTGAGAAGGAGCAACAGGGATCGTCGACCATCTACGAGATACTCGCCGGATGAGTATGTGCTACTGACTGACGGGGGAGAGCCCAAAAGTTTCGCAGAGGCTATGGAAGACGAACACAGGCAGGAGTGGATGGTGGCTATGCAGGAGGAGATGAGTTCCTTGCACACCAATTCTACTTATGATCTGGTACGGTTGCCAAAGGGCAAGAAGGCTTTGAAGAATCGATGGGTGTTCAGAGTGAAGCAGACGGATGATGCTACTCGCCCTCGATACAAAGCGAGGCTGGTAGTCAAGGGCTACGGTCAGCGGAAAGGCGTGGATTATGATGAAATCTTTTCGCCTGTCGTCAAGCATTCGTCTATTCGGGTGGTGCTAGCATTAGCAGCCAGTTTTGACTTAGAGGTCGAGCAGATAGACGTGAAGACGGCGTTCCTCCACGGTGATCTTGAGAAGGAGTTGTACATGGAGCAGCCGGAGGGATTCTGTGAGAAGGGCAAGTCACATTTGGTCTGCCGGTTGAGGAAGAGCTTGTATGGTCTGAAGCAGGCTCCGAGGCAGTGGTACAGAAAGTTCGAGTCGTTTATGGGGGAGCATGGTTATGCACGGACGACGTCGGACCATTGTGCATTTGTGAGGTATTTTGCCGATGATGATTCCATCATCTTATTGCTCTATGTTGATGATATGCTATTAGTGGGTCGGAATGCCACTAGGATAGCGGAGTTGAAGCGCCAACTGGGCGCGGCCTTCTCTATAAAGGATTTGGGCGCAGCGAAGACTATTCTTGGGATGGAGATCAGCCGAGAGAGAGAGTCCAAGCTGCTACACTTGTCCCAAAAGAAGTATATTCACCGGGTACTTCAGCATTTCGGGATGGACGGGTCGAAGAAAGTGAGTTCCCCCCTCGCGGCTCACTTTAAGTTCACTGAGGAGCAGTGTCCATCTACCGAGAACGAAAAGGAAGATATGGAGCGGGTTCCATATGCTTCAGCTGTGGGAAGCCTTATGTATGCCATGGTGTGTACGAGGCCAGATATTGCTCATGCAGTTGGTACGGTTAGCAGGTATCTTTCGAATCCTGGAAGGGTACACTGGAGTGCGGTCAAGTGGATTCTACGATATCTTCAGGGCACTGCTGGTTGGAGACTTTCCTTTGGTGGTGACGAGCCGAAGCTGGTTGGGTATACCGACGCTGATATGGCTGGAGATGTAGACACGAGGCGATCGACTTCAGGCTACGTGATGATGTTTGCGGGAGGAGCAGTGTCGTGGCAGTCGCGGTTGCAGAAGTGTGTTGCCTTGTCGACGACGGAGGCAGAATACATTGCGGCGACGGAGGCTTGCAAGGAGCTGTTGTGGATGAAGAAGCTGTTGCAGGAAATAGGACTGAAGCAAGAGCAGTATACTTTGCTTTGCGACAGTCAGAGTGCTATCCATCTTGTGAAGAATCAGACGTTTCATAGCCGGTCCAAGCACATCGAGACCCGGTATCATTGGATACGGGATGTAGTTGAGAAGAAGGACGCGGAGCTTGAGAAGGTGCATACAGATGACAACGGAGCTGATATGTTCACGAAGATTCTACCAACGGAGCTAATTCACATTAGGACTGCCAGTAGGCTGGCAGTCCTGATCAAAACTCACACACAGTGAGTTTGGATCAGGACTGCCAGACCACTGGTGTAACGCCCCAGAACCAGAATACTGGAGAACAGAGGCATACATAGCCAGCTACGTATATTGAAGTGCAACCCACCTCGCTATACGGTCACGGCTGTCTAGATACATGAGGGTTTAACTACAAGCCAACAATCTCCTATGGTCATGAACAAGCCTATTGTCTCAATCTCAAGCAAGCAATAATAGTTACAAGATGTCAGAGCACCAAATATATAATAGCAAGGTGTCCCATACATTACATATTCGGATGATCATGAAGCTAGTCGTACAAAATGTCAGGACTAGCAAGAGTTTCAGTCATACATGATCAACCCTAGGATTTGTCAATCATGTTACAGCCCGTAGGCAGACAGTAAATAAAGGTGCAATACGAGCTAACACGTGATCGCCGGCTAAACGCCTAAAAGAATAATTTTACAAATAAGTAGGAGGACAAAAAGAAATCCACTCGTTGCCAGGGTTACGCCTGGTGGTCACCATCTGGCTGGAAGGTCGGTAGATCCTCTGGTGCTGCTCCGATATCTGGCCACACAAAACCAGCTAGGTCGGACCCCAGAAAGAGCAAGTGCCACAAAGGAGGCTTCACTTAGAAACTAAAACCAGCATATCACAAAAGAATATTAAAGATAATAAATAAAGAACTGATAATAATAAAGATAACAACAGTAAACTGAGTACGAAAAAACCATTCAAGTAGCCAGCTCACAACCCTTAAACCAAATAAGGACCGGGGTTGTAACCCTTCACCTGAATAGAAATCCGTCTCAAATACTATTGGTACAGTATAGACAATAAACGAAGAGAGGACACAGAAATGCTCCGGGAGCCCGGTTACAACCCTTAAACCAAACAAGGACCGGGGTTGTAACCCTTCGCCTGAACAGAACTGGACCACTGATCTTTATTGTTAAGGCCAATATAAATAATCATGGTATTAAGGTAAGGTAAATCATGACGAACATGGCATGGGGTTGCAATAAGACAATAAACGAAGAGAGGACACAGAACTGCTCTGGGAGCTAGGTTACAACCCTTAAACCAAACAAGGACCGGGGTTGTAACCCTTCGCCTGAACAGAACTGGACCCCCGATCGTTATTGTTGAGACAAGCACAATCAATCATGTCGTGTCACAGTCTTGTACAGGATCAGGATAAGACTAAGCTGGGATAAACTTCATCCAATCAATCACGGCCAAGCAAAGAGTACGGCATGATACTTTAACTAACTAGGGTTATCACAGGCCTAGTTACTAGCAGGATGCAATGAGATTACCCCAACAGCCACAAGCCCTGCAGACCATCCGGTTATCCGGGTCGAATGTCCGTTTATGAAGGGTGCACCACATGACTATGTGCTGGCAATGTGTCCTACTCGTCGGTAGGCTACAAGTCCACTTAATGCGCCCAGATAACGAGATTGCCTGTAGCTGGAAATCTCTTCATGTCTATTGAATTATTCTACTTTAATAACCTTAGTCATTTACTGTAGGTATCCCTGACCGTGGTACTCAGGGATCCTCTTCCTAGACATGATGCAAGACAGTACTGATTTATTTGTACAAATGCAATCGCCCACGGTGTCCATGTCATTCATACTTGTCATGTCAGGCTGGCTGACATAATAGCATGTCGAGATATGCAATATCAGTTTACTTGTCAAGAGTGTGCCACGGCGGGCTACTATCGTGTCTATGGAACATATCAGGACTTACCTGGCGTAAGCATAAATGTGACATTTCAATTTAATAATAATAATAATAATAATAATAATAATATAATAATAATAATAATAATAATAAAAGAGGACGAGACTGAGGAAGGGCCATACGGCAGCGGGAACTCAAGCTCATGCGGCTGCGGAAAGAAAGGCTCATGCGGCTAAAATTGCTAAGGCCTTATGCGGCTGCAAGGAGTCGACTTCATACGGCTGGAATGGGCGAAGTCGCATGCGGCCAGGGAAGAGACTCGGTCCATACGGCTGGGAAAGTGAGCTTATACAGCTGGAGAAAATGGGACTTATGCGGCTGAGATTAAATGGGTCTCATGCGGCTCGCGGGAATCATCTTCATGCGGCTGGAAGTGCCACGCTGCCTTATGCGGCTAAGATACAAGTGCTCATGCGGCTGCGGACATGCAAGTGCTCATGCGGCTAAGAACCAAAGCTATCATGCGGCCGAATCAAAGACAGAGTCATGCGGCTGAGTTCAAGTGGAGTCTTATGCGGCTGGGCCAGGGGCGGGTCTTATGCGGCTGCGAATGCCAGAGCCTTATGTGGCTAAAAGTTAATTTCATGCGGCTGGAAGGTAATGCGCTATGCGACAGATAAAGACTTGCCGCATGAATGTTCATGCGGTCAAGTGCTGCCATGCGGCTCAAGGCTGTTCTTCTTCTCCACTAGTCCGAGAAGAGGGGCCATGAAGTTCATGGCTCCCAAGCTCCATAAGTCCTTCATTCTAAGCCCAAATCTGGACTTCCATAGGTCAAAATGGGGCAGAATAAAATTTTTTACAACATGAAACCACCAAAACTTGAAAATAATAATGTTAAGTAGATCAAAACCTAAAAAATCCAAAAATAAAATAAACTTAGATCTAGAAGAGTTTAGTCATAGAAATTGAAAATGCCAAACACTAAAGAGTCTTAGAATATTGCAAGGAAAAAAATGGAACAATAAATCTTGAGTTCCTCCATGAAGCAAGCTGCACTTGCCTAAGCTCTCTCTCCCTCTTCCTGGTAGGTAAAGAAGTAATAGTGGAGAAGAAGAAGTAAATGAAGAGAATTAATGAAGAGAGAGAGAGTAGGATGGAAATATAAATGAGGGTGGTAGTGGTAGGTGGGGGTTCGGTCCACCTAAAACCAAGCCAAGCCGAACCAGCAACAAGTTAAACCGAACCAAGAAGGAAATGCCAAAATAACCATGCAAAAAAATACGCAATACGAGCCAAGAATACGTACACGTATACCAAGATACGTAATACGAACTACAGGCATTACAACTCTACCCACCTTAAAAGAATTTTGCCCTCGGAATTTAATTAAGAGGCTAGAGGAACAAGGATAAGCTATCACAAGCAAGCTATAACTAGGCAATCAATCAATCATTCAGGCAAGGAAATTAAAGCATAAGGTATTAAAAAGACATTATACCTTACGAGTCAAACAGGTTGGGATATCGCGATCGGATATCATCCTCACGCTCCCACGTTGACTCACCCAAAGAGTGATGACCCCAAGCAACTCAGACTAACTTGATAGTCTTGTTCTTGAGTGCCTTCTTTCTTTGGTCCAATATAGACACGGGCCTCTCCTCATAAGAAAGGTTGGTACCAACAACCAATTCCGAATGATCCAGGATGTGGCTCGGGTCCGGGATATACTATCGTAGTTGGGATACATGGAATACGTTATACACCTCACGTAGCGATGGCGGAAGAGCGAGACGATAGGGTACATCTCCTACTCGCTCCAGAATGTCGAACGGCCTTATATACCTAGGACTAAGCTTTTTCCGTACGCCGAAATGAATGACGCCACGGTTAGGTGAAATCCTCAGGAATACATGGTCGCCGACCGAGAATTCAAGGGATCGTCGATGAGAATCGGCCCAATGACGCTGGCGATCTTGGACGACTCAAAGATGATCTCTAACTCTCCTGACCACTTCAACTGTCTGGGCAATCATTTCTGGACCGAGCATCTGCCTCTCTCCAACATCATCCCAAGCTAACGGTAATTTGCACTTCCTGCCATACAGTGCCTCGAACGGTGCCATCTGGATACTAGCTTGGAAACTATTGTTGTACGAGAACTCCACCAGGTGTAGGTGATCTTCCCACGAACCACCGAAGTCGAGTGTACATGACCGTAACATATCTTCGAGAGTCTGGATCGTGCGTTCTGACTGGCCATCTGTCTATGGGTGATATGCTGAGCTGAACTGGAGGTGAGTCCCCAAACTCTCTTGCAGACTACACCAAAAGTGTGACAGAAATCTGGAATCTCTGTCCGAGGTGATACTAACTGGTATATCGTGCAATCTGATAATCTGTCGGAGATACATCTCCGCTAGCTGAGCCGTCGACTGACCAACTCTGAATGGGAGAAAGTGAGCCACCTTCGTGAGCCTGTCTATGACAACCCAAATAGCGTCTCTGCCAGCCGAGGATCTAGGCAATCCAGTCACAAAATCCATGGTTATATGCTCCCACTTCTATTCCGAAATTGGCAAGGGCTGAAGCAGTCCAGCTGGCCTCTGATGTTCAGCTTTAACTTGTTGGCAAACTAAACATCGAGAGACAAACCGGGTTATCTCCCTCTTCATGCCATTCCACCAAAAGTGCTGACGAATATCTCGGTACATCTTCGTACCGCCGGGATGAATAGAATACTGCAAACTGTGAGCCTCTGCCATGATCTCATGTCTGATATCTCCACTGGATACACAAAGACGCTTTCCATGTCGAAGTATACCGTCCTCATGGATACATAACTC
The DNA here is from genome assembly GCA_029216955.1 of Iris pallida. NCBI lineage: Eukaryota > Viridiplantae > Streptophyta > Magnoliopsida > Asparagales > Iridaceae > Iris > Iris pallida. The sequence goes on from JANAVB010002400.1 coordinate 919,558, forward strand.
TGGTCTTCGTCCGGCCTCACACTCTGCTCTGAGTCGCTGAAGCTTGGAATCTGCTGACTACGCCATCCGGATCCTCTCGACAATAGTGGACTGAACTTGCATGCTGGCCATTAATGCCACACTGGAAGGGAGGACAACTTCTATACCCATCTTCTGAAGATCGGCTAACAGCCCTGGTTGTGCTGTTAGAAAATAAACTCCGGCTCTCCTACTCAATGCATCCGCAACAACGTTAGCCTTCCCAGGATGATACTGCAAGTTAACATTATAATCCACAAGTAGCTCCAGCCACCTCCTCTGACGCATGTTAAGATCCTTCTGGGTGAAAACATACTTCAGGCTCTTGTGGTCGGTAAAGATCTTTACCCTATCTTCGTACAAGTAGTGCATCCACAACTTAAGTGCAAACACTACTGCTGCCAGCTCCAAATCATGGGTTGGGTAATTCCTCTCATGATCACGAAGTTGTCGTAACGCATAAGCTATTACCTTCCCATGCTGCATCAGAACACATCCCAAACCTCTGCCTGAAGCATCACAATACACTGAGAATCCCTCGGTTCCATCTGGAAGCGTGAGAATAGGAGCCGTCATCAAACCTCGCTTCAACTTCTCAAAAGAATCCTGGTACTCCGCTGTCCAAGCAAACTGCACATCCTTGCGGGTCAACTGGGTCAATGGCGCTGAAATTCGAGCAAAGTCTGAAACAAATCGCCGGTAGTAGCCGACCAAGCCAAAAAAACTGCAAATTTCTGCCACTGTGCTCGGCACTGGCCATAACTCAATAGTCACAATCTTCTGGGGATCCACTTCTACTCCTCCTATGGTGATGATATGGCCCAAGTACGAAATACGGTCGAGCCAAAACTCATATTTACTGAACTTGGCATACAACTGATGCTCCCTGAGAATCTGAAGAACAACTCTAAGATGCTGCTCATGTTCTGCCTCATTCTTGCTGTAGACCAGGATGTCATCTAGGAACACAATCACGAACTGATCCAAATAAGGCATGAAGATACGATTCATGAGGTCCATGAATACAGTCGGCGCATTGGTTGCTCCAAATAGCATCACAAGGAACTCCCAATGCCCATACCTAGATCTGAAAGCTGTCTTCGAGATGTCCTGCTCTCTGACTCTGATCTGATGGTACCCTGACCGCAAATCTATCTTCGAGAATATTACTGCTCCTTTGAGTTGATCAAACAAGTCATCTATCCTTGGGAGAGGGTATCTGTTCTTGATTGTCACTGAGTTCAAGGTACGATAATCTATACATAATCTGGATGTACCATCATTCTTTTTCACAAGAAGTATCGGGGCTTCCCAAGATGATCCACTAGCACGAATGAATCCTTTGGTCCTGAGTTCTTTAATCATTTTGTACAATATCTCTAGCTCTGACGGCGCCATCCTGTAGACTCTCTCTGACACTGGGACAGTCCCGGGAATCAAGTCGATGGTAAACTCGATCTTCCGCTCTGGCGGCATCCCTGGAAGCTCTTCTGGGAAAACATCTGGAAACTCCTCGACTATTCGAGGTAACTGCACTACTGCTACTGCCATCCGCAATACTGGAGGAGAAGGTTCCACTTCGCCTCGGGAGAAAGAAAACTCCGGTTCGCCTGGAATGCTAAAAACAACCCTGCCAATATGGCAGTCTATCCTAGCATACTGGTCCCTCAACCAATCTATCCCTAAGACCACATCATAATCGGCCATCGGAAACTCTATCAATCTAGCAGAGAACTCTCTACCGCTAACTACGATCTAACACGAGGAAAATACCCTATCTACTCCCACAAGTCCATTACCAGTAAGTATATTGAGCCTCACTGATAATGACTCGGGCTTCAATCCTACCCGTGTCGCAAATCGTGCAGACATAAATGAATACGAGGCACCAGAATCAAATAATACTGAAGCTGGAAGGGTGTTGACGAGAATAGTACCTGCCACTACCTAACCTGGTGCTATTCCTTCTTCTCTCATAGTCAAAGCCAGCACTTGACTATGTCCTCTGGGTGCGGGTCCCCTCTGCTGAAAATTTCTCTACCTGCACTGGATCAGGGCTTGGGCTTGGGCATACTGCTGCGGTCTCTGCTGCTGGAATGCCTGGGCCTGCGTCGACAATGGCCTCGAAAACGGGTACTGCAGCTGCTGCTGCTGCTGGACTGGTGATGGTCCTTTAACGGAAGGACTAGAGAAGGTCGATGAACTCCCCCTGTTCGGGTAATTCCTAACCCTGTGGTCCGGGGCACCACAAACCAAGCACAAACCCTGTACTCTGCGACACTCTGATACCACATGCCCCCGCTTTCTGCAGTGTGAACATCCCACTGCGGAAGACTGCTTCTGCTTCTGCTGTTGAGGGTACGTCGGGGTAGAATGCTGAACCGACGTCACTGAGGCTGCCCGCCTCGGAGCTTCAATGGTCAAAGCCCTGGCTGCCGGGGCTGGTGCTGATGACTGATTCATCTGGCTATGGGATCGCTTCCGACCTCCGGTCCTATCCACGATCCTCTGGGAGGTATATTCATGCCTTCGGGCTGCCCTCAGTACTGCATCAAAGCTTTGGTGCTCAAACTGCTCCACTGCCAACAAAATCTCTAGGTGGAGCCCCTACTGGAACCGCTGGGCTCTATCGAACTCGATCGCCACCAAGGTGGGAGCAAACCGACTAAGCCTGGAGAACTCGGCCGCATATCTATCGACCGTCCTGCCCATCTGCTTCAGATTGGTGAACCTAGTCTGAAGATCGTACCGAGCTACAGCATCAAAATACTTGGTCTGGAATCTCTCCCTGAATACTGCCCATGAAATAGGGACCACTAATCCAACGGCCTGCGTCGCCCACCAGCTGCGGGCAAGATCCAATAGCTGTAGGCACACCATAGCCACCTTCTCGTTCTCTGGAGTCCTGGCTGCTTCTAGAATCACCTCTGTGTCCTGAAGCCAAGCATCTACAGCGATCGCATCTTCACTGCCGTCGAAGAAGGGAGGGTTCAAGCGCTTGAAGCTGTTGGCCGCGCTATTACCCTGATGACCTCCTCTGGTCAAAGCGTCTGCCACCGCCTGGTGCAAGGCATCTCCCCGACGATTTTGCGAGGCTAATAGTGACCTGATGAGACCCACCAAAGTGCCATCATCAGGCTCTGTAGGCTGGACGGGTTGAACTGGTGGCTCTCCTCCAGTAGGCATGACTCTGGAGGCTACTCCTGAATGCTGGGCTTGATCTCTAAGTTGCTGCTGGTCCTCGGGAGGTGCTTCACCTTGCTGATCGGCAGGTCCAAAAACAATATCGCTGAAGAAAATGACATAGGGAACAATAAGGAAGGACCAGGACAGATCAACGATACAAGCATGTGATCAGGTCAAGATGTCAGGGATCAAGAGGATACGAACAGAGATCAAGGAAGAGTACTGATTGAGACATCTATTCGGTAAACCCTCACATATCTTGATTTACGAGACCTGTATGGGCTACCACTTAAACCATATAACGCTCCAGAACCAGAATACTGGAGAATGGAGGCGTACATAGCCAGCTACGTATATTGAAGTGCAACCCACCTCGCTATACGGTCATAGCTGTCTAGATACATGAGGGTTTAACTACAAGCCAACAGTCTCCTATGGTCATGAACAAGCCTATTGTCTCAATCTCAAGCAAGCAATAATAGTTACAAGATGTCAGAGCACCAAATATATAATAGCAAGGCGTCCCATATATTACATATTCGGATGATCATGAAGCTAGTCGTACAAAATGTCAGGACTAGCAAGAGTTTCAGTCATACATGATCAACCCTAGGATTTGCCAATCATGTTACAGCCCGTAGGTAGACAGTAAATAATGTAATACGAGCTAACACGTGCTCGCCGGCTAAACGCCTAAAAAAATAATTTTACAAATAAGTAGGAGGACAAAAAGAAACCCACTCATTGCCAGGGTTACGCCTGGTGGTCACCATCTGGCTGGAAGGTCGGTAGATCCTCTGGTGCTGCTCCGATATCTGGCCACACAAAACCAGCTGGGTCAGACCCCAGAAAGAGCAAGTACCACAAAGGAGGCTTCACTTAGGAACTAAAACCAGCATATCATAAAAGAATATTAAAGATAATAAATAAAGAACTGATAATAATAAAGATAACAACAGTAAACTGAGTACGAGGAAACCATTCAAGTAGCCAGGTCACAACCCTTAAACCAAACAAGGACCGGGATTGTAACCCTTCACCTGAATGGAAACCCGTCTCAAATACTATTGGTACAGTATAGACAATAAATGAAGAGAGGACACAAAAATGCTCCGGGAGCCAGTTACAACTCTTAAACCAAACAAGGACCGGGATTGTAACCCTTCGCCTGAACAGAACTGGACCTCTGATCTTTATTGCTAAGGCTAATATAAATAATCATGGTATTAAGGTAATGTAAATCATGACGAACATGGCATGGGGTTGCAATAAGACAATAAACGAAGAGAGGACACAGAACTTCTCCGGGAGCCAGGTTACAACCCTTAAACCAAACAAGGACCGGGGTTGTAACCCTTCGCCTAAACAGAACTGGACCCCCGATCGTTATTATTGAGACAAGCACAATCAATCATGTCGTGTCACAGTCTTGTACAGGATCAGGATAAGACTAAGCTGGGATAAACTCCATCTAATTAATCACGGCCGAGCAAAGAGTACGGCTTGATACTTTAACTAACTAGGGTTATCACAGGCCTAGTTACTAGCAGGATGCAATGAGATTACCCCAACAGCCACAAGCCCGGCAGACCATCCGGTTATCTGGATCGAATGTCCGTTTATGAAGGGTGCACCACATGATTGTGTGCTGAAAATGTGCCCTACTCGTCGGTAGGCTACAAGTCCACTTAATGCGCCCAGATAACGGAATTGCCTGTAGCTGGGAATCTCTTCATGCCCATTGAATTATTCTAGTTTAATAACCTTAGTCATTTACTGTAGGTATCCCTGACCGTGGTACTCAGGGATCCCCTTCCTAGACATGATACAAGACAGTACTGATTTATTTGTACAAACGCAATCGCCCATGGTGTCCAGGTCATTCATACTTGTCATGTCAGGCTGGCTGACACCTTGTTAGCAATCACCCGAATAAAACTCGTATTATACGCAAATTTTTTCGTATCTTTTATAAACGTATAATACTTGCGTACTTTTGACAGATCCAAATCAGTACAAAAATTTTAAGCATGCGAAGTTTTAAACGTGTTTCGTATAAATTATTGAAAAATTTGACACAAAAAACGTGCTAGGAACATATTTAATTAACCAAATTTGATAACATGTTTAAGAATGTAAAGTTTCTTACCTCAATATTTTATTTTTTGAATATTTTACCGAATTTTTGAACGTATTTTATTTGCACTTAGCCGATTTATACTCGTACTTTTGTCGTTCCGAATTTTTTTCGTTTGCCGAATTGCTAACAAGGGGCTGACATAATAGCATGTCGAGATATGCAATGTCAGTTTACTTGTCAAGAGTGTGCCACGGCGGGCTACATCGTGTCTATGGAACATATCAGGACTTACTGGCGTAAGCATAAATGTGACATTTCAATTTAATAATAATAATAATAATAATAATAATAATATAATAATAATAAAAGAGGACGAGACTGAGGAAGGACCATGCGACAGCGAAAACTCAAGCTCATGCGGCTGCGAAAAGAAAGGCTCATGCGGCTAAAATTGCTAAGGCCTTATGCGGCTGCAAGGAGTCGACTTCATGCGGCTGGAATGGGCAAAGTCCCATGCGGCCAGGGAAGAGACTCGGTCCATGAGGCTGGGAAAGTGAGCTTATGCAGCTGGAGAAAATGGGACTTATGCGGCTGAGATTAAATGGGTCTCATGCGACTCGCGGGAATCATCTTCATGCGGCTGGAAGTGCCACGCTGGCTTATGCGGCTAAGATGCAAGTGCTCATGCGGCTGCGGACATGCAAGTGCACATGCGACTAAGGGCCAAATCCATCCATGCGGTCGAATCAAAGACAGAGTCTTGCGGCTGAGTTCAAGTGGAGTCTTATGCGGCTGGGCCAGGAGCAGGTCTTATGCGGCTGCGAATGCCAGAGCCTTATGCGGCTAAAAGTTAATTTCACGCGGCTGGAAGGTAATGCGCTATGCGGCAGAGAAAGACTTACCGTATGAATGTTCATGCGGTCAAGTGCTGCCATGCGGCTCAAGGCTGTTCGTCTTCTCCACTAGTCCGAGAAGAGGAGCCATGAAGTTCATGGCTCCCAAGCTCCATAAGTGCTTCATTTCAAGCCCAAATCTGGACTTCCATAGGTCAAAATGGGGCAGAATAAAATTCTCTACAACATAAAACCACCAAAACTTGGAAATAATAATGTTAAGTAGATCAAAACCGAAGAAAATCTGAAAATAAAATAAACTTAGATCTAGAAGAGTTTAGCCATGGAAATTGAAAATGCCAAGCACTAAAGAGTCTTAGAATGTTGCAAAAAAGAAAATGGAACAATAAATCTTGAGTTCCTCCATGAAGCAAGCTGCACTTGCCTAAGCTCTCTCTCCCTCTTCCTGGTAGGTAAAAAAGTAATGGTGGAGAAGAAGAAGTAAATGAAGAGAATTAATGAAGAGAGAGAGTAGGGTGGAAATATAAATGAGGGTGGTGGTGGTAGGTGGGGGTTCGGTCCACCTAAAACCAAGCCAACCCGAACCAGCAACAAGTTGAACCGAACCAAGAAGGAAATGCCAAAATAACCATATAAAAAAATACACAATACGAGTCAAGAATACGTACACGTATACCAAGATACATAATATGAACCACAGGAATTACAACTGGCATTCCTGATTCAAATTAGGATTGCCAGTGCTCTGGCAGTCCTAATCAAAACTTATTGTGTGTGAGTTATGATCACACACAGTGAGTTTCGATCAGGACTGCCAGACCACTGGCAGTCCTGATTCATATTAGGACTGCCAGTGGGCTGGCAGTCCTGATCAAAACTCACACACAGTGAGTTTGGATCAGGACTGCCAGACCACTGGCAGTCCTGATTCAAATTAGGACTGCCAGTACTCTGGCAGTCCTGATCAAAACTCACTGTTTGTGAGTTTGGATCATACACAGTGAGTTTCGATTAGGACTGCCAGACCACTGGCAGTCCTGATTCACATTAGGACTGCCAGTGGGCTGGCAGTCCTGATTAAAACTCACTGTGTGTGAGTTTTGATCACCAACAGTGAGTTTGGATCAGAACTGCCAGACCACTGGCAGTCCTGATTCAAATTAGGACTTTCAGTGCTCTGGTAGTCCTGATCAAAACTCATTGTTTGTGAGTTTGGATCACACACAGTGAGTTTCGATCAGGACTGCCAGACCACTGGCAGTCCTGATTCACATTAGGACTGCCAGTGGGCTGGCAGTCCTGATCAAAACTCATTGTGTGTGAGTTTTGATACATATTGCGAGTTTCGACAAGTAAACAACAAGTAAACAACACAAAATACAATTTAAACATCACAATTTAAACATCACAAAATACAATTTAAACAAGTGTTTCCACATATTGCCAACAAGTAAGCAACACAATTTAAACATCACAAAATACAATTTCAACAAGTTAAAGATATTGCCAACGTATCCAAGTTAAACACAATTTAAACATCACAAAACATCCATCGTAATACAAAACACATCATAATACAAAACATCCATGTATCCAAGTTAAACATTCATCATAATATAAAACATAATCTAGTGATCATGTCGTGCCTTCGTACGCGCCTCCCGATTTTGCATGAAAGAAAATTCGACAGTGTCGTCGATGTGCTCCAACTGGTTCGCGATATCGATACATTCATCGTTCTGGCAGTCCGATCAGAGGGATTTTGCCAAAGCCTTCACCCGAGTAGCCTGTAAATGACAAAACGTCAATTAAAAGAGTTAAATTTGAAAATATTTACAAACTATAATTTATAAACTTACCATATTGACCAATGAAGCATACAAGATATTTTTTGAAGGCAGAGGTCCTAGAGCTCCAACGGCAATGGGCCCTGGATTGTTAGGGTTCGACAACTTAGGATGTCCGACTGCCAAGTAGTACGACATGTACTCGTTGCTGCAGTCGTGCATGTCCTCCACCGGTTGTTGAAGTTCTTCCCCAAGCAAATGTCATTGCCACTCGGAGTAGCAGTCGGTCACCCAGTCGAAATAGGACGGCTTGTAGTTCAAAGGTTGGGTCCTGTATGGAGGCTCCAATAATCTTAATGTGCGCTGTGGCACATTTTGTACTAGGCCAAACTGACGAAGTACTCTATCAGGCATGTAAGGCTCTGTAATATCATAGTATGTGATCATACCATGAAATAGAGATACTGGTTGTAGATGGCGATTTAACTCCTAGAAATCTCGGTATGGGTGCCAAACTATCTGTAGGACAAAAGTTAAAAAAATGGTCAACAAATAAACATGCCAAATAAATAGTCTACGCTATCTACGCGCTATCTATTAACCTCTTCTGGCACCAAATTATCAAGAGCATCACGAATGGAAACCAGCGTTTCATGATTTTTAGTTTCCAGCTGAGTTGGCTTCCATTGACACACTCTAGGAAGGTGCTCCTGATAGCGTGGGTTCAGTTCACCCCGCTTGAGCATCGGAAAGTGCTCGTATATCCTTGCCTATACAATTTGTAAATGAATAGTCATTAAATTAACAACAAAATCTAGCTAGTATATTAGTTTAAAAGGTTAGAAATTTTCTTACATGGAGTAGAGTCTGGCATCCCGTCATGGTCTTGGTTTCGACAAGGGATGCTATACCAAGCTCGCGGTAAAGATTAGCAAGTATACCGCTGCCCCAGGATATAGCTCCTACGTCGTCTATAACAAATAGGTTCGCAAGATACCTAGCATGTATAGAGGTCCCCGACTTGTCTGGAATGACGATCGATCCAAGTATGAAGAGCATGTATGCCCGGGCCACACTCTCAACGGTTTTATCATCTGCCTCATGCGGGCCTTTAAAATTCTCTACCAACCATGACAGAGGAATTTCGTAGGACTTCTTGAAGCCCGGCAGGGTTGTAAAGGTAGTGGTCTCCACCCCAGGGTTTTCTTCTATAAAATCAACTATACGAGTGTACCACTCGAGATCTTTCTCAGTACAAAAATATTTATTTGTCATGGCGCGCCCCTCCACCGGCAACTCCAGTATCTGGTAGACGTCGTCCAGGGTAATGGTCAACTCCCCCACTGGGAGATGAAATGTGTTGGTCTCCGGATGCCATCTCTCCACAAAGGCCGATATGAGAGCGCTGTCCTGCGTCTTGTAGGCATATTTAGCCAAATTATGTAAACCGGTAGGAAATATTTTGCTCTGGACGTCCTCGGGTAAATGGTTAAAAGACTAGGCAACGCACTTCCTCCCGTGGCTCACGGCCCTAAGAATACGACATCTCTCCTGTATGTCGGACAACATAATAAAAATACGATTATATATATATATATATATATATATATATATATATATATAAACCGAAACTTACAAACATAATGTACATACCGGGTTCTTCTATATTTCATAAGCAATGTGGTTGTCGAACGACAACGACATTGAGCAACCCGGCGGACGGACATGCTCCTCAAAAGGATCGACATCGGGCGAACGAACAGGATCCTCGGAAGGACCGGCACCCGGCGTACGGACAGGATCCTCAGAAGGACCGGCACCAGAACCACCTCGTCCTAGAATTTGGCTGATAGGTACGTCGTCCTCGTCATCAAAAGAAGACGGAGGACTAGGAGTAGCTCATTACTTCGAACGAGTATCGGGGTGTGGCTGTTCCCGTTGTCGCTACGGTTCTGAAATTCGGATTGGTCTTTCAACAGGACGAGACCGCTCAGTACGTTCCCTGCACAAGGATGCGGTGGGGGGTCGCTTTCTTTTGGGAGCGGCCATAGGACTGCAGGACAACATAGGGTTAATATTATAGGATTAGATTCATTAAATAATTGATGTAAATTAAAATAGACAAGCAAGCCTTAAGGACTGCCATGATCCTGGCAGTCCATCATTATTTTAGGACTGCCAGAGAGATGGCAGTCCTATTTTATAACAGGACTGCCAGCCTTCCTGCAGTCCTATTTTATAATAGGACTGCCTGGAACATGGCAGTCCATTTTGGCAGCAGGACTGCCCGTTCTTCGACAGTCCTCAGGGATGACGACCACGAACAGGCCATTTCGTGTTCTAGGGTTAGGTTTAAATGAAAAACAGAGCATTGTCGAATTTGAAATGTACTTTGAATTATTCTAACCTAATTTATCATAACATTTAAGAGATTTAAAAATATTCTTTTAATTGTAAAATAAAATATACAAAAAATAGAAAAAAAAACATACCTAGCTTGTGAGGAGGGTTTCTTCCTTGGTGTCATTGATGAGCTTTGAAGAGTAGGGTTTTGGAGAGAGGGTTTTGGAGAGTAGGGTTTTGGAGAGAGGGTTTTGAAGAGTAGGGTTTTGGAGAGTAGGGTTTTGGAGAAAGATTTTTTTTGTGAAAATGAAATTAAAGAGAGGGTTTGGGGGGGTGGGATAGCCCCTGTAGAAGCGTAAAAAGTGCTTCATAGACCAAGTCAAAAGAATAGAGCTTTATGCAAAGTCAAAAAGAATCAACAAGCTACTCTACGTGAGCTACTCTACACGAGCTGTTTTACGCGGGCTACTTTACGCTGGGGACAGGCTGTCAGATCATGCATTTAATACAAGTGATGATGATTCTGACATAATGATTTACTGACAGCGTATCACACAGAATTCGAAGAGATTTGATTTACACAGAAACCAATACTGTCGTTTAGTGTGTGGACGGGGTTACTTTACGCTCAAAAGATGGCTTCTTTTATGCACGAATACTATATGAGCTTTTTACGCTCAAAGTTGACGTGTGCGTAAAGTTTATTTGGGCTACTTTTTACGCTCAAGGCTATTTTATCAGCCACTTTACGCGAGAAGTCTATTTTTGGGCTATTTTACGCCTAGTCTACAACTTTACGCTGGAAGTATATTTTGGGTCATTTTTATGCCCGATTGTTTCTGGCTACATGGGAACGTGGTTTTCCCACGTGGCTTACATGCCACACTTCTCGAAGAATGTGTGTACGTGCTCTCTCCATTTTATTGAGATAGTGGGACACGTGTCACCATGCGTAGAGATCATAACTCTACATAGGACACGTGTCAACGTGCGTAGAGGGTGATTTACGTCGTGGGTGACAGTTGCTAGCGTAAAACCCCGATTTTGTTGCTTTTTACGCACAAAGGGTTAAGTCTATAAATAGACTTATTTTTCACATAGATCAGGAGATCAAGGGAGATAGGAGAGGAGATTCTGAGAAAACTCATATTTTCAGAGTGATATTCCCAGAAGCATTTCTTTAACTTTTTCTCAAGAACAGGGTGAAGCAAAGCAAGAAAGCATTCGACTGTGCCATCAGTGCCGTTGCTTGATACCTTTCCGGTGACTTAGTTCTTCCGATTGTTCTTCTTCTTCAAGCAGTTTTCTTCATCATCATCATATGGTCCACAGAATAAAGTGATCAATCTCAGATCAGACTTCCATAGCAATACTTCCTAGAATATTTGTATTTTCTGTACTTTTCTAGTTTTTTTTCAAAAGTCAATTTTTAGGCATTTTGTTAAGTGAAACAAAATGGTGACTCTGCTGGGGACGACCTTCTCCTCTGATGAGAAGGCAATTGCTCAATATGATGATGCGTTGGTCGGATCGACCAAGAAGACTCTGGTTGTGCACTTCGACCAGACTGCCTACGAAGAAATGCTTAGGACTAGGGGTAGTACTCACTGCTCCAATGTTCAGAAATCGCAAAAAGCGCAAAAAGTTTGGATTCCTAAGTCCAAACCATCCTCGGATCTCCCTGTTGTCTCTGAAGGCAAAGGCATCCTTCCTACTCCTGTTGTGGAGACTCCCATCGGTGATAAGGCAGTTTCTACTTCAGTGATGTGTCCTGAGCGTAAAAACCAATCTCCCGTCTGTGACGTGGCAGACTATCGCTCTGAGCGTAAAAATCAGGTTTTACGCTCTGAGCGTAAAAATCAGATTTTACGCTCTGAGCGTAAAAATCAGGTTTTACGTCCTGTGCGTATAAATCAGTCTTCCGTCTGTGACGTGGTAGACAATCAAATTTTATGCCATATGCGTAAAAATTAGTCTCTCGTCTGTGACGTGGTAGACAATCATGTTTTACGCCCCATACGTAAAAATCAGTCTCCCATCTGTGATGTGGTAGACACACAAACTTTACGCTCCATGCGTAAAGGTAAATATCCCGTCTATGACGAGGCAGATACTCTTGTTTTATGCTATACGCGTAAAGGTAAGTCTTCTGTCGTTGACAGAGAAGATAAAATTCATAATGATGCCTCTGCATCTAAAATAAATTTACCTACACGCATACAGCATAAAAACATGAATTCCATTGTTGGTAAAACTTCTGTTGTCCACCAACAACCTTCCTACACTGCTTTACGTAAGGTACCAAACCTGCAAATTATGCGTAATGCTGATGGAGTCCTTTGTGCACAAAAATCTCAGGATTTACGCACGCAACTCCAGGCACGTAAAAATGCCCAGTTTGGTTCTGCTAATGCAGCAAGTAATCTTCTTTATACACAAGGGACTAAACGACTTTCTGTCCCGAATATAATAAAGAAGACTACTTCCTCTACTCCTTCTGATTTACGCGAGTTGCTTGTACAAAAGCGTAAAGACAAAAAATCTCCTGTGACACTCTCCAAAGAAGATTATCATTGTGAGTGTCACCAGATTGTAATCAAGTGTTGCTGTTCGACTTCTAAACGGTCAGTTTTTGATCGGTTAGGCTACAATGTTCAGCAATCAGTTGATGATCAAGAACAGGAGTTGTCATATGCCTCAGTTAATATGGCATCTCATACCAACAGGGCACGATGTCCAAGACGCAACTCGTCACAGACTCCTGGTCAACAATAATTCAATCGAATTCTTGATAATTTCAAAGGAGTATATCAGAATACTCGATTGAGAAGTCAGAGACAGTTGCAGACTTCTGATTCAGAAGCTGGGGGTACCCAGTCTTTAGAGTCTGAAACTGATAGCGTTGATTCATACTTCTACACCAATCCCTCTGTATCTTCAAGGGAGGTTGAATCTTATGCTATTGGAGACGAATTGGAGATGTCATCTGCTAATACAAAATAACGTCTCTCTGTAGTTGAGCAGTTACTGAAGGATATGCTTGCTATGATGCAAAGTATGCATCAAATAATAATGACTCAGCAAACTGCTCAGCCAGCAGTGATAACTCCGGTGCAGGTAGCAGCACAAACTCAAGATAGTCAAGGGGTTGATATACCCTTGAATAATCTTAGTCAGAAGCCTGCTATTAATTAAAATTCTGTATCTCCAGATCCTATCATTCCAGAAGATGTACCACCTCCGGTGGGGATTACGATACATCCGACGACAATTCAATTAAATGTGCTTCCTCAAACCAGTGAAGCTATTCAAGCAGTACGAGAGCTAAAAGCACAGTTTGAAGTTCTGAAGTACAAAGATCAACTCCAGAGGTTAGGGATTAAGCAACCTTATCCTCCTCACTGGAATGATGTACCCTTTCCTCCAAAGTTTAAACCACAATCCATGGTATTATTTGATAGAAAGGCATCTTCCAGTCAATATATCAATTACTTTGATATTATGACTGTACATTTGCAGGGTGTTTGACGGGTTCGGCTTACGACTGGTATCGTAGTTTACCCGATAATTGTATTTTGTTTTTTGACAAATTTAAAGCAATATTTCTCTTCCGATTCTATGAGGGAGGAATGGACATGAATATGTCCTCCTTAATAGAAATTAAGCAAAAGGAGAAGGAAGATACTCAGACGTTCATTGAACGTTTTTGACAGACAACTCTGAAGATGCCTACTGGTATGCCAGATTCAGCATTAATTGATAGATACAAGATGAATCTGCGACCATCCATTGCTGTCTTTATGGGTTCCCAATTCATAGATTGGGCCTCATTTATTATAGCAGCAGTTTCTGCCGAGACCAATGGTAGATTGGCTCATGAACATGGGATGATATTTGCCTCAGAGGACAAAGGCAAGAAAGGCTTTTCTAGTAATAATTCCGGCAATCATAATGGGAAAGGGAAGGAAACCCTTGTGGTTAATCTTTCAAAACCCAAAACGACGTCGAATAACCAGGAGTCTTCTAAGCCAAGAGAAGAATAATCTTTTGATGACAGTGATATCCCAAGGATATTCCAATGTTTGGTAAAGAGTGGCAAACTCCAAATTCCAGAGCCGAAGAGGCCTAATGAGGTGAATCTGACCGACAATTCCAAATATTGTATCTATCACAGATACATAAATCATCCTACTAAGGCTTGTTATGTCCTGAAGAAGAAAATCCAGAAGCTGATAAATGCCAATGCCATCGCTTTAACTAACGATGAGCAAACGGTCACAACCAATATGGTTTCTCTTCAATTTGGAGGTTTTCCTTCACAACAAGTCCCAGATGGAATTGTCCCAATTCCAAAGGCGACGATAAAAATTGTGAATATTCCGCCTGCCAGAGAGCAAAATGAAGGGCTTTTGTCTCTTACACTTAAAAATGGTGAAATCATGTGGGTGTACCCTGATTTAGTGCCGGAAATGGATAATGAAGGTAAAACTTCAAAATCCAAGAAAGGTAAAAAAAGTCAAAACCTGTAACATGATTTCTCATATTTTTTCTCCAGACCATGTGTAACACCCAGTTTTCCAGAAGAGGGTAATTTTGAAATTTTATAATTATAATTATTATTTAATGATATTTATTTCATATTATAATTTTAGTGATTTTTAATTATTTTTAAACTATTTAAATTATGACTTATGATTTGGTGTTGTGCTAGTGAACAGTAGAGACTGCCTACCCTAGAGCCTAGCCATGTGATTAGGATATTTAGACATTTTTGGGGTAATTTAAATTTACTAGAATTAATTAGAATTTATGGGAATTTTTAGGAATTATTTTGGAATTGTTTAGACTAGTTTGATTTTTGACTAGTATTGACTCATGTAGGCCAATCTAGGAGCTAACCCTAGTTAGTTGGCCTTCGTTAGGATTTGTGACTCTAGTCTAACCTAGCCCAACCTATGGTTAGGTCATTAGAACTTATTTAGCTATAGAAATTAGAAAGCCATAAGCCATGACTTATGACTTAGAGTCTTTATTAATTAAATAAACCATAGCCCATGTAACTTGGCCCAAGCCCAAACTATCAAATCCTACCCTAACCTAACTTGGCCAGCCACCTAGGTGTCTTGGGATTCCCCCACTATAAAACCCCTCCTAATTTCTAGGGCTAGCCTCCTTTCCTTAGGAAATCCATTTCAAGAAGAAAGAGGTGAGCTCCCATTTTTAGAAATTCATAATAAATCCATTTTAGGTCCTTTTTCCCTCAAACTAGTTGCATTAGGTCCTAATATCAATCCTCTTGCTGCTGGTATTAGTTGTTTGCAGGGAAACAACAATTTGTGAGATTTTTGGTAGCTTGAGGAATCGTTCCATTTGGGGCTTTATCACCCATAGCTCAAGAATAGGTAATCTCTCTTTTTCTCTATGGATTTTCATTTTTTCTTCATCAATAGGAAGCCCTAGGTGTCCTTGTGCTGTAGGAATAGGGTTTGCTCGATTTTGTGTCCTGTACGTGTCTGTATCGGACACGTATCAGTGAACAGCATAGGTGTTCGACGAAATGCCACAAAGGGTATTTCGATCGAGATTTCGATTTGTGTTTGAATAGGAATATTAGTTTTACTATTGCTTATGCATTTTTGATCTTCTGTGGTAGTGTTCGTGTCGCTGTGTGTCGGTTTTGTGGTATAGACACGCGCGTGCACACGCTCGTGCGCGTGCTACAGTGCTCCCCTGCCTATCGGGGTCTGTAGCGGACACGACACGACACTATTAGGGCTGAAACTTTGGTGACACTTAGGACACGTGACTGACATGTCACAGACCAATTTTCAGCTCGTCTTATCGAACGGTTTGGGAGAAATCTCAACCGCACCGATTTCACACTGCACTATACATTGTTGTTTATGGCCACTGATACGCGTGTATAAGTCGGACACGGCGACACGAGCTCACTGTGCAGACACATAGACTTGGACACCTAGACCTATACTAGGTAGGGACACGAGCACGTGGGCTAACACGTGCTGTGTCGTGTGCACGACACGCGTGCACACGTGCACGAGGAATAGCTCACTGTACACTGTCTGGAAATTGTATCCTGATGTTTAAACGTTTTTAAATGATGTTTTAATGATTATTTAGATTCTAAGTATCATGTTAATCACTGTTATTATAGGGTTACAATTTTTTTGGTTTAATGTGGAAGTTTTGGCTCGAGTTGGTTGAACTATAGAATTTCTGATACACTGTGGGTTCTTAATGATTCCTAACTTGTTCAATTCCCTGTTTTGCTATGTTTTCAGTTAATTTTGCTTCCCATATATCATAATACATGTTAGCTTAGTCTTCATATTCGAAAATAAGCAGTGGGTTGTGAGTATGAGATTTTGGGTGATGAGTTGGCTTCAAATTCAATGTTAACTGTTATTGAATTCCTGTCAAAGCTTCCAGTTTTCTTAATATTAGTTTTGCCTGAATAAATTAACCTGTTAATCACTGATTAATGTAGGTTTTATAAACTCTAACCTATGCTTCTATTTGTCATCTGCATGTGTGTCGAGTTGGAGTTGAAATAATGGGGTTTTGGGGCTCAAAACTGGGAAATTCATTGGGAACTGTTAAGTGTTTGCTTTTGTGAAATGTATGTTTCGATTTTAGTTTTTACCTGGGTTTTGTTGTAAACCTGAGAGTCCCTGTTCTTCCTGATTCTTATATGTTACATTCACTGCCTTAAATATTTTACTGTTTTGTTGGTTAGGATTTGATATGTAGAATTATATTTGCACATACCTACATTCCTGTCATGACTAGATATATGAGTTGGTTTTGGTATAGAAATCTGGAAATTGCTTCTTGTGTAAAAACCTGAGATTGAAGTTGGTTTAACCCAGTTGTATACTGATTTGGGGTTCAATAGAAACCTATGTGTTGGTTTTGGTGTGTGTGATACACTGCTTCATTTAAAACTGAGTTTCTTGATAGTTAAAAACCTGAGATTTGATATAAACTGATTTCCTTTTCTCTTCACTGTTTGATTTTTTTGCATATATATGTAATTCCTGTACACCTCACACATCACCCTGTTGGCACACATAAGTATACACACACACACTTTTCACTATTAAATTCCTGCACTTGTTACCTGTCCACACTACTCCTACATGTTTCAGTCACTCATCACACACCACTCTCCCTAACACAAGTCCTACACACTACATTACATGGTACACCCTCATGTCACTGTTTTTCTCACATTTTCTCACTGATTTCATATCACTTCATGCTCACACCATTTTAGCCCACACTCTAGCTTACACACACTCTATGTCACTAATTTTACACACATGTCTCTAATCTATTTCACACTTTTGGATATTCATGTGTTCTTCCCTCTCTCTCTTTTCCTATGTATATATATAATATGTGCATTGTGATATATATAAGTTCCTATAGATATTTGTGTGTGCTTTATATATATATATATATAGATATATGTAGTGTATGAGTGATATTGTATAGTGGCTATAGGTTAGGTATTTCAAGTTACATTGTAGCCTAGTCAATATGTGTATTGTTAGATATAGATAATATCCTGTGTAGATATGTGTTATAGGTTGGATTAGGCATGTTATTGCCTAGTAAACCTAGATATGACTTGTTAGACCTAGAATAGACTAAATTAGACTAGTTTGACTTAGGGTTGACTTGGTTAACCTAGTTTGACTTCTAGGGTTGACCAGAGTTGACCAAGAGTTGACTTTGGTCTAGATTGACCTAGATTCATGTAGAACTCATAGTAGTGCATCTTATTACCATTCTGGACTTGTTGTGACTTGTGTTGCTCTAACTAGGAGTCAGTACCTCATCTCGGATAGTACATTTACTTCAGACATTCAGACACCATGCGAGTACATTCTTTGATCATTTCATATCCTGCTTAGAATTATTTCCTGCATTAAATTACTTTACTTGATACTGTCACGTTGGTCACACGAATTAGTACTATATAGATCCCTTTTTGAGATGTTATCCCTTCAGGGAGCATCGGGTACTCTATGTTCTGTGCGTTTCACTTACATAGCGTATCATATGCTTCTTTGGTTCTTTGATCACTTGTGACATATACTCATATGATCACAGAGTCTTCTTTGAATCCTTATCCCATTTATTGGGTCTATCAGAATCCCCATTTTTGGGACTACTATGTATTACCTTCGAGGTCTATTACCTTCGGGGTCTATTACCTTCAGGGTCTATTACCTTCGGGGTCTATTACCTTCGGGGTCTATCACCTTCGGGGTCTACTACCCTTCGGGGGCTGTTACATAGAATCATAACATAACCTGTTTGGATCCTTGTGTATTAGTTGGGGGTACAGAGGAGTATAAATATCCATGTGAACAATTTCCAAAGTAGAATAGCCATGTACGCCTCTTTAGTATAGCCATGTACAATCAAGCCGTTCACATGTCGACTTTGTGCTCTAAATCACTATTCACTGGTAGCTCTTTACTTATAGTAGATATTTCTATTACAGTTCTCTCTCCCTGTTTACATACTACATTTCTTCAGTATCTATATCTTACTTTACTGCATGATTATATTTTCTAACCTGCTATGAACTGTTGAGATGTATTGTGCTCGCTCCCGTCCTGACTGGACCTGTTGAAAATTTTACAGAGGATGATGAGGAACCCTGCACCCCTTACTTGGAGCTTGCCTAGATGACACTCGCGACCTGGACCCCTGGGGAGGTTCAGGCAGCTGCTGAGGACGATACCCTGCTTAGTATAGATAGCTTAGACTGTTTTCCATTTTATGTTTAGTTGTTGTTCTTGATTCAGAGTTGTATATTTTTAGAGATGATTAGACTTGTATTTCATTTCTGTTGTACCTCAGTTGAGGTTTCTCTTATCTATTTTATCGTGCCATATTCTATCTCTAGATTGTGATTGAGTTGTACCTCTGTGTTGGCCTCCTTATGGAGAGTATTCATATTATGTTAGTTATAGTTTATGACCTAGAACAGCGTTATACTGCCGACACTGCGATATAGGCTGGGCGTTGTTACGCTCTCGTACCCTCACAGTGGGTGCGGGTCGTGACACCATGATGATTTGGATCATTTATGGGACGGCATTCCTTTAGAGGATAGACTGAGGGGTTTAAATATATGCCCTCTAAGTTTGGCTCCTCCTACCAAACTCAAGCTTACTCATCGACAATGGTTAGCGATGAATAGTATTCCTTTATACAGGGCACAACAAGTCTTCGCTGCTTATGAGAAAGCTCCTACAGGGATCTTTCCTTATATCCCGAGTATTCCTCCTTCTTCTGTGGCTACAGAGATTTCTATTCCTCCTTCTACGGAAGTCTCTATGCCTTCTTCTTTTTCTGTGGTTACAGAGATCTTCGACTCCTCTTCCTCTGTCAAACCACCCATTGAAAGTCCGCTACCTACTCATTTGTATAGTCAACAATCAGTCCATCTCATAAAAAAGATGGGCTATGACTTTTAAAAAGCGGAAGGCTTGAATTATGATAAAGGAATGCAACTTCCTTTACAACTTCAAAGTCAGACATCCACTCTCGGATTGGGTTTTGAATATCCTCATAAAAATCTTCGTAAGAAAAAACTAAGGAAAAGAAGACTAAATCCTGCAATATGGTACTTCATTCTCCTGAGTCCGAAGAAGAGACCTTTGCGGGTACGAGATCTGGGAAAGAGTACCACAAAGATTATGAGAAATCTTCCAAAGAAGCAGAGGATATTGTTGAAACAGTTCCAGCTCAATCATCTTCTGTTCCTGCTAAACCATCCGTGATTGAGAAGGAGAAACAGAAAGCAGTACGCTTTGACGTCCCATTAAAATCTGCTTCAAATCAAGGGGTGATGATAAAACCCTACAAGTTCGATATCCTAGCCCAGTTAGCTAATACTCCAGCTAGACTTTTGATTTTTGAGCTGCTTCGCCTTTCAAAAGAAAGCCGTGAAACTCTGAGTGAAGCTTTGCTACAAGCTGATTCATGCTTAGCTCAACTCAAGAGTCCTGACAATATATCAATGTCATGCCCACAATGTCATAGTGTGATGGAGACAATTCCTAATATTACCTTCACACAAGAAGATATGCTGCTGAAGCATAATAAGCATGACAGACCTCTGTGCTATACAGGGTATATTGATTCCACTAAAATTGACTGGATTTACATCGATCCTGGGTCTTCAATTAGCATATTTCTTCAAAGTATGCTACGACCTTTGAGGATCCCTACTAGTGATTTGACTTACACTAGTACCACAATAGTTGGTTTCAACTCTGGAAAGAGTAAACCACTGGGAAAGATTCGGTTGAAGATTCAAATTGGTAATCTTCGAACTATGGCAACATTTTATGTTATCAACTCAGATGTATCTTACAATATCCTCCTGGAAAGACCGTGGATACATGAGCATAATATTGTGCCTTCAACTCTCCACCAATGCTTTAAGTATGTGGATCCTCAAGGGGTTGTGAAGACCGAATTTGCGGATATCAATCCCTTTAAGGGTGTTGAAGCATATTTCTTTGACTCAATGCTCTATAAATAGGAGCATGTGAAGGAAATATCAGATATTGCCGAAGATCGATCATCTGCTGAGGATCAATCGATCAATGAAGATCCTCCGGAAGAGCAACCTTTGAAGATTAAGGTCAAAGGCCGAATCCAACCTCAACCTGTCAATGATTAACCTTTGATGATCAAGGTTAAAGGAAGAACTCGGGCTTCATCTGAGGAAGCTGTGAAGATTCCAGTCAAGAGCGAAGTTCAACCCCTTGTGATCAAGGTCAAGGGACGTACTTCTCGTACGAATGATCCAGAACCTCCACTGATCATCAACCTTGGCAAATCTACGCAGAAGATGGATGACGGACCATTAATGATCAATCCGAAGCGTAGTAGTCAATTTGTAAATGATGTAAATATTGATCACTCTGTACTTGCTAATATCAATGAAGATTTCCTTTTGGAGTATATGGCTATCAAATTTATTGAAAGAATGACTTTATCTTCTGATGATCAAAGTCATCATAAAAATGACATAAGTACAGAGGAAACCTTATACATTGACCATAAGGAAAATTCTTTTCCTCTCATGTCGATGTTGGACCTTATGCTCAAAGGTTCCTAACATCTTCTCCTTATTTTCTTCATGTAGCCGCTTCATCACAAGCTTGTGTAACTTATAGACGTCATGAAGAATCTTATTTCGTGATTCCGTTTGATAACAAAAACAAGCGCCAAATTGTGTTTGGTCTGGCTAGAAATATCCCTGTTATTTCAACAGATGATCTTCGAGATAAAGATAAAGGAAGAATCCAAATTGACAAATATAGTCAACAATCTCTTAAGATTATCCAGAATATGGGATATGATTTGAAGACTATGCAAGGTCTCAATCAAGGCAAGGGTAGACGGTTACCGTTATGTGGTGACCCATTTTACCAGAAAACTCGTCATGGGTTGGGATATGATCCATCCCACATGTTTAACGAGGATATACAAGAAGAATTTTCTTCTAGTTCTTCACAATCTTCAGATACAGAAGAAATCCAATACATCATGTGCAAAGAAGATATGAAAGGGGAATGTTCTTCCAATATTTTATAATCCTCATATTCTGAAGGAGACTATTATGATGAATCCGAGTGTATATTCTCAGTTAACATGGTTCAAATTAATGGTGAATCAGAATCATTTGAGAATGATCCTTGGGCACAACAAATGGACACTCAATGGGAGCTTCGTTTTGAACAACGACAGCCACCTACAGAGGATGAAATTGTCAAGATTGATGTCGGAGACGAAACTACATCCAAACCAATATTCATCAGTAAAAATCTCTCCGAAGATGAAAAGGAAGAGTTGATACAACTGATTAAAGAATATATCGATATCTTTGCATGGAGTTATGAAGATATGCCGGGTCTCGATCCCAAAGTAGCTACTCATAAACTCAATATTCTTCCTAATGCTAAGCCTGTGAAACAAGAACAACGGCATTTTAGACTAGATATGATGGACGCAATTGAAGCAGAAGTCAAAAAAGCTGATCACATGTGGCTTTGTTCATGAAGAATAACACCCAGATTGGGTTGCCAACATTATTCCTGTTATGAAGAAGAATGAAAAAGTCAGAGTTTGCATAAATTTTTGAGATCTTAATGCAGCTTGTCCAAAGGACGAATTTCCACTTCCGATTACCGATGTCATGATAGACAATACATGTGGTTTTGAACGCATGTCTTTCATGGACGGATTTTCAGGATACAATCAAATTAAGATGCATCCAGGAGATGAAAAACATACTGCTTTTCATACACCTCTTGGAGTTTACTGCTATACGGTTATGCCGTTTGGACTGAAAAATGCCGGTGCTACGTATCAACAGGCCATGAGCAGCATCTTTCAAGAACATCTACGAAAAACAGTTAAATGTTATGTAGATGATATTGTTGTCAAGAGTCGATCAAAAGATGATCATATTCAAGACTTGAAGACAGTGTTTGAGTTGATGCGTCAACATCAATTGAAGATGAATCCTACTAAGTCTTTCTTAGGGGTTTCCAGTGGCAAGTTTTTGGGATTTGTCATCACTTCTCAGGGTATCCATGTTGATCCTGATAAAATCAAAGCTATTCTTAAAATGCGTCCTCCACGCAATTTAAAAGAACTTTGCGGCTTCCAGGGTCGTATTGCTTATATCAGAAGATTTATATCCAATCTCTCTGGAAGATGTCAACCTTTCTCCCGTCTATTAAAGAAAGGTGTATCATTTGTTTGGGATGAAGCATGTCAAAAAGCTTTCAATGACATCAAGCAATACCTTACGAATCCACCTGTTTTGGTACCTCCAGTGGTAGGGAGACCATTTTTGCTATATGTTCGAGCCTTGGATCATTCACTTGGTGCTCTTCTTGCACAAAAAAGTGATATGGATCATGAACAAGCAATTTATTATCTTAGTCGAATGATGGTCGGAGCTGAACACAGGTATACTCCTGTAGAAAAGGAATGTCTGGCTTTAATTTTTGTTGTCCAAAAAACGTGACATTATGTGTCAGGACAGACTATTCATGTCATCTCTAGAATAAATCCTATTCGGATATTGATGAGAAAACCAAGCATTCTCAACTCCAGATTAGCCACCTGTGCGATGTTGCTCACTCCTTATGATATGGTCTATGTACCTCAAAAATCAGTGAAGGGCCAAGCGTTAGCTGATTTCTTAGCAGCTCACCCTATACCTGAAACATCGAAGTTATATGAGGACATTCCAGATGAAGTCGTAGATTGCAAAATGACTTTAAAGGATAACATTTGGCAATTATACTTTGATGGAGCATCACGAGTTGGACCTAAAGGCAATATTGTCTCAGGAGTAGGAATCGTTTTGGTTTCTCCTGATAAAATGGTCATATACCGTGCTTATTCTCTCAATGAGCCATGCTCCAACAATGTTGCAGAATATAATGCTCTGCTGATTGGGCTTCAAGTAGCGAAACAATTGGATATTGAGTTCCTGGAAGCTTATGGAGATTCTCAACTGATTGTTAATCAGGTTAGAGGGACGTATGAAGTCAGAAATCCTGACCTCATTCCTTATCATCAAGTGGTAATCGAATTGGTCCTTTCATTCAAAGGATTCTTCGTCGAATTTATACCATGTTCTCAGAATTTAGAAGCTGATGCTCTTGCTAGTTTAGCAGCAGATTTAGATGTTCCTATTCGAAGACAAAACACCATTACTTTGTTGGATCGAGACTTATTCTGTGTTAAGAATAATCTGCATATTAAACAGAGTTATACTACAGAATCAAGTTCCCAACAGATGGATTGGAGAAGTCCATTCATTGATTATGTGGTTCATGGGATTTTACCTGAAGATCCAAAAGAAGCTGCATCAATTAAAAGACGATCATTTCGATTCTATTATGATTCTTCTTTACATATGTTATATCGTCGTTCTTATGACGGACTTCTGCTGCGTTGTCTCTCTGAGAATGAAGCTAAGCAAATACTTCGTGAAGCTCATGATGGTGTCTGTGGTGCCCATCAACCGGGTCCAAAATTACAGGGACCGCATTCGAAGAATGGGGTATTATTGGCCATCCATGATAGCAGATGTTGTGGATTATGCCAGACGATGTAAAGTATGTCAGATTCATGCTAATTTTATTCATCAACCGTCTGAATTTTTACATCCTACAGCGGCTTCTTGGCCCTTCGAAGCTTGGGACATGGATATCATTGGTCCTATTAACCCCCTTCTGTTAAGGGACATCGGTTTATCCTAGCTATAACCGATTACTTTTCTAAATGGACGGAAGCGGTTCCCCTTGTCGAAGTAAAAATGTCTAATGTGGTTAGTTTCATCAAATACCATGTCATTTATCGTTTTGGGATTCCCCGACGGATAATTCATGACAATGGACCACAATTTGCCAGTCAGGCATTTTATCGGTTCTGTGATAAGAATCGGATCCAAAACCTGGCTTCTACAGCTTACAATCCAGCGGCTAATGGTTTGGTCGAAGCCTTCAACAAGACAATCATCAAACTTCTCAAAAAGTTTGTCTTTTCTAATAAACGTGATTGGAATGAGAAACTTGGAGAATGTTTATGGGCTTATCGAACGACAGTCCAAACTCCTACTAGTTTTATACCATTTTCACTGGTTTACGGATGTGAGGCGGTTCTTCCACTGGAGATCCAGATTCCATCTCTTCGAATAGCCATTGCTAATGAGCTAACTATAGAAAACAATGATCGCTTACGACTTCAAGAACTTGAAGGATTGGACGAGAAGCGTCTTCAAGTGCAACAGCACATTGAGCTATATCAAGCCCGCATATCTCGAACTTTCAATAAAGAGAGGGTATTCAAAGTCGGTGAGCTAGTTCTAGCTGTTCGAAGATCGATGGTGATGACTCATAAGAGCAGAGGAAAATTCCAAGCAAAATGAAAAGGCCCTTATGTTATCGAGACAGTTTTCTCCAACGGTGCCTATAGGTTGTCCAAACCTAATGGAGATTTGCTCATGATGCCGACCAATGGCAAATTCTTGAAGAAATATTATGTTTAAATTTTTTCTTTATTCCCTAGCTACCAATGTTTGGTAAAGCTGATTACTTGTCTCCTTGAAGAGAATTTTGATCTTCTGTCTTACCAATTAAAAAAAAGAGGATTTATTATTTATTATGTCCTCACGACCTCTGAATAAATACTAAACCTACTTCTTTTCCTATCTATCATGTCCATTTGACCTCTGAATAGATATTAATCTATTTTTTCTTTGAGTTATTACGATTTGTCACGTTCATATTACCTCTGATAGTATCGTATACTCTAAACAGAAAATAAGATTTCATTATCTATCATGTCCATATTATCTCTGGATAGATACAATTTATCACGCTTAGAAAGTTTGTCATGTCCATATTACCTCTGATAAGTATTTTCTATCTCATACCTATTGTATAATAAATGATAGGGTCACAAAACAAAATATTTTATTCATATCTTCAAAATATTACAGGATGAAATAAACAGAAGAATACAGAATTCTTTATTGATGAACAAAAAGAAAATTACAAAAGTTCTCTAAGGCGGAGCAGAGATATCTAGAAGTAATTTTTGTAGCTCTGCTAGACGTTTGTCACGAGAGCTCAATACTTTCTTGGTAGCTTCAGAGTGTCAGGCTTCAGGAGTACATATGTGAGAAAGTTCAGCAAAAGTAACTATAAGCTTGTCCTTGGTTTCATCAAGGGTTTTTATGGTAGATTCAGCTCCGAAGACCTGTTCTTCCAAGATTGAGCTCTGAGTTAAGTGCTGGTCATGGGCCATGATCATCTCCTCCCTCTCTGCCTTCAAGCGAACCAGCTCAACCTCGACTTCGCGAATTCTATTATTTTGTTGATGAATTCTTACATTCGAAGTTTCATAGGCTTCTCTATGGCTATCCAGCTCAGGCTTTACTCCAGCTAAAAAAGCTTTTTCTTTGGCAACTTTTATGCTATATTCATGGAGGGCTTCATTGAATCTCGTCTCCCGAGCGAGGTAGTCGGCAGATAAAGCTTCATACTCTTCTTGGATGAGACTTTCAACAGTTTCACTTGACAGCTTAAGATATTCTCTGATGGGTTGTTCAAGCCCCTCTACGATTTTCTCTAATGCTGCTGCTCTCGCCGTATCATTGAACATGGCGACATTTCTGATGGTAAGAGCAATTGCCGCCTTCAAGCTCTCATAATTAAGGCCCTTATTCAGGACCATTTTGATTAAAGTCGCCAAAGTTTTGTAAAAGGTTTCAGTATGAATCTCAACTAAGAGATTTATTTCTACACTTGAACTTGGCGTCGCGGCGATATCTACCAAGTGTCTTTTCTGAAGACTAGGAACAGATGCTGATACTTTGATAGCAGGCGGAGATGCAGCCATTGTTGTTACTGCTACCATAGCCAACTGGTTCCTAGGAGCTTCAGGAACATGGTCCTCAATAGTTGTTGCTCCAGCTGTCCCTGGAGCTGAAACTACTAGAGTTTCGGTGGCAGTGATAGGTGCGGATGGAATGATGTTTGTGGCAGCTGACTCAGGTTCCGGTATTGTCTCTTCAGAAACCTGTACTGGATCAATAATAATAGCAGAGGATGCTATTATACCATCTCCAGCTTCAGTTGATGACTTAATTATGCATTCATCACCTTCCTCAGCTACTGGCTCTGCAGGTTCTTCGAGTATCTCCGTTGTAGTAAATTCTTCTACAACTGAGTCTTCATTAAAATTTAACTCTTCCTCAGCAGCCTTTTCATCGTCTACAGTAAGTTCTACTGTAGTTTCTTCTTTTTCCTTGCCCTCGGCAGGAGAGAACACTTCTGGGTGAGCCTCTAGTTGAGTTCGTATTTCTGGCTCTGGTTGTACTTCCAGAGATGGAGGATCTCCTTCCCGAGTCTCCACTTCAAGCTCCTGTAATACTTCTTCTTGAGCATTTTCTTCTTCTGAAGAAGAAGCCTCCTCCTCAGATTCCTCATTTTCCTCATAAATATTTTCTCGAGGAGGAGGAGCCACAAGCTTTGGGGCAATGATAACACCTACAAAAATTAAACGAAATAAGTTAAAATACAAAAAATCATAATTTTGTATGAATTTTGTATATATTATATTTACCTGGAGTAGGTGTTGGACGTGCCAAATATGCATCATAATCTCCATCCCAATCCTCATCATCAAAACTGATAGCGGGTTCATTGGATGGAATGAGCTCTCGATCAATGGTATGTGCTGGGGTGACATCTCCAATAACTTGTGCCTTTTGTGGCAAAGTTAAATGAAGCGACGAACTGAGGCATCCGGGAGATAGGACTACCACAGTTTCTGTTGGTGCTGCAGGTTGGGAGGCTGAAGATCCTTCTCCAGGGTGAACTGACGAAGATGCAACATGTCGCGGCTCATCCACCTGAATGTCACTCTCCGGAGTAGCAGCCCTTGATCTAGAAGGCCCTTTAGTTGTGGTCTTCTTCTTCTTTTCCGAGGTTTTCTCGAGAAGAGTGGCAGCTGCACTTTGTTTCCTTTTACGGGATTTGTCAATGATGATGGGTTCGACAGCTTTTTCCCCGACTCCCGTAGGGATAACTTCCAGATACGGATCTGGAATAGCTGTGTCGTCAGGGATGTCTGATGGTACCCTGATCGGCTCCTCAATATTTCCTTCCTTGGGCCATATTAGGCTACCTCTCATGTTGTAGCCGTGGGCGAAGGAATGGATGGAAGCGTAAAAGTGAGCATACATATGAAGTATACGTAACTCTGTGGTGCTGGTAGCGGTTGATACTTTGAATTTGGCCCCAGTATGGGCAGTACTAAAGTACCTCCAACATCTTGCACCATCAATCAGTTTTCTATAGTAATGGAAACTGGTAGAAGGATTACCAACATGAAGTTGGTCATATCCAAATTGGCGAGCGAACCTACTTGGTAGATATGGTTCGAACGCATAACTATCTTCATTTCTGTACATCAGATGAGATGGTCTGATGCACTGTAACCACCTAAAGACTGGTGCTGACAATAAATTTCTTCCTTCAACTTCGTCTTCAAATTGAACGCCGAAACAGTCGGCTGGAACTTCTGGCCTCGTGCAAAAAAAGTTCCAACCATAAGAATAATTCAAGACTGTTCGGGTATCTACCACTGTCGTGGCAATCCATGTAGCTTTGCTAAATTTTTGGAGGAAGACCTCCGCATCATCTTCCGGACCTGGTGGCAACAATCTGCAGTTGTGGTGCAACAACCAGCCCATCAAGTAGGTATAGGGCATTTCTACCCTAGGGAATACATTTCGGTGAGGAGCATTATTAATCAGTTCCTCACCGAAAGTTCTCAAACCTGCGTTGATGCGGCACACCATTGCCGACAGCAAGTTGATTCTGGTTTTAAATACCAAACGTACTGCTGGCCATAGTACGTTCCGGTGGATCCTATCAATTGTACCGGTCCCCGGTACAACCCATCTCCTCAACCATAAAGAAAGAAAGCCTGCCAGCAAGGCCTTTCTGGAGATCTTCTGGCTACCATATCGGAGGAAGCTTAAGACTTCGGTTCCAGCCGAGAATTCTCCAGTCTTGGTTGACAGATATTTATTCGGGAATTTGTAACTGATCATCATATCCCGTATTTTGTCAACAGGGATTGTTGAACCAGTGTTGATAGTTGGAGCTTTGTTCTCCTGGAACCTCTCTTTATCATCTTTGGATATTTTATCCTTATGAAAAAAGAGGTATGTCGTCCATTTATTGATGTATGCTAGATGAGACCCACTCTCATGCATAGTAGTGCTGATCATGTAGTGGCACATCAATTCTTCATACACCTCAACCAACTGAGGGTTTTTCTTCCTGATTTCAGCCAGTTTCTGGTTGGAGGGAACATATTCTTCATATGGGGCTTCCCCCATTGGCAGCTTTGAGATGAATTGCATCTCATGGAGTGCGAGACCCATTTTACCTCCCGGGGTCGCAAAAGTTCCAATTGAACTTATGTATATCTCCATCAGGGCCATGAATAAGTTACCGTTCGGTGGTATGCCTTGACTAGTTGAGGCCACTGCTCCATACAGGCCGATGTCTTTCAGCTCTGTCTGGAAATTCTTCATCATCCAAACGCTAATCTGGATCCAGTTCTGGTTAAATGGAGTTAACCATCCAGGTAGCCTAGGGTTTTGTTGGGGATACAATACCGCAGCCCTTATGAACTTATTGACGAACATCTGGGTCTACACTGGTTGGATTAAGGCCGAATCTTCACTCGGAGTAAAACCTGGCAAGAGACCAGAGAATGGAACGATGCCACCATTGGGAACACTGACATAATACCCCATATCATTGGCATTTTCCCTCTTGAATATGATTCTACCCGGCCTTCCATAACTATTAGGAGTCAGATTCCACAACATCTGTCGAGGATGGGTAGCATGAATGAATGCGGACAAGGGATAATCTCTATCCATATCGGGGAGATACATCGCTCTATCTCCAGACTTGAATACCCATGACTCCTTCTTGGGATGAGTTTGCGACTTGCAGTCTATTGCATCCCCAAACAAGAAAGCTGGTTTTGTAAATTATTGGCCATCCAGAGAGGTCAACAGTTCTCCATTAATCATAGATAGCAGCATTCTATCCCCTTGGGCAACTATCAACTGTGCTCTCTCTATGGGGTACTCCAGATTCGCTTGGGGAAACTCTACATGAGATAGGTTCTCCAAATAATTCGAACCCACCATACCAACTGAAGAGCCAAAAACTTTTGCGAGTGGGTGAATTTGCAAATCCACTGCCAAAAGAAAAAAAAAATCAAGTTAGTGAAAATCTAATTTAAAATTTTTACGCAGATAAATTAGTCTAAGTTTTTACACATAAAGGTTAAAGACTTTGACTATTGAAGTTGATAAAAGTTTTTAAAGTGTAAAAGATCTTTGTTTTACACAAAGTCTTTCACTTGTGAGAATTTACGCTGACATGAGCGTATTTTAGATTTTACGTTGGCATGTATTGACATGAGCGTATTTGAAATTTTACGCTGGCACATGTTGATGTGAGCGTATTTTAGATTTTACGCTGGCATGTATTGACATGAGCGTATTTCAAAATTTTACGCTGGCACGTATAGACGTGGGGGTATTTTCTGAATTTTACGCTCACACGTATAAACGTGGGCGTATTTTATTATTTCAGTGTTTTACGCTGGCACGTATAGACGTGGGCGTATTTTAAGAATTTTATGCTCACACGTATAAATGTGGGCATATTTTGTTATTTCAGTTTTTACGTTAACACGTATGACGTGGGCATGAAAACTGAAGGTTTGGGGTCTATTCTTCTTCGAAGAACTCAAAGCCGAGATCAAATAGGGTTTTACCCTTCATTGCTGGAGCCACATCAGGATTGCTCTGTTGGTGCGTCTCCGATGATGGGGCGGGGGTTTTTGCGCGGCCGGTCGAAGATGAATCTACGGCGGGCTTCTTGCCCTTGCTGTCGGTGGCGGACGACTTCTTGGGGCCCATCGGATTGAAGCAAGAGTATAAGGAGGAAGAAGAGTAAGGAGAGATCGAAATTTCAAAAGACAAAGTAAAGTTCTCTCTCTAATAGTTGAACTCTATTTATAGAGAATTTCGAATCGGTTCAAATTCCCAGATTTTACGTTGACTGTTGGATATCCCAACTTTTACGCGGATGACCGTTGGATATCCCGAACTCTACGCTGACTGGTGAAATCCCGAATTTTACGCTTCTGTTCAAAGTATTTCAAATTTTGAAAATATTTGAAAACTTTGAAGTGGGTCTTGTAGGAGCGTAAAAAGTGCTTCATAGACCAAGTCAAAAGAATAAAGCTTTATGCAAAGTCAAAAAGAATCAACAAGCTACTCTACGTGAGCTACTCTACACGAGCTGTTTTACGTGGGCTACTTTACGCTGGGGACAGGCTGTCAGATCATGCAATTAATGCAAGTGATGATGATTCTGACATAATGATTTACTGACAGCGTATCACACAGAATTCGAAGAGATTTGATTTACACAGAAACCAACACTGTAGTTTAGTGTGTGGACGAGGTTACTTTACGCTCAAAAGATGGCTTCTTTTATGCACGAATACTATCTGAGCTTTTTACGCTCAAAGTTGACGTGTGCGTAAAGTTTATTTGGGCTACTTCTTACGTTCAAGGCTATTTTATCAGCCACTTTACGCGAGAAGTCTATTTTTGGGCTATTTTACGCCTAGTCTACTACTTTACGCTGGAAGTATATTTTGGGTCATTTTTACGTCCAATTGTTTCTGGCTACATGGGAACGTGGTTTTCCCACGTGGCTCACATGCCACACTTCTCGAAGAATGTGTGTACGTGCTCTCCCCATTTTATTGAGATAGTGGGACACGTGTCACTATGCGTAGAGATCATAACTCTACATGGGACACGTGTCAACATGCGTAGAGGGTGATTTACGTCGTGGGTGACAGTTGCTAGCGTAAAAACCCGATTTTGTTGCTTTTTACGCACAAAGGGTTAAGTCTATAAATAGACTTATTTTTCACATAGATCAGGAAATCAAGGGAGACAGGAGAGGAAATTCTGAAAAAACTCATATTTTCAGAGTGATATTCCCAGAAGTATTTCTTCAACTTTTTCTCAAGAACAGGGTGAAGCAAAGTAAGAAAGCATTCGACTGTGCCATCAGTGCCGTTGCTCGATACCTTTCCGGTGACTTAGTTCTTCCGATTGTTCGTCTTCTTCAAGCAGTTTTTTTCATCATCATCATATGGTCCACGGAACAAAGTGATCAATCTCAGATCAGACTTCCATAGCAATACTTCCCAGAATATTTGTACTTTCTGTACTTTTTTAGTTTTCTTTCAAAAGCCAATTTTTAGGCATTTTGTTAAGTGAAACAGCCCCAAGTAATTTTTGGGACGTCCCCGATAAAAGTTCCTCAAACCCGGGCTGTCCCCTAGTAAGTGATAGCCCCTAGTAACTTGTGTGGTGCCCTTAGAAAAAGCCCTAAAGAAGTTGAGGAAGTTGCTAAAAAAATAAAAGATTAATTGCATTAACTATCCCCTATGTTTTACACTTATTACACGAATCACCCATGCTTTGAAACTAATTACACGGATCTGTCATATAGTTTCGATTTTATATATAAACTAATAATACTGACCACCTCTTTGGTTAATAAAATTTATAAAGGAGAGGGAGTGGTTGTGTAATTATTTTTGGAATATGGGTAGTCCATTTAATACTTATGAAACAAGGAGAGGTTAATGTAACTAGTAAATACACGTGCTTTGTACGTATAATAACGAATAATAAGAATATTATCCAATTATAGACAAATATCTCTTCTAACTCATGTGGTTAAGGTGTGAGGTATTTTTTTGTTTGGTTGTGTTCGATTTTCCATGTTAAACTTTTTTCAATAATTTTTTACATATTTTTTTAAAATAAAATGGACCGTGATATAATGACACGGCTTAGACGGTTCACTTTTGAGCCGTTTTGAAGCCTCATTATATAGTGTAAGATTAACCCGAAATTAAAAGGGAAAATTTATAAAATGCCCAAAAATTGCAAAAGTTTTATGTAAAATCCACCGCAAAATAACATTTCATCGCGTGCCCATAATTAGCGATGAATATATAAAGCGGGTTCTGAATGACCTTTTTGCCCTTCTAATTTATTGAAAACACCCCCGAACCCTACTCTTCAAAAAAAACGTTTCGATTCTTCCTCTTCTTTCATAACCCCATTCCAAACTTCTTTAGGCCTTTCTAAATCTGTAATAGATCCTTTGTAGAAGAACAATATGAGTCTTTGTAATAGATCATTTGTAGAAGAACAGTATGAGTCTTTCTGAATCTGTAAGAGATCCATTGTAGACATAGTAATAAAAGAACTTCTTTCTATACCTTCTGTTTGAATTTTATTTTTTTTGTGTCTGTATCTTTTGTAACATCTACGGTGTTTTATATAGTAAAATTACGAAAAATGGTCATTCTCCGTGTAATAATGACGGAGAATGGCCATTCTCCATCACTCTTTCATGGAGAATGGCCATTCTCCGTGTTAAATTACACGGAGAGTGTCACGTCCCGCTCCCGTAAGAGTGGTCGTTCTCGCTAAAGCGTGATGCCGCATGAGCCTAAATTGTGCTCGTGTAAGGTGGGTTCCATAACGGCCGATTACAGCGGCTGCAACGGGGTTGTCGCACAGAAGTCCCAAGCAGAGACATTGAATAAGCCAGCAAAAATTTAGAACAAAACACAAGTCATTCAAAAGAGGCACTTTATGATATTGAAACAAAGATTACATAGATGGACACGAGGCCAAGATTACAATCTCTCAAGCTCACTCTTCTCACATTACAAGTCACTCAGCTCTCTCTCATCTCTCAATGCAAGCCTTGAGCCAGCGGATGCTTTGGAAGCGACGTCCATACATTATGTCCCGTATAAGTCCAGACTCCACGCGACCGCACGCCTCGAATCGTAAAGGAACTCCGTGCCTCGACGCATCCAAGCGAGCTCCGCGCTACGAGCTTCTACCTGTGCCTGCACTTGAAAACTGTGTTGGTGTCAGTACTCAACTATACTGGTGGTGTGAGCTCCTCGCCCACCCATACAAAACTGACACGTTCATTTACTTTGTGCAATATAACCCTTTTGATTATCTTTCTACTCTTGCCTTAGGATCAGTTTTAAGACAGACACTTTGGCCTATTTTGTGTCTCTAGACCATCTCGTGCTTGCGACCACAACGTCAACTCATACTTTGCCTCAAGACCCTTATCGTGCCGACAACGTTAATCTATCAAGTCGTGCTTGCCTTTTGGCCCATAATCGAGACGCAACTACACGAGATCCATTTTCATGTGACCGTGCTACAAGTTCTTATTGAGGTCATACCTCGCAACTCAGTGAGACTTAACCATATCACCGCCTCGCGGCCCTTGCCGCCTCGCGGCCCTTGCTACTTTGATCATCAACTGACCCAATCGAGACTTGTGAACTTAATGTCACTTAACCAACATTGCTTTGCGGCGATTCCTGAACTTAAACCCGAGACGACTCAAATCCAACTTGTGCAACTCTATGCCAATAACTTAAGACTCGACGTCACAACTCGTACTGAAGCACGTCGCCTATGTTGAAGCCAAATCTTAGGCCCAAACATTGTGTTCTAACTGTACACACATTCAACTCAACTTAATCCAAAGGCACACACGCGGATTGCCGCCCATGCCGACCCACCTATATGAGGTCACAGCACCACAAGCTATACTTTGGACTTATAGCTTTGTTATTCGGGACCCTTTCAACGCAAGTAGCGATCCCCGCTGAAAGTCCCCGACTAACCTGAGCGGCACTCCCGGCTCGGCTATACCGTGCTTCCTCCTAGGCCGAAACGATCCCGTAGCCTCGGGTTGTCGCTCGAGAAAACTTTTGCCCTTGTCGACAAGTTGTCCAATAACCATGCAAGACTCGACTCAAACTGGCGTCTCACACAGTCATTCTTCATCCAGTGTTACCATCTCTTTCAAAACCAATATCAAGACTTCTATCATTTGAGACCGTCTCGATGACCCATGGTCGCGAGCATTCTTTCTTCTTGCCCTATCATTCGACTCAGGAACGACTATTTGAAAGCCCTCCTTCCAACTCAATTTAATCAACCGTGGCCCGTGCCTTAAAATACTAAGTCTGTGACGTCGTGCCGTAAACCAACTTGAACTCTATGCAACACTACCGTCCAAGACATACTTTATGTGACGGGCCTTGAGACCGTAAGACTATACGGTTATACCCAGTCGTAGAACTCGTAGGACCGTGCTTGCCACTACTCCGATAGCCTAACATAACTTGCCTAACTTAATCGTGCAACAACTTGACGAGCAAAGACTACATCAAGCCTTGCATCGTGGAAGCGTACATACTTTATCGAGCATTTATGTGGACGACGCCTATGACTTAGGCTAATTCACAACTTTTGCACCCCAGACCAACTTTCCTTCTCCCAAGCCACGGGATGAAGGACCGAGTGTCATTTTCAAAACACGTCGTGCACAACTCTAAGTCGACCGTTGGACCTTTCCATATTCTAATTCAATTCGACTCGACTTGGGATTATTCCCTTATCTATGTGGATTCGTCTCTTTTATTATCAAGCCTACTTGTTGTCACGCCCCACAACCAGAATACTGGAGAGCGGAGGCGGACACAGCTAGCTACGTATATAGAAGTGTAATTCACCTCGATATACGATCACGACTGTCTAGATGTATGAGAGTTTATCTACAAACCATCAGTCTCTTATAGTCAAGAACAAGCCTAGTGTCTCAATCCCAAGCAAGCAATAATAGTTACAAGATGTTAGACCATCAGATATTCAATAGTAAGACGTCCCATACTTTTTATATACAGATGATCATGAAGCTAGTCCTACAAAATGCAAGGACTAACAAGAGTTTCAGTTATACATAATCAACCCTAAGATTTGTCAATCATGTTACAACCCTTAGGCAGACATGAATCATAAGTATTCAACATGAGCTAACACTTGCTCGGCGGCTAAATGCCTCAAAAAAATAATTTACAATAGAGTGGGAGAGAAAAACAAAACCCACTCGTTGCCAGGGTTGCATCTAGTGTTCACCATCTGGCTGGAAGGCAGGTAGATCCTCGGGTGCTGCTCCGAAATCTGGCCATACAAAACCAGCTGGGTCAGACCCCAGAAAGAGCAAGTGCCACAAGGGAGGCTTCACTTAGGAACTAAAACCAGCATATTAGCAAATAAGGACATAAATGAAATAACAAAAGACATGAGTTAGGGAAGAAAAAACATGGTGATAAACGATAAGATAACTAGAGGACTATTACGATAACCAAGTTACAACCCATAAACCAAATAAGGACCGGGGTTGTAACCCTTCACCTGAACAGAACTTAGTCTCTAACCAATTATCGATAAAGTAAAGCATACACAAGCATGTCCTGAGATAGCCATGTACTGGGTCTAGACAAGACTAGACAAGATAGGACTCCATCCAACATTCACGGCCAAGCAAAGAGTACGGCTTGATACTTTAACTAACTAGGGTTATCACAAGCCTAGTTACTAGCAAGATGCAATGAGATATTCCTACGGCCACAAGCCCTGCAGACTATCCATGTTATCCAGACGCAAGTTACAAGTATTTATAGTGGATACATCGTCCAGGAGACAAATGTATCCCATGTACATATAATAGTGGGTACATCGCCCAGGAGACAAATGTACCCTAAGAGAGTTATTAGGTGACTTGGGGGTGCAACACATGACAGTGTGCATATTACTTGTTTCAAGGAGTGCCCCACATGACAGTGGGCTGGAAATGTGCCCTACTCGACGGCAGGCTACAAGTCAACTCAAGGAAGGCACCCAGATAATGAGATTGCTTGTAGCCGAAATATCTCTATCTATATGAGCTACTTGATTTATCTAATCATTAGCCTAGCCAGATTCAGTATGAATTCCTGACCGTGGTACTCAGGAATCCATGTCCTAGACATGATGCAAGACGAGACTGGTAGCTTATACAAGCACAAACACTCACGGTGTCAAGACAAGAGTTATTATTCAGCATGTCAAGATAGCCGTCGCAACAGCTTTCAAGATTATCATGTTAGGCTTACTTATCAAGATTAGTTATCATGTCAAGAGTGCGTCACGACGGACCACCATAAAAAATTATCATGTCAAGTTACTTGTCAAGAGTACACCACGATGGGTCACTATCAAGAGTTATCATGTAAAGGTTACTTGTTAAGAGTGCGCCACAATGGGCCACTATCATGTTATCATGCAAAGACATGTTCAAGAGTACACCACGACGGGTCACCATCACGTAAACAAGGAAGTGACATGTAACGTAAGAGCATACAAAGCAAAGAAAAGACATAAACCATGAGTGCACCCCAACGGGCCACTATCTAAGAAAGAAAACATGCAACAAGGATAGCATGTAAGAAAGAATTAGACAAAAGACGTATCATGGCATGGGAGAAGAAATAAATAAAAGTGCTACTTGACATAAATCAATAAATGAATCTGTGCTAGTGTTAAGAATATAAGGGGGTACAATTATTCTCCAACTGTACGATATTATCAAATCCTGTTAAGAAATTCATTTATTAAAGAAATATCAAGCTATTAGTAGGGTCGTCGCAATTTAGGCCAAGATAGAAAACATGCAATGCAATCATAAGCTCCATATCAAGAATGAAAGAAACTTGCATAAAATAGTTGGTAACATATTCTTGAAGCCAAGAAAAAGATCTACAACTTTTATGTTGGGAGTAGGGAGAAATTCTGACCACAATTCAGTCAAATAGGAAATAAAACAGCCAAAAACAGCCAAAATAGGCACTATGCGGCACTATGCAAGCCATGCGGCACTATTCATCCATGCGGCACTATACAAGCCTGCGGCACTATGCATCCATATGGCACTATGCAAGCCATACGGTACTATTCATTCCTGCGACACTATGCATCCATGCGGCACTATGCAAGCCATGCGGCACTATTCATTCCTGCGGCACTATGCATCCATGCGGCACTATACAAGCCTGCGGTACTATTCATTCCTGCGGCACTATGTATCCATGCGGCACTATGCAAGCCATGCGCTACTATTAATTCTTGTGGCACTATTCATCCATACGGCACTATTCTTGCGGCACTATTCATCATTCCTGCCAGATTCAGCACAGATGAACTAGAAAATACTCAAATTTTATTTTGGCCATAACTTCCTCAAAACAAGTCGAAATCTAACTTTTCAAAGATCCATTTTGGGTAAAATCGAATTCTTTACAATATAGAACAATCAAAACTTAAAAATAATGAAGTTTGGTAGATCAAAACCCAAGAAAACCGAAAATACAACAAACTTAGATCTACAAGAAATAAATCATGGAAATTGAAAAATGCTAAGTACTAAAGGGTCTTAGAATCTTGTGAGGAAGACAATGGAACAACAAAAATGGAGTTCCTCTATGAAGCAAGTTGCACTTGCCTAAGCTTCTCTTGGTAGGTGGAGAAGTAATGGAGGAAGAAGAAGAAGTAATAAATGAAGAAATGAACGAGGAGAGAGAGAAGGAGTTGACTTATATAGTAAGCCTCACCATCTCAAACCAAACCAAAATAAACCAAACAAGCTAAACCAAGTCAAATTGAACCAAACCAATCAAATAAACCAAGTCAAGATTAAACCAAGACTAGGCTAAGCAAGACAAGTCACAATACAGGTCAAAATTTTGTACACGTATATTGGAAATACGTATAACAGAAAACGGAGGTGACAACTCTACCCACCTTAAAAGAATTCCGTCCTCGGAATTTAATCAAGAGGCTAGAGATGTCGGGGCAAGCTATATTAATTATAAGCAAGCTACAACTAGCAAACAATCAAGCAATCATTCATGCAAGCAAGGAATCGAAGGCATGAGGCATAAGGAAGACATTATACCTCATGAGTCAAACAGGTCAGGATATCGCGATCGGATATCATCCTCACGCTCCCATGTTGACTCGCCCAAAGAGTGATGACCCCAAGCAACGCGGACTAAACTAATAGTCTTATTCTTGAGCACCTTCTCTCTTCGGTCTAATATGGATACGGGCCTTTCATCATACGAAAGGTTGGTACCAACATCCAATTCTGAATGATCAAGGACATGGCTCGGATTCGGAATGTACCGTCGCAATTGGGATACAAGAAAAATATCATGTACCTCACTTAACGACGACGGAAGAGCGAGACGATAGGACACATCACCTACTCGCTCCAAAATATCAAACGGTCCTATATACCTAGGACTGAGCTTTCCCCGTACGCCAAAATGAATGACGCTACGGGTAGGCGAGATCCTAAGGAATACATGATCGTGGACAATAAACTCAAGAGGACGCCGATGAGAATCGGCCCAATGACGCTGACGATCTTGTGCAATGTGAAGATGATCTCTGACTTGTCTGACCACCTCGATAGTCTGTGTAACCATCTCT
This sequence comes from Iris pallida, assembly GCA_029216955.1. Taxonomy (NCBI): domain Eukaryota; kingdom Viridiplantae; phylum Streptophyta; class Magnoliopsida; order Asparagales; family Iridaceae; genus Iris; species Iris pallida. The sequence goes on from JANAVB010002400.1 coordinate 958,966, forward strand.
GGACCAAGCATCTTATATTGTCTGGTAGAGGGCATCGCCCCGACGATCTTGAGATGTAAGTAATTCTCTGATGAGACCCACCAGGGTTCCATTATCAGGCTCTGCAGGCTGGACGGATTGAACTGGGGGCTCTGGATCCCCGGAAGGCATGACTCGAGAGGTTGCTTCTGAGTGCTGGACTTGGTCTCCAGGTTGCTGCTGGTCTACTGGAGGTGCTCCGTCTTGCTGATCGGTAGGACCAGGAACAATGCCACTGAAGAAACGACATAGAGAATAATAAGGAAATGACCAAGATAGATCGAGGATATAAGCATGTGATCAGGTCAAGTTTTAGAAAGATTAGGTGACATGAGTAGAGATCAAGGGCGAGTACTGATTGAGACATCTATTCGGTGAAACCCTCACAGATCTTGATTTACATGACCTTGTATGGGCTACCACTTAAACCGTGTCACGCCCTACAACCAGAATACTGGAGAGCGGGGACGGACACAGCCAGCTACGTATATAGAAGTGTAATCCACCTCGATATACGGTCACGGCTGTCTAGATGTATGAGGGTTTATCTACAAGCCATCAGTCTCTTATGATCAAGAACAAGCCTAGTGTCTCAATCCCAAGCAAGCAATAATAGTTACAAGATGTTAGACCATCAGATATTCAATAGTAAGACGTCCCATACTTTTCATATACAGATGATCATGAAGCTAGTCGTACAAAATACAAAGACTAGCAAGAGTTTCAGTTATACATGATCAACCCTAGGATTTGTCAATCATGTTACAGCCCTTAGGCAAACAGGAATCATAAGTATTCAACACGAGCTAACACTTGTTCGACGGCTAGACGCCTCAAAAGAATAATTTACAATAGAGTGGAAGAGAAAAACAAACCCACTCGTTGTCAGGATTGCGTCTAGTGTTCACCATCTGGCTGGAAGGCAGGTAGATCCTCGGGTGCTGCTCCGAAATCTGGCCATACAAAACCAGCTGGGTCAGACCCCAGAAAGAGCAAGTGCTACAAGGGAGGCTTCACTTAGGAACTAAAACCAGCATATTAGCACATAACGACATAAATAAAATAACAAAAGACATGAGTTAGGGAAGGGAAAACAGGGTGATAAACGATAAGATAACTAGAGGACTATTCCGATAACCAAGTTACAACCTATAAACCAAACAAGGACCGTGGTTGTAACCCTTCACCTGAACAGAACTTAGTCTCTAACCAATTATCGATAAAGTAAAGCATACACAAGCATGTCCTGAGATAGCCATGTACTGGGTCTAGGTAAGACTAGACAAGATATGACTCCATCCAACATTCACGGCCAAGCAAAGAGTACGACTTGATACTTTAACTAACTAGGGTTATCACAAGCCTAGTTACTAGCAAGATGTAATGAGATATTCCTACGGCTACAAGCCCTGCAGACTATCCAGGTTATCCAGACGCAAGTTACAAGTATTTATAGTGGATACATCGTCCAGAAGACAAATGTATTCCATGTACATATAATAGTGGGTACATCGCCCAGGAGACAAATGTACCCTAAGAGAGTTATTAGGTGACTTAGGGGTACAACACATGACAGTATGCATATTACTTGTTTCAAGGAGTGCCCCACATGACAGTGGACTGAAAATGTGCCCTACTCGATGGCAGGCTACTAGTCCACTCAAGGAAGGCGCCCAGATAATGAGATTGCTTGTAGCCGAAATATCTCTATCTATATGAGCTACTTGATTTATCTAATCATTAGCCTAGCCAGATTCAGTATAAATTCCTGACCGTGGTACTCAGGAATCAATGTTTTAGACATGATGCAAGACGAGACTGGTAGCTTATACAAGCACAAACACCCACGGTGTCAAGACAAGAGTTATTATTCAGCATGTCAAGATAGCCGTCGCAACAGCTTTCAAGATTATCATGTTAGGCTTACTTATCAAGATTACTTATCATGTCAAGAGTGCGTCACGACGGACCACCATCAAGAAATATCATGTCAAGTTACTTGTCAAGAGTACACCACGACGGGTCACTATCAAGAGTTATCATGTAAAGGTTACTTGTTAAGAGTGTGCCACAACGGGCCACTATCATGTTATCATACAAAGACCTATTCAAGAGTGCACCACGATAGGTCACCATCATGTAAACAAGGAAGTGACATGTAACGTAAGAGCAAGAAAAGACATAAACCATGAGTGCACCCCAACGGGCCACTATCTAAGAAAAAAAATATGCAACAAGGATCGCATGTAAGAAAGAATTAGATAAAAGACATATCATGGCATGAAAGAAGAAATAAATAAAAGTGCTACTTGACATAAAATAATAAATGAATCTGTGCTAGTGTTAAGAACATAAGGGGGTACAATTATTCTCCAATTGTACGATATTATCAAATCCTGTTAAAAAATTTATTTATTAAAGAAATATCAAGCTTTTAGTAGGGTCGTCGCAATTTAGGCCAAGATAGAAAACATGCAATACAATCATAAGCTCCATATCAAGAATGAAAGAAACTTGCATAAAATAGTTGGTAACATATTCTTGAAGCCAATGAAAAGATCTACAACTTTCATGTTGGGAGTTGGGAGAAATTCTGGCCACAATTCAGCCAAATAGGACATAAAACAGCCAAAAACAGCCAAAATAGGCACTATATGGCACTATGCAAGCCATACGGTACTATTCATCCATGCGGCACTATGCAAGCCTGCGGCACTATGCATCCATACGGTACTATACAAGCGATGCGGCACTATTCATTCATGCGGTACTATGCATCCATGCGGCATTATACAAGCCATGCAGCACTATTCATCTATGTGGCACTATGCAAGCATGTGGCACTATTCATTCCTGCGGTACTATGCATCCATACGGCACTATGCAAGCCATATGGCACTATTCATTTATGTGGCACTATTCATCCATGCGGCATTATTCATGCGACACTATTCATCGTCTCTGCCAGATTCAGCACAGATGAACTAGAAAATGCTCAAATCTTATTTTGGCCATAACTTCCTCAAAATATGTCAAAATCTAACTTTTCAAAGGTCCATTTTGGATAAAATCAAATTTTCTACAAAATAGAACAATTAAAACTTGAAAATAATGAAGTTTGGTAGATCAAAACCCAAGAAAATCGAAAATGTAACAAACTTAGATCTACAAGAAATAAACCATAGAAATTGAAAATGCTAAGTACTAAAGTGTCTTAGAATCTCGTGAGGAAGACAATGGAACAACAAAAATGGAGTTCCTCCATGAAGCAAGTTGCACTTGCCTAAGCTTCTCTTGGTAGGTGGAGAAGTAATAGAGGAAGAAGAAGAAGTAATAAATAAAGAAATGAATGAGGAGAGAGAGAAGGAATTGACTTATATAGTAAGCCTCACCATCTCAAACCAAACCAAAACCAAACCAAAATAAACCAAACAAGCTAAACCAAGTCAAATTGAGCCAAACCAATCAAATAAACCAAGTCAAGATTAAACCAAGACTAGGCTAAGCAAGACAAGTCACAATACGGGTCAGAATTTCGTACACGTATACTGAAAATACGTATAACAGAAAACGGAGGTGATACTTGTGCATTTGAAAACTTTCGTTTTATTATGTGAAGGCTAAGATGAGGCAAGTTCACCGAAACTATCCCACCTGAGCGAGGAGTCGCCTCGACCGAACGGGCCTTCGAGTCGTCGTTGCATGGCTAAGACCGAACGCCATCTTCGTTTCGATTCCCCTGATTGACTGAGCGGGATGGGACACTACATCATACATCACTCAAAAAAAGTTTCGTCCTCGAAACTAACTGAGTACTTACTCATTGACTTATCACTCGATATTCAATGACTCTCGCGCGCACACTTCGCCTAGGTGTTTCCTCAATCCAAGCCACGCTCGTGCTTACCGCTAACTTAGTCGTATGGCATACTAACTAATCAACCAACATTCAGGTTCATCTCAAATCAACTATCACACTCCAACTTTTTATTTCTTCGAAACACTATTTCAAAATCCTCGACACTTTTCTATTCCTCTATTCTCACTTGATTCAACGTATCACTTAGTTTAGATCATGCACATATTTTAGGCGTCCCTAAAATACATACATTTCAGCTAAGTCTCGTGATAGAGAATTCGCCACCACTACTCGAGTCGGATCGTGCACGTATTCAGGCGTCCCTGTTACACATGCTTGTCAACCAAGCCTTATGAGTGGTGCCTCCACAATTCCTATCTCTTCGTGCCGGGACGTCTGCATAACCGCTAGGCTATGTCTCTCGGCTAAAGTCATCCGTCAGTACTGGAATCATAGTTCCCAAACAACAATATCAACACTGACCCTATCCTAAGGTCAAACCAAATTGATAGTTGTAAGCCTCCTGAATTTCCGGGATTTATTTTCAAATTTTCCAAATAATTCATTCTCGATAATTAATTTTGATTTAATTAATTTTGATCATTAAATGCTCTTTACCGTGACTTGGAATTCTAGAGCATCAGGGATGCCAGTCTCTGGAAACTTCCTTCTTGGAGCTTGTAGTAGACGAGATTATCTTCACATTGATATTTCGTGTCCCACTCAAACTTGTTCCCTTATACTCTTTTTGTTTCGCGCAAGTACGGGTCAATTTAGACCATTTAATTATTAATTGAATTCCCACTCTTTTCTTTGATCATCATATGCACGTTACCGTGACTTTTAATTTAGGAGCACCAGACCAGTCGTTTTCTCAGAACCAACTTCTCATGAATGATCTACTCGAGACGCTCTTCACCTATGACCTTCGTGTCCCACTCAGACACTCTATTTTGTGCTTTATTTTCTTCGCACAACCTTCGGGTCAATTTAGGCCAATTAATTATCTACCGTAAAACCTGATTTAATTTCCAACTTAATTTTCGGGCCCGACATCGGTCCAATCCAGTCGACCCAATATATGCCCCTGGCCTGTTTTGAGTCTACTATGCACGTGCCACTTGCGTGATATCAAATTGATCTCTCTTGTGCCCCCAATTCATCCATGAATTAATTGGTTTAAATTTATTATTTTAATTAAATCTTGGTCCCGAGCTTGTCCAAACTTGACCCAATACCCAACCCAAATTGGTGAGACCCCTATCATGACTACCCATACACCCCACTATTGTACTTACATTTTCTCTACTAAAAAATATTCCTATTTTATATAATTATCTTACTTCCCCTCTCTCATATATATATATATATATATATATATATATATATATATATATATATATATATATATAATGCTCTCTCTCTCTCTCTACATTCTAAATATCTCTCTCTCTCTCTCCATACACAAATTACCCCCAATGCCAGCCGACCTACCCATTTTCTCTCTCTACTTTCTCTTTTCCTCTCTCTAAATATCTCTCTCTCTTCCTATATATTACATACACCCACACTTTAATATCTTTCTCTCTCTTTTTACTCACCCTCACCCATCACCATCAACACATTTCCCCCCATGCTTCAGCCGAACCAGCAACCCCCTCCCTCCTCACTTCTTTTTCTTCACTTCTTCTTCTTCTTATTCATAACACTACCACCACCATCTAACACTGCTACCACCACCACCATCTAACACTATTACCACCACCACCATCTAACTCTACCACCACCAATCACCTCCGCCATAGCACGCGCCACCGCGCCACCTCAACCCCCGTCGTGCCCGGCGCTGTGCTACCGCCGCCGTGGCCGGCCTCCGTCACGCAAGGCCGGCACGCCACAGCACAGCGCCACGCAGCAGCAGCTGCTGTGAGCAGTAGCCGCAGCGTGGGGTGGTGCCACCACCGTCGCCACGGCCAACCGCCGCCGCCGCACGGCCACCCTACTCCGGCGAACACCCAGCGGCCTCCCCGTGGCGCGCTACTTTTTTCCCGACGCGTGACCGTTGGATCGTCAAACCGTTTCTTCCATCTCAATCTCGGTATATCCATCTTCACTCTCCTCAAATTTCATCAGTTAATTTCGTCGTTTGCTATGTGAAAATTGGCCACCAAGTTGACCCTTTAAATTGCGTTATTTTTTGGACAGTTTTGTGGAGCCAACTTCGTCGGCTCGTAACTCCGTCGTCGCAGCTCCGTCTGGCGTGCTACCATTTTCTATGCGAAGCTGGTATAACCCTCTTCCTACCCCTCCAGTTTCGTTTCATTGTGAGCACGTTTGATTGGTTGAATTCGACGCCAAAGTTGGCCGTCCGAATTCGTAATTTTTAACTTATAAAATTTTATTTTTGAACACGGGACTCCAGATTCAATTTATGACGCCACCAGTAGACTCGTGGCGTCGTTCTAACACGTTTTCATATAAAGTTTGTTAGATTTGAAGGACGTGGGCCCTGGCACGCATTTTGGTGCAAAGTGGGCTCCACAGTCCGGGTCAACGGGACTTTTTGACACCGGCTCATCGGAATCCAATTTCGGATATACCGTTGAGTTTGTATCGTCATTCTGGACTCGTTGACATATAATTTGCTAGGTTTTAGTGGACATTGGTTCCGGCACGCATTTCGGTACAAGTCGGATACCAATATCCGGGTCAACGGGTCATTTTGAGATCGGCTCATCGAAATCCAATTCTGGTTATACCGTTGAGTTTGTATCGTCATTCTGGACTCGTTGACATATAATTTACTGAGTTTTGAGGACATTGGCTCGGATACGCTTTTCCGTACAAATCGAATATCCGGGTCAACGGACCAATCTGAGATCGGGTCAACGGAATCCAATTATGGATATACCGTTGGGTTTGTATCGTCATTCTGGATTCATGGACATATAATTTATTAGGTTTGGTAGACTAGTATTCTTGTACATTTTTTGGTGCAAAGCGGGTCCGACACGGACACCGTTTTGACCCGAAATTACCTTTTTGCCCCTGTGTCCAAATTGGACTTATGGACAGGCTATTCTAGCTATTTCGACCCTTCTGGACACGTTGGTAATGGTTGTTTCACCATCCGACAACATCTGTAGGTTTTTACCATATTATTATAATCGTTCTCCTTTTGTGGTATTTTGAGATCCGTCGATTCCAGTGATTTCACAACCACTAAAATTGAATGTGTTGATCATGTACATGTTTATAGAGACTAGCTTTGACCTTGTTTGACCATAGTTGACTGCTTTGACTGAACGTCGAAGTAGAGTCAACATTGACCTAGGTTAGACTAGTTTTGACCATGGTTGACCAGTTGACTATTTTGACCAAAAGTCAACCGTAGCCTAAATTGACTAGAACTGGACCGAAGTTGACCAGTTGACCCAAAGTCAACTGTTAGTCAACGTTAGTCAAGTTTGACCTAGAGTTGACCTGAAATTGACCAGAGTCGACCAGTTGACCAAAAGTCAACTGTAAGTCAACCCTTGACTTAGATTGACCTAGTTTGACTTAGTATGACTTGATTTTACTTCCAAACCCTTATATTGATGCAATATTTCACCTATAGGTCCTCGAGGCACTGTTCTTGGACTCAGTCGACTTATCTATCACATCACAGACGAGTACATTCTCTGATAAATTTTTTCCAATTTATGATAACTGTTATGATTCATGTACTTAGTGTAGATATGCTTATTCCTGACACATGGTTCTTACGGATTGGTATTCCTGGATCTCGATGAGAGATGTTGCTCCTTGTTAGCTTGGGATGTATTATGCAAGCTCCCTTGTAGCTCTTGCACAATATATGGTCATCGATTCTAGAGAAGACTTGCTCCATTCTCATAGAATCCTGTGCAGTGACGTGTCCTGTTTGGATCCATTCTACCAGTTGGGGACGGGGGAGTAGTAGCGTATACCTGTGATCAAATCTATCTTATATTCTTGAATAGTGTTAGTCATATACCGCACTTATGACTAGCCAGGCCAGTTACTTACAGGTGCCCAAGCCGATCACAAGTTAAAACTACTACTCACACACATTAGATAGATAGCTTACCCTGATTTGTGTACATACCATGATCAGTTCTACTTTCCTGTTCTAGCTCTAGTTCTACAGCTTACCATGCCATGATACATATACGTACACTCCATGATTTTATTGTATATGCTCTATTTACAGTCTTATGGCCTTTATCCTATCTTGAGATCTGTTATGAGATTTATGTACTCGTTCCATCCTGACTGGATATGTTGACAAAATTTTAGGAGTAATTGTGCCCTCAGTATTGGACTTCATGATGTTGCTAGCTGGGGTGGATCTCACTATTCTTCTATGTGAGTTGTCTGGTAGTTATCCTTAGTTAGTTTTGTTGTTCCTTCTTTATTTTTCTGTATTATGATCATTATAGATTCTAGTTGTTCTAGTGATATTGTTATTATTTCTTGTCTTATCTTCCTTAGTTTTCGTGATGTAACATGAGTACATTTCTAGTTATGGATCTTTAGATGTTGTAGTTAGTATAGTATTCTTGATAGCGCTCTACCGCCGATACCGCGGCGTAGGCTGGGCGTGGCCCACGTATTCGTACCCATATATCCGGGTGCGGGTCATGACACGTTTTTAGTGGTGGCCCATGCAGGTCAGTCTTTGCTATTAATGCGAAGTCGTGGTAGTACTTGAGCTTATCTGCACTACTACGAGCCTGCCCTAGGATTAAGATTGAGTCATGGAATATTTTAGGATTTTGGTACTCAGTCACATATTAGGAACTCTTGGTAGATTCCAGGGATGACCCATGGGAATCTTATTTCGAACTTTTCGAAACTTTTTCAAATTGTTCCTGTCCATCCTGATTTCTGAAACATCTGTCCATTATCAACTTTATTCTTTCTTGGAATGAGTTTGTGGACCCCAGAGGGGAGGTATAAGTTGAACTTATATATCTTCTAGGTTGAGACGAGAATATGATTTGCCAGTCTCATATCAGGTTGGGATTATTTTAGATTATATTCCAATGCTTTCCTTTTTATCTTGACCTAGATAGTACCTTTGGACATCTCCTGAGAATTTTCTTCTGAATCCTATCTCGAAATCTATTTTCGTTAGTTTCCATTTACTTATCTTTGATTCGTTGTTGAATTTTAAATCTTGATGTTCATTCGTTGTTGACTTCGATTTTGATTCTGTTTGAAGATAAGTTTTTAAGGATTGAGTTAAGATATCCTGATAAACATATTTGATGGAGACGATGGGAATGATAAATGTCTACTTTACTTATGGAGTTTGAAATTTATCGCAGTCATATTAGCTAGCCTGACAGGGACATAGAGCCTGATTTTGGATATACTATCCTAGTTATGGAATTTAGATTCTCTTGCAGCCATACCGGTTGGAGTGGTAAGGAATCTAGATGACATGATTATAGGGTGTATACCTTAGTTATGGACTCTATCGTTTATTGCAGCTATGTTTACTGGCGTGGCGTAAATTCTGGCAACATGATTTTGGATAGACGTGTATGGTTATCAGGTCATATCTTAAGTTGATTCACTTCTTTTACCAATTGAGCAAGATAATTCCTACCATTATTTCTTGTTTATCATTATTTTCTATCCCATCGTATGATGATTTTCTCATCTTACCATTATTTCCTTTGCCTTGTTTAGCTATGTCTTGATTACACAAATCAACTATCTCATATCTACATCTGTCATCTACACTTAAAAACTCTGAAAATTTTAAAATTTTCATATCTCATTTGTTTCTTAAATTTTGATACTGTTAAGATTTTGATTCCCTTCTGTCCATGACCAATCAATTTTGGTCGTCTTGTTTATCGTGCCAAAGAGTCTTGGTTGCTGACTAGACTCTAGATGACTTTAAATTCCTTTGTGACTTAGATTTTCATCCTTGGATTCTTGTGCCCAGCCTTCATTGATCTTATTCTCCATCTTGCCCAAATTCTGATTTACTCGAAGGTTGATCAACTTAGATTGTGTTGAAACAAATTTCTTTATCGTGGTTGGATTTCAATGCTATTAACTCTCGTGCATTGACTTCCGATTCTGATCATGTTTGGATTTTGGACACTCGTGTCTAAACTCTTTTCGACCTTGATTTCATTTCCTGATTACATCCAAATTCCTTGTGATTAGTCGTGCCTAGATGATTGGCATGACTAAGACGACTTGGGATTTTCTTGACCGTGATTTTAACGATCATAACTATAATTTTATCTTGCCTCAAACTCGTGCCTAAATTTTTTGACTTTCAATCACGACTAACTAGTGCGACTACGAAATTATTCGTGTTAGAATTGAACATGCTTGACTTTCTACCGTGCCCAATTGACTTGGGTTCCTTCCTAAATTGTGCTTTTAGGACCTTGATTTCGAATTCATGATTTATCGTCTTTCACAACTGAACTTGGATCTTGATCGTGCTTATGTGACCTATAATCTGATTTCTATTAAATCTATCTCTCAATCGTGCTATACTCAAATTTTTCTCTTCATTTGCTTCTCTTAGCCCTGTTTTAGATCATGACTATCCGACTTTGATTTTCATGATCTTGATAATCTTAACCCTAAATCTAATTTCATCGAGCTGAAATACTGTTAATCAAAATTTTGACTTAATTGTAATCGGACGAAGCTCAAGTTTGATTTCGTTATCATACCTCTATCGTGCCAAGTGAACTTAGACTAATTCCAATTTTAATCACATTCGAACTTGGATCGTATTTCATGATTTTATTAATCATACTCCTTAATCCTTGATCGGGCCTATAAGACTCTATGCGACTTTCAGGTTGATTTCCATCAACCTAAGTCCTACAAATTACCCCATACATGAACTTCAATTATATCTTCGATTCTCTAAATCGTCTCTAAAATCGTGCCCCAAATGACTTGACTTATTTTGAAATCATGCACATATAATTTTGTTCGTATCATGATTCTATCGTGCCAAATCCCTCATCGTGTCTGAACAATTTTAAATTAATTTTCTTGATCGTGCAAAACTCGTCAATCTTGGATCGTGCCTAAAATATTGCCTAAATCTTCTATCATGTTTAACCCCACTACCAACCTTTAATTTCGAGGACAAAATTTTTATAAGGTGGGTAGGATGTAAGCCCCCTAAATTTTCGGGATTTATATTCGAATTTTCCAAATAATTCATTCTCGATAATTAATTTTGATTTAATTAATTTTGATCATTAAATGCTCTTTATCGTGACTTGGAATTCTAGAGCATCAGGGATGCCAGTCTCTGAAAACTTTCTTCTTGGAGTTGTAGTAGACGAGATTATCTTCACATTGATATTTTGTGTCCCACTCAAACTTGTTCCCTTGTACTCTTTTTACTTCGCGCAAGTTCGGGTCAATTTAGACTATTTAATTATTAATTGAATTCTCATTCTTTTCCTTGATCATCATATGCACGTTGCCGTGACTTTTAATTTAGGAGCACCAGACCAGTCGTTTTCTCAGAACCAACTTCTCATGAATGATCTACTCGAGACGCTCTTCACCTATGACCTTCGTGTCCCACTCAGACACTCCATTTTGTGCTTCATTTTCTTCGTACAACTTTCGGATCAATTTAGGCCAATTAATTATCTACCGTAAAACCTGATTTAATTTCCAACTTAATTTCCGGGCCTGACATCGGTCCAATCCAGTCGACCCAATATATGACCCTGGCCTGTTTTGAGTCTACTATGCACGTGCCACTTGCGTGACATCAAATTGATCTCTCTTGTGCCCCCAATTCATCCATGAATTAATTGGTTTAAATTTATTATTTTAATTAAATCTTGGTCCCGAGCCTGTCCAAACTTGACCCAATACCCAACCCAAATTGGTGAGACCCCTGTCATGACTACCCATACACCCCACTATTGTATTTGTATTTTCTCTACTCAAAATATTCCTATTTTATATAATTATCTTACTTCCCCACTCTCCTATATATATATATATATATATATATATATATATATATATATATATATATATATATATATATATATATATATATATATATATATATATATAATGCTCTCTCTCTCTCTCTCTCTCTCTCTCTCTCTCTCTCTCTCTACATTCTAAATATCTCTCTTTCTCTCCATACACAAATCACCCCCCCCCCAATGCCAGCCGACCTACCCATTTTCTCTCTCTACTTTCTCTTTTCGTCTCTCTAAATATCTCTCTCTCTCTTCCTATATATAATATACACCCACACATTAATATCTTTCTTTCTCTTCTTACTCACCCTCACCCATCACCATCAACACATTCCCCCCCATGCTTCAGCCGAACCAGCAACCCCCTCCCTCATCACTTCTTTTTCTTCACTTCTTCTTCTTATTCATAACACTACCACCACCATCTAACACTACTACCACCACCACCTAACACTATTACCACCACCACCATCTAACTCTACCACCACCAATCACCTCCACCATAGCTCGTGCCACCGTGCCACCTCAACCCCCGTCGTGCCCGGCGCTGCGCCACCGCCGCCGTGGCCGGCCTCCGCCGCGCAAGGCCGGCGCGCCACAGTGCCACGCAACAGCAGCTGCTGCCAGCAGCTGCGAGCAGTAGCCGCAGCGTGGGGCGGTGCCACCACCGCCGCCGCCGCACGGCCACCCCACTCCGGAGAACACCCAACGGCCTCCCCGTGGCGCGCTGCTTTTTCCCCGACGCGTGAAACACATGATTCGTGCGTTTTGCACGGGATCCCGTCGGCGCGCGCGAGTTTTGAACTCAGAATTCGTGTTTCGTCGCAGCGTCTTCGCACACATTTTTCGAGAGATCCGACCGTTGGATCGTTGAATCGTTTCTTCCGTCTCAATCTCGGTATATCCATCTTCACTCCCCTCAAATTTCACCCGTTAATTCTGTCGTTTGCTATGTGAAAATCGGCCACCAAGTTGACCCTTTAAATTGTATTATTTTTTGGACAGTTTTGTGGAGCCAACTTCGTCGGCTCATAACTCTGTCGTCGCAGCTCCATCTGGCGTGCTACCTGTTCCTATGCGAAGCTGGTATAACCCTCTTCCTACCCCTCCAGTTTTGTTTCATTGTGAGCACGTTTGATTGGTTGAATTCGACGCCAAAGTTGGCCGTCCGAATTCGTAATTTCCAACTTGTAAAATTTTATTTTTGAATACGGGACTCTAGATTCAATTTCTGATGCCACCAGTAGACTCGTGGCGTCGTTCTGGCACGTTTTCATATAAAGTTTGTTAGATTTGGAGGAGTGGGCCCTGACACGTATTTCGGTACAAAGTGGGCCCTACAGTCCGAGTCAACGGGACTTTTTGATGCCGGCTCATCGGAATCCAATTTTGGATATACCGTTGAGTTCGTATCGTCATTCTGGACTCGTTGACATATAATTTGCTAGGTTTTAGTGGACATTGGTTCCGGCACGCATTTCGGTGCAAGTCGGATACCAATATCCGGGTCAACGGGTCATTTTGAGATCGGCTCATCGGAATCCAATTCTGGATATACCGTTGAGTTCCTATCGTCATTCTGGACTTGTTGACATATAATTTGCTGAGTTTTGAGGACATTGGCTCCGATACGCTTTTTCGTGCAAATCGGTTTCCAATATCCGGGTCAACGGACCAATCTGAGATCGGGTCAACGGAATCCAATTCTGGATATACCGTTGGGTTCGTATCATCATTCTGGATTCGTAGACATATAATTTGTTAGGTTTGGTAGACTAGTATTCTTGTACGTTTTTCGGTGCAAAGCGGGTCCGACACGGACACCGTTTAGACCCGAAATTACCTTTTTGCCTCTGTGTCCAAATTGGACTTATGGACAGTATGGACAGGCTATTCTAGCTATTTCGACCCTTCTGGACACGTTGATATGGTTGTTTCACCATCCGACAACATCTGTAGGTTTTTACCATATTATTATAATCTTTCTCCTTTTGTGGTATTTTGAGATCCATCGATTCCGGTGATTTCACAACCACTGAAATTGAATGTGTTGATCCTGTACATGTTTATAGAGACTAGCTTTGACCCTATTTGACCATAGTTGACTGCTTTGACTGAACGTCGAAGTAGAGTCAACATTGACCTAGGTTAGACTAGTTTTGACCATGGTTGACCAGTTGACTATTTTGACCAAAAGTCAACCGTAGCCTAAATTGACTAGAACTGGACCGAAGTTGACCAGTTGACCCAAAGTCAACTGTTAGTCAACGTTACTCAAGTTTGACCTAGAGTTGACCTAAAATTGACCAGAGTCGACCAGTTGACCAAAAGTCAACTGTAAGTCAACTCTTGACTTAGATTGACCTAGTTTGACTTAGTATGACTTGATTGTACTTCCAAACCCTTATATTGATGCAGTATTTCACCTATAGGTCCTCGAGGCACTGTTCTTGGACTCAGTCGACTTATCCATCACATCACAGGCGAGTACATTCTCTGATAACTTTTTCCCAATTTATGATAACTATTATGATTCATGTACTTAGTGTAGATATGCTTATTCCTGACACATGGTTCTCACGGATTGGTATTCCTGGATCTCGACGAGAGATGTTTCTCCTTGTTAGCTTGGGATGTATTGTGCAAGCTCCCTTGTAGCTCTTGCACAATATATGGTCACCGATTCTATAGAAGACTTGCTCCATTCTCATAGAATCCCGTGCAGTGACGTATCCTGTTTGGATCCATTCTACCAGTTGGGGGCGGGGGGGTAGTAGCGTATGCCTTTGATCAAATCCATCTTGCATTCTTGAATAGTGTTAGTCATATACCGCCTTATGACTAGCCAGGCTAGTTACTTATAGGTGCCCAAGCCGATCACAAGTTAAAACTACTACTCACACACATTGGATAGATGGCTTACCCTGATTTGTGTACATACCATGATCAGTTCTACTTTCCTATTCTAGCTCTAGTTCTACAGCTTACCATGCCATGATACATATACGTACACTCCATGATTTTATTGTATATGCTCTATTTACAGTCTTATGGCTTTTATCCTATCTTGAGATCTGTTATGAGATTTATGTACTCGTTCCATCCTGACTGGATATGTTGACAAAATTTTAGGAGTAGTTGTGCCCTCAGTATTGGACTTCATGATGTTGCTAGCTGAGGTGGATCTCACTATTCTTCTATGTGAGTTATCTGGTAGTTATCCTTAGTTAGTTTTGTTGTTCCTTCTTTATTTTTCTGTATTATGATCATTGTAGATTCTAGTTGTTCTAGTGATATTGTTATTATTTCTTGTCTTATCTTCCTTAGTTTTTGTGATGTGACATGAGTACATTTCTAGTTATGGATCTGTAGATAATGTAGTTAGTATAGTATTCTTGACAGCGCTCTACCGACGATACCGCGTCATAGGCTGGACGTGGCCCACGTATTCGTACCCGTATATCTGGGTGCGGGTCGTGACGATAGTACGGGATTTTCTACCCAAGCTCGTATCACTCCGATTTCTAAACATCGAGCATCGATTCCCAACACACATCCCAATATTCGTCGCACCGGGTATGAGTCATTCAGCAAAGCCATCCTACGATAAGTTCACTCAACCAAATCTTCGACATATCAATATCACTCGTTCATCATACCATTTCGCATAGTCTCTCTCTTCGAACACGTTCGACATAATCCACCTATCAATCTTTCTCAAGTCAAGCACGCTACGACACAATTTTTCGCTAAGCCATAATTCACCTTTCATACTCCCTAAGTCATTTATCCCAATTCATATTATCGATCATAAGGTCGTCTAGCTTAACAATATGTCGATCTCAGCGAGTCAAGTTATCCACGGTGGGCATGAATCACCATGTACGCTCCCGCGGAATAATCATCCTCATCGGAACGTAACTCTTGTTTTGTGTCTAGACTACTTCATTCTCGATACGTAGATTGGATCTATTCAATCCTCAAGTTTACTCAATCATCAATCGCAAGTCCAAACGTCCTCGAATTTTCCTTCGCATCAAACCAACAAGTCGAGACAATCAAAGTTGCCGTGTCCTGATTTTTCGAGTTCGATCATTCCCGCGACATGAATCACCATGTCAGCACTCACGCGGAATGATTACCCCAAATCCGACGCGACGCATGTGCGAGGCTAGAGTTGCGCTCGCGCAAGACAAGAATGTCGACGCTGTGGTTATTCGCGTAACCATCAAGACACTTATGTTTTCATCCATATTTATTTCAATCAAAATCCTAAGTATAGCATCCATCAGAACAATAACCCTTGCACGATCGTCATTCCTGGAATTAGAGTGCCTCCGAGTTATCGCATATCGATCTTTGATATGCCTCAATACCATCGATGATATGCGTAACCTGACGATCTTTGTTTGCGACGAATTTCGAGTCGTGCGAATGATGCTATCATCCGACTGGATAATCTCCTCGACATTTAAATTCAAGTTCGATCATTATCCCTAGAATCATTCATAACATCAATTTTCTCAAACCAAATTCACGTATTGTTCATCCGTCTATCTTAAGTTATCGACCAATATTTTTCTTCAAATCACATCATTTCTTGCTAACTCAAATCATAGCAACATCCATCCCGATTCCTTAAAGTTAGTCTTAATTATTTGAATTATTTCCATGCACACTATCATCCAATCGTACTAACTTTTCGTATACGATCCGTATCAATTTCCTCGATCAAGTTATCCATTCGTACATCCTAACTTTTCTTCGATTCAGTTTTACCTACTCAATCATTTTCGTATTTCATACTCACGCAATCCTCAATTCCGTGCACGTTCCGTGTGCATCAATTCTAGGTTGTTCGAATCAACTCGTCAAATCTCAAGACTACAATTTATTCAACGATACTCAATCTACGGCTTTACATACACGCGATGCTTGCTGATAGACTCATTGACATCCTGTATCCTCAATCGATCGATCGACATCCATGAGGCTATCGCATACACCACTCAAGGATGAAGTCATTCAACAAATACTCAACTTATCATTTGATACACAATCTATTTTCTTGAATTTTCGTCCGAACGAATCCTTAAATTTCGAGCACGCTCATCTATATCGCATCGACGATATCGTCGCTCGATAGTACCCCTATCGATAGTCATCCCACTTACTCGATCGATTCCAACTCATTGTCATTCGAGATGGATCGAATCTCACACTCGACTTTTCTAAGGTCGACGCAACTTTGGTGTATATGCCCAGCCCGACTTAGCTAATCGTGCTTACGTGAACCATCTTTTTGTTTCTTGTCAAAAACTGTTCTCCTACGTTTTACAAATTATTTAGACTTATTGTATGGACATCCCGTGGGTCATTTGAGAGAGAGAGAGCGCATCAGTGATATCAACTTGCGGAAGGAACACTTCAGAGTTTGCGGAAACAACCGAGTTAAAGAATTCAATCGATAGTCCAAGGACGTAAAGCCGTGCTCTAATACCATTATGTCACGCCCCGCTCCCGTAAGAGCGGTCGTCCTCGCTAAGACAAGATGCCGCACGAGCCTAAATTGCGCTCGTGCAAGACGGGTTCCATAACGGCCGATTACAGCGGCTGTAACGGGGTCGTCGCACAGAAGTCCCAAGTAGAGACATTGAATAAGCCAACAAAAATTTAGAACAAAACACAAGTCATTCAAAAGAGGCTCTTTATTGATATTGAAACAAAGATTACATAGATGGGCACGATGCCAATATTAGAATCTCTCAAGCTCACTCTTCTCACATTACAAGTCACTCAGCTCTCTCTCATCTCTCAATGCAAGTCTTGAGCCAGCGGATGCTTTGGAAGCGACGTCCATACATTATGTCATGTATAAGTCCAGACTCCACGCGGCCTCAAATCGCCAAGGAACTCCATGCCTCGACGCATCCAAGCGAGCTCCGTGCCACGAGCTTCTACCTGTGCCTGCATATGAAAACTGTGTTGGTGTCAGTACTCAACTGTACTGGTGGTGTGAGCTCCTCGCCCACCCATACAAAACCGACACGTTCATTTACTTTGTGCAACATAACCCTTTTGATTGTCTTTCTACTCTTGCCTTAGGATCAGTTTTAGGACATATGCTTTGGCCTATTTTGTGTCTCTAGACCATCTCGTGCTTGCGACCACAACATCAACTCATACTTTGCCTCGAGACCCTTCTCGTACCGATAATGTTAACCTATCAAGTCGTGCTTGCCTTTCAGCCCATAATCAGAGACACAACTACACGATAAGACTCCATTTTTATGTGACCGTGCTACAAGTCCTTATTGAAGCTGTGTCTCACAACTCAGTGAGACTTAACCATATCGCCGCCTCGCGGCCCTTGCTACTTTGATCACCAACAGACCCAATCGAGACTTGTGAACTTAATGTCACTTAACCAACTTTGCTTTGCGACGATTCCTGAACTTAAACCCGAGACGACTCAAATCCAACTTGTGCAACTCTATGCCAACAACTTAAGACTCGACGCCACACTTTGTGCCGAAGCACGTCGCCTATGTTGAAGCCAACTCTTAGGCCCAAATATTGTGTTCTAACTGTACACACATTCAACTCAACTCAATCCAAAGGCACACACGCGGATTACCGCCCGTGTCGACCCACCTGTATGAGGTCACTAGCACCACAAGCTATACTTTGGACTTATAGCTTTGTTATTCGAGACCATTTCAGCGTAAGTAGCGATCCCCGCTGAAAGTTCCCGACTAACCTGAGCGATACTCCCAGCTCGGCTATAATGTGTTTTCTCTTAGGCCGAAACGATCCCGTGGCCCCGGGTTGTCGCTCGAGGAAACTTTCGCCCTTGTCGACAACTTGTCCAATGACCATGCAAGACTCGACTCAAACTGACGTCTCACACAGTCATTCTTCTTCCAGTGTTACTATCTCTTTCAAAACCAATATCAAGACTTCTATCATTTGAGGCTCGACGACCCATGGTCGCGAGCATCCTTCCTTCTTGCCCTATTATTTCATTCGACTCAAGAACGACTATTTGAAAGTCCTCCTTCCAACTCAATTTAATCAACCGTGGCCCGTGCCTTAAAATACTAAGTCCGTGACATCGTGCCGTAAACCAACTTGAACTCTATACAACACTACCGTCCAAGACATACTTTATGTGACGGGCCTTGAGACCGTAAGACTATGCGGTTATATCCAGTCGTAGAACTCGTAGGACCGTGCTTGTCACTACTCCGATAGCCTAACATAACTTGCCTAACTTAATCGTGCAACAACTTGACGAGCAAAGACTACGTCAAGCCTTGCATCGTGGAAGCGTACATGCTTTATCGAGCATTTACGTGGGCGACGCCTATGACTTAGGCTAATTCACAACTTTTGCACCGAAGACCAACTTTCCTTCTCCCAAGCCACGGGATGAAGGACCGAGTGTCATTTTCAAAGCACGTCGTGCACCAACTCTAAGCCGACCGTTGGACCTTTCCATATTCTAACTCAATCCGACTTGACTTGGAATTATTTTCTTATCTATGTAGATTCGTCTCTTTATTATCAAGCCTACTTGTGCATTTGAAAACTTTCGTTTTATTATGTGAAGGCTAAGATGAGGCAAGTTCACCGAAACTATCCCATCTGAGCGAGGAGTCATCTCGACCGAACGGGCCTTCGAGTCGCCGTTGCATGGCTAAGTCCGAACGTCGTCGGCATTTCGATTCCTCCGATTGACTGAGCGGGACGAGGCACTACAGAGAGTGTCCATTATGCAGTCAAAAAACTGGAAACAGTGGACATAACAGACTTCAAAATAGCACCATTGATATCAAAAAGGTAAGAAATGTGTTTAAAAAAAGAAAGAAATGTATTCAAAAAATGACCATTCTCCGTTTTGGATGACGGAGAATGGTCATTCTCCGTGTTAATACCACGGTACTTTCATAGGTGACACGGCATGAAACTATGTCTCCCTTGAAACAAAGATTAACTAAACAACTTGAATCCATTCTCCCCTGATAACATAAAAACATAAGAGATCATAAAACAGGTCAACACATTTCTGATCATTCTTCGTCTAAAACTAACGGAGAATGATTATTATCTGTCTAAACTAACTGAGAATGCCATTCTCCGTGTTAAATTACACAGAGAATAGTCATTCCAATATTTTAAGGCATGAGAATGACCATTCTCCGTTTCATTTAAAATGGAGAATGACATTCTCCGTACTAAATTACACGGATAATGGCATTCTCATGCGTTAAAACGCATGAGAATGACCATTCTCCGTCTTAAATTACACGGAGGATGCCATTCTCGGTATTAAATTACACGGAGAATGACATTCCTAGTGTTAAAACGCATAAGAATTGCCATTCTCCGTATAATTTAATACGGAGAATGCCATTCTCTGTTTTAAATTGTACGAAGAATGACATTCTCCGTTTCATTTAAACGGAGACTGACATTCTCCGTATTAAATTACACGGATAATGGCATTCTCATGCGTTAAAACGCACGAGAATGACCATACTCCGTTTTAAATTATACGGAGAATTCCATTATTCGTTTTAAATTATACGGAGAATGACATTTCCAGTGTTAAAACGCAATAGAATTGTCATTCTCCGTATAATTTAATATAAATCATGTCATTCTCCGTTTTAAATTATACGGAGAATGACATTCTCAGTGTTAAAACGCATGAGAATGATCATTCTTCGTCTAAAACTCACGGAAATGATCATTCTCAAGGGAATTGGCCATTCTCCGTCCAAAACTAACGGGGAATGATCATTCTCCGTCTAAATATAATGGAAAATGCTCTTTCTCTGTGACAAGTGAACGGAGGATGACCATTCCAGTCATATTAGCACGACGAATATCAGTCGCCTTCATATTCGCACAAAAGAACAAGATTAAAGATCTCTATAATCGTTTCTCAGTTATAAATCTTCATAACAAATTCAAATTCAACAAAAATTTTGAGAAAATCACAGTGAACGAAGATCTTCTCTCCACAATTAACTTAATCGCCAGAAAACTTCAAATCTCTCCACGAAGATGATGATGATGATGATGAGCGATGATGGTGAGCGATGATCAAAGTTCGATTGAAGAAAATCACATTGAACTATGAACGATCTTTGCGATCTCTGCTGAAGATGAGAGCAATGGAATTTAGATCTCTCGTGAAGGAGAAGAAGACGAAAATCGCAATCCAAATCTGAGTTTTTAATTCAAAATCATATATATATGACCAAATTTGCGCGAAGAGGTATTTTTGGTACTATGAAAATGTCAATTTTGTAAATACATAACATCTAAAGAAAATCTTTAAATATTTAACGTGAAATTATATAATTCTGGATATTTCATAAAAACCATCCTGTAGATGGATTTTCATACAAACCAACTCCGAAATTAGATTTTTCAGCAATTTTCAGAAATTAAAATGACTTAATTCCCAAAAAGTTGAGGCCAGCTCAGCCCTTGCTATAAAAGACCCCATCCTGTCCCTTCTCCTTTCCAACAGCCGACATGGAGAAGAGGAGGAGAAAGGGGGCTCTAGAAGCGGCGGATGGATTGACGCATGTGGAGAAGAAAACGAACCCCAAAAGCAAAAAAAAACGTCTGAAAGTAATTTTACAGTGATGGACTCGAAAGTTTTCAATCTGAATCCAAATGAAATCCGTTGCTCGAGCTCCCTCTCCTCCTCCTCCCCTCCGCTCCGCTCGGCTGGGGGGCCTCGTGATGACTGCGCGGCCACTTCGCCAGTGCCGCTCTGAAGGCGCCATCTTCAATTTTTTGCAAACCCTAATCTGCTAGGGTTTTGATTTGACGAAACCCTAAACTTTTTTGTTTTTGTTTTTACTGTTTTCCTTTCGGTGTTGTATGCAACTTTGAGGAAGAATCTAGGTTTTTGGTTCGGTTTCTTGGACTGTTTCATGGTGTATTGCGAAAATTTGGATCTTTGAGTAAATTAGGGCTTTTCTTATATATATATATATATATATATATATATATATAGAGAGAGAGAGAGAGAGAGAGAGAGAGAGAGAGAGAGAGAGAGGTCTTCTATTTTTGCATACCCATGATAACATCCGTTGAGGGATGTGCTTGGATCCCTCCTTATATATATTGCTAGCGGAAATACAATAATTTTAAAAAATAAATTTAACTGAGAAATTGTATTTTGATTTGACGAAACCCTATATTGTTTTTGTTTGACTGTTTTCCTTTTGGTTGTGTATGTAAGGTGATGAAGAATCTAGGTTTTTGGTTCGGTTTCTTGTACTGTTTCATGATGTATTGCGAAAGTTTGGATATATATATTGCCAGTGGAAATACAATAATTAAAAAAATGTTCTCTCAAAATCAATTTAAGTGAAGAAATTGGGTTTTGAAAACATCACCTTTTGAAGGTTTTTTAACGTGCAATTTCTGTGTTAATGTTTGGAAAGGGTTTAAAAAAAGAAGAAAAGCGGAGTTTGGTGTTATTTTTTCGTTGTTATAATGGTACTCTATTCTTCTCACTTGCTTCTTTTATTGCAGCTAATTGGCTTCGAGGATATCTCCGTAAGATCTTTCTTGCTATTATTTTGATCTTTTATATTTGATATGGTGTACCATGCCTGGTATTGTATCATTATGTTATCATTGCTGAAGGTGTTACTTGATATGTCACCATAGATTATGTAGTTCTACATTTGATGTGCCGGTTGATAAGAATCTGAAAGTAATTTCTAAAGCTTCGGATATGAAATGTTGGTGTTTGCATGCTTGTTTGATTAGCTTCTGTTGGTTTATGGTAAAATAAGCTGGTTGCGTGTAAATAAAGTTGCACTAGAACTTTACTTGCATTAGGTCCTTACAATTGGTGTTCGTATGGTTTCTTTTACAATATAAGTTGCAACAACATAGAGTGCAAGTAAAGATGTATTGAGAATGGTTACAACTCTACTTGTACCTTTCTTGCAAGCTTAAGCATCTAATGCCATTACAAAGCAGGCACCATCCAATAGAATTATGCCCCACAGTGGCAGTCCGAAGGACACAATATGAAAAAATTGTAATCAATCATTATCTGACGAGTGAATTTTAAGGGGAAATATATATATATATATATATATATATATATATATATATATATATATATATATATGTGTGTGTGTGTGTGTGTGTGTGTGTGTGTGTGTGTGTGTCATAGGTTTCTAACTCAAGATCTCTCGACTATAAAGCTCATTACTTAACCGAGTCACCATTTGTTTATTAAATTTCTAAAGGAAATGAATTAAAATATAAGAAAATCGAACGCTATACAAGAAGTCTGAAAACTCGGGTAGCGACTGCTCCCACTTGGCCTATGGTGGGTCTACCCTGGACTATAAGTAGATTTATAGTTCCTCTAATCTATCAGCATAATAGTCATGTAACTGCAACTGATTGCTACAAGACAGTCAGCGAGAGCAATGAAGTAACAATGAACGACCTATTAACAATAATAAGATACAGAACCCTCTATCAACTGTCACGCCAACGACCTATTAACAATAATAAGATACATGGAACACTATCAATTGTCATACCATAACCGGATCCATCATCTCACTAATCTATCAACACAGTTGTCATGCTACTGCAACCAATCATCACTGTACTGTGTGAGATAGCAATCGAGTAATCTAATACCCATCCCAGTATTAGAGGGATTTTGGTTACATCAGAGTGGTGTTGCAATGTATTATTTGGTTACATTGCACTTGCAACTGCAGAAAATAGGTGAGCATGTCTTATGAAAGGCTTACCTTTCTTTATGTCAGCGATTTTGCTTTCATCAGAGTGGTGTTGCAATGTATTAACTATTATTTGGTTACATTGCACTTGCAATTGCAGAAAATAGGTGAGCATGTCTTATGAAAGGCTTACCTTGGCTTTCTTTATGTTTATGTGGCACCTGTGGCAGACCCACCATCAGGCCGAGGGGAAGCAGTTATTCTTCTCGAGTTTTTGGTCTTTTTGTGCATAATCTTTAGTTGTCCTATAGTTTAGTTTATTTTCTTTTTAGCAATAATCAAATAGTGACGTAATTGTTTAAGTGATTGACTTTATATTCAATATCTTGAGTTGGAAACCAATAAGTCACATTATGATCATGATTGATATGTATTTTTAATTTTTTATAGGTTCTATATAATGCCTTTTTAAATTAACCAGCCACATAATGATTGATTTATAATTTTATAAATTCTATATAAAGCTCCTTAAATGTTAAGTTAATTGTATTTTTTGCTTCTCCGAAAAGAGATTTGCTTCCGCCATGGTTATAGTATGCCATAGTTTATTGAGTGATCTAGGTTAAAGGAGTATTGCTTGCACCTTTATTTTATCGCTCTCTTGGACTAACCAATAATTATTGGTTTCGCGTACTAAGGCAACATGGGGAGTGTGTAACAAAAGAAAAATATTGGTTTCCGTAATATGACAATAATGTTTATAGATCAGTAAAGTGAGGGTCTGATATAGTTGATATAGTATGGCAGAGAGGCTAGATCTGGATCTTAATATTTATGGGTCTGTATAGTGTGGAGGAGTTCATATATTGGAGTATGCACTCTGCTTCTATATGCCATGAAAATAGTCCAAAGACAGTTAAAGTATTTGGATAAGTTTTCTAGGATAACTGGTATCTGGTCAGAAATGCTATTATGTATTACGTGATGAACCTGTATGCTAAATTGTTGCTGGAAAATGTGGATTTGGGGAAGTGTCAACATGTGCCTACATTATTACTTCTAGGATCAATACTTTCTGAGGAACATGTATTTGCCCCTGGCTTTAGAACTTATTGGCACGGACTCGATGCAGATAGAATATGGTGCAGAACTTGGTCGTTCAAGGCAATAATGTAAAAGTCTGCTAGGAAGATTCCAATATCGCAGGATACTTTTGCAGTTGCTCTATCATAGGAAGACTGCAATTCAGTTCTTGCTCCAAACTCCGGATTGTTTATAATTAATTTGACTATATATATATATATATATATATATATATATATATATATATAATCTCTTGATCCTACTAAGGTTTGATTGATTATACTTATTTTTGTAATAGTCAGGTGAAGATGGAGCAACATATCTGACAAAAGTAACCCTTTAATTTATAAATAGATGTAAGTCGATATCTACAAAACTTGGTGCCAAATCATTTTACTTCTCTTATGATGCATTGAATTGTATGCCAATGGCCAACTTACTTGGCTTTAGCAGTTGGTTTTGATTATACGCTTGGGCCTCTTCTCAACCATAGGTCCCTTGCCTACGTGTAGAACATTGCCACCTGTTCCCAATGAAGAAAAGGAAAACTTGATGCTGTTGCTGCCATTCTTTTGATGTTGTCAGAGACTTCTTCAGAGAGGAATGAGGGAAGGGAGAGGGTGTTGCTGAGTCTAATAGATCCTAACACTTGAGCTCATCTCGTAAGTTAAGGGGATCTGGTCATGTATTTTTCCTTGCCTCAATCTTTGCTTGTTAGTCTGTAGAGAAGGTAGGAAGTTGGCACCCACAATTGCACCATTGGCAACAGGGTTGGGGGTTAGCAACAACAATAATGCTAAAATTACAACCAAATGTGGTTGTAATCCTTTACAACCGCCACGTGGCGGTTGTAAAGGGTTACAACCCCATTTGGTTATAATCCTAGCATTGTCCTAGCGACAACCATAGACTTGATTTAGTATTTTTCCCCTTTCCTCTCTGCCTCCTCCAACACCATATTGGTTGTTTAATGAGGGGTTCACATAGCCTGCCACACTTTTGCATGCTCCATAGTTGGAGGAATTATTCAGTGGTCCGGGCTCACCACGTGACAGTGATGAGTCTTAATTTTTCACCAATAGTGCCATGACACATCAGGGGATAGTGACATTGAAAGAGTGGAGGAGAGTGGTGTGTTATGACACTATTGGTGGGGAGTCAAGGCTCACCACTGCCACGTGGTGAGCCCGGACCACTGAATAATTTCTTCCACACTTGAGGAGATGTAACTCACAAGTTTTGTACGACGCAAAGGTTGGCTGGCTTCCCGAGGACAAATTGGAGTTGGTGTTTGCACCTCAAGGTTGGCATAGCTATTGTTAGGGATGGTTAGGTTGCAAATTGGTCTTGAACCTTTCCTCCGATTACTGCATGTGTCCTTAGTTGGAATATAATGTGATGTGCACAGCGATTGGGATTTAAAATTGATATGTGGCAGCCTGGCAGCTACCAGTTAGGCTGCGACAAGATTTCCTCTTATTATTTTGCAGCCCAATATGTACGTCCTCTATTGGAATATATATTGTCAACTTGTGGCATAGTTGTTTGATGTAACATTTTGAAAATATTAATTTTTTTTATTCGGTTACGGTTTTGGGTTTTGGTTTCGGTCCAAATCTAAAACCAAAAATACTTATGCAATTATGTAAAAAAACCTTAAATTTATGCATATTTTGTGATTAAAAATGTGTACAGTTTTTTGACAAAAATAATTGTATGTGTGTGTTTTAAAGGCCACTTTGGTAATTTAACAATTAGTTCAACTTTGGGCCCAACTATGAAATACAACAATTCTATGTACAAAAATTAATTTTTTTAATATAATTTAACCACAATTTCAATTTTTGGCTGGTCCATTAAACGATAAAAATAGTCTTAACCGAATAAACCAAATGGAATAAATGGTTTCGGTTATGGCTATTTTTGGTTCGGTTTCTGTTTTGGATTTTTAGAAATTTGGTTTTGGATAAAAATAGACTAAAAATAGTCTAACCGAAATGGAATTATCGGTTTCGGTTATGGCTAATTTCTGTTTTGGTTTTAGATTTTTAGAAATTCGGTTTATTCGGTTTTTATCATTTTGGTTCGGTTGAAATCAAATAAACCGAACGCTGACCCCTAAAAAACACTGTAAGCTATTTTGAATGTTGGTAACTTTGGGTTTTCAAATTCGACCTGCACATATGTATGTAAGTTCTGGTTCTTGGATTGGCACCTATGAAGTGTTGTTCTTGGATTGAAATTCTTGAGATCTACAAATATTGGGTACCAGAAAGAGGACAAATAGAATGTATATGTGGACCATTAGCTGGATAAGAGGATGGTGTTGTCTTTATGTAATTGGTTTATTTATCTTATGCTATAATGAGGATAAGTGTTGAGCATCTTGTTCTATAAGTAAATTTTTACCTCAAAGAAATAATCTTTCATGCCTTCTTCCATCGGAATAGGGTTGGATATGGAGGATAAGAAAGTTCAATAAAAAATGAGGTTGTCAACCTCAAGTTTGGTGTCAATGTTTTTAACAGAGGTAGCTATGAGCATGCCATATCATAAACCTATGTCGGCAGTTGAGTTGATGGGTAGACTTATCTTTTGGGTTGAAGTTTAAACTCATGTAACTAATGATCACCCTTTAAGAAAGTCTAGATGACAAGGAGCGAAGGATTGACAATCCCACCTCAAAGAAGAGTTGCTAGACTTTCTGATTTGTTTCCCTTCAACCTTTGATACCATTAGTCATGATGCCAAATATAAAATATACATTAGAGATCCGAGAAGAGTAAAAAAAACAACAGATATCCCTAATTAAATATTCTAATTTTCAAAAAATACTATCCCATCCGACTTCAGAAAAATATTTTTCCATCCACCTTCGGAGAAAAACCAGCTTCAAGCTGTTCATCTTTCAGAATAACTTCCATAAACTATCAGTCTCATTTATCATCTTATTCTTGCAACCTATCCATGCTTAGATGATCAGTTTTGTCTCGCTTATCATCAAACTTTTGGTTGTAGTGTACCCAACTTGTTAGTGCAATGCAGTCAAACCAATCTACCCCTTCATAACATAAACAAGGGACCTTATGTCACTTAACAGTTAGATTCAATATTTTACTCTAAAATATTGTAATATTATTTAAAATTTTAGTTTACTAGTATAAATGGAAAAAATATAAGTTCATCCTCATTTAACAAATACTTTTTATCAACACAACATAAATTGTTTTATCCTTGAGATCACCTTCAAATAAAAATAAAATACACCTTCAAATAAAAATAAAATAAAATATAGTAATTTGAGAATAAGTTTTTTGGAAACCAAAAATTATCTATTGATTTTTAATCCAAATGTCCATTTTTGGTCCCCAAAAATTATTTGATAATTTGAAAAGTTTGAAACTAATTTTTTTTGTTTCGTTTACAAAACTAAAAAAAAACATAGAAGGGACTAAAATTGTTTGGACATGTTTTATAATAATTAAATTTGTTGATATAATAATGACATTTTAAGTAAAAAAGGGGCTAATTAGTGTTTAAATCTTGAATTTTATACCAGCTTAAGAGTTCAAGCCCTCACATGTCCAATTGAAAAGTTTGGATCCTTATTTTTTATTTTTTATTTTTTCTATTGTACTCTGGACATGATTACAATGACAACAACCAACACATGATGAAAATAAGGGTAAAATGAAAAATACAAATCAAAAATAAAAATTTAGGGTCCAAAGTTTCTAGATATCTCACTACTCTCATTAATATAAAATCTAGGGTCTAGATGCCAATTAGTCTAAAAAATCAACACGTTGGACACTGTACAATTTTTTTAAAAATTCACTCCAAACTATTGGCCGTTGCATGCAAATACTCTCCCTTATCCCTATGACCCCCTCTTACTCCACTTCTACTCCATCCTCAAACCCCTTCCAAAGTTGAAAACCACCATCCATCTAACCATTGATTGATAGATGCTCGAAGCAAGGCCAAGCCCTCCAGACCGAAACTAGCGCAGTCGTCTGCATTGGTCGCACGGCAAGGGGGAACACCCTCGCCTTCAGGAGTCTCTTCGTCTTCCAGACTCACCTCTCCTTTGGGTTCGATGACCGTCGTGCCTCCCGGTGGGATGTTAAGGACCACAACACCTCCAATGGGACCTCTGTCGGCGGCGTCCGGATCTCGCTCTCTGCCGACGAGGATACTCTAATATCCGCCAGGATCGTAGATGCTAGGATTCCGTCGCTGGAAGATGTAAATGGACGGAATTCTGTTAGGTTTTCGAGAAAAAAGATGAGTTCTTGGGTTTCGAGAATTGCGGAGTGGGCGAAGAGGAAATTGTTCTAGGGATTCAAAGGCTGATGAGGAATCGGGAGAGTCGAAGAGAATTGGAGGAAAGAGTGGGAGGAGAGGAGGTTTGCTTAGGAAATTTAAGAAAGATGAAACTTTGGATTTGGTCCATGTGGAGGATGGAACGGGTTTGTTGGCGAATTTGTAGATGACATGGAGTGGAAATTGTTCTAGGGATTTAAAGGCAAAGAGGAACCGGGAGAGTCTGAAGAGAATTTAGAGAAAAAGAGGGAGGAAAGGAGGTTTCCTTAGGGATTTGAAGAAAGACACATATCTTGGGTTCGGTGAGCTTGGAGGAACACATGCGCCCCCAAAGTTACAAATGGGCGGAGTGGAAGTTGTTCGAGGGATTTGAAGGAGATGAGGTTTTGGGAGCTGCTTTTGTATGCAACAGTGTGGTGCCGGAAAATTCGTTAAGGGAGAAAGTCGACAGTTTTTTGAATAACGACCAGATTCCAGGTACTGTTGTCGAAAATGAAATATGAGGTACTGGATGAGAAAGAAGATGTGTGCGTAGACTCAATTTTTAAGGATGATAGAGTGAGGGCCCCAAAGAATTTGCCAACGGGGAGGAGGGATATGAGGTTGTCTATACGGTTGTGGTAGATGTGGTTTTGGGTGCTTTGGTGGGTAGCTGTGCCATGTCGTGCCGGGGTGTTCGGTGCGGGGGAGAAGTAAAAGGGGACATTTGGAAGAACGATCAGATTTTGGATGCTATTGTGTCCGTGTATTTGGTTATCAAGGAGGATGGCGTGAAGGCACCAAAGCATTTGCCAAGAGGGAGGAGGGGAAATTCTTCGAGAGTTTCAAAGTCGGAGGAGGTTGTGGAAATGGTTGTGGCAGATAGCAGCAGTGAGGAGCTAGCGAGTCTGAGAAGGGGGAGAAGAGGAATTCTTGCTAAGATTTCAAAGAAAGATAAGGCTTTGCTTTAGGTTACGGAGGACAGCATTAATGTGCCAAAGAATGTTAGGGGAGGTAATAAGAGTACTCGTACTCATAATTTGAAGAGGGACGAAGTTTCGAATTCAACCTTGGAGGAGAAGATCGAGGCGCCACAAAGTTTGAGGAGAGGGAGGAGTGGTTCGATTATGAGTGTGAAGATGGAGGAGGTTAGCAATCAAGAGCCCAAAAATGTGGGTAGAAAAAGGAGAACAAGGTCCAGTAAGGTTTTGAAGGAAGATGACGTTTTCGGTTCAGCTATGGAGGATAGTATTAAGGTGCCAAAGGATCTAAAGAGGGGGAGCATGCTTCTGTCTCGGATCTCAAAGGAAAAAAAACTAGAATCTAGATTCTGTAGTGGAGGATAGAACTGAAGAGCCAATGACTTTGGGGAGGGGGAAGAGAAGGCTTAGCTCTACTAGGGCTGCAAAGAAGGATGATACTGTAGGTTCAGTGGAGGAAAGCCTTCAAGTTGAGAAGGTAGGGAAGGTGATAGGACTCTTGCTCAGAGGATTCGTGCTGCTTCTGCTAGGCTCTCAAAGAAGGAACCTCCTGTAGAGAACATTTATCATCATAAAGTGCTGAGAGGAAACACCAATCAGCTTGGTAAGAGAGGAGAGAACATATATTGCTCATTACATCATCACAGGAGGAGCTTAATAGGAGTCAAAATAGGGAAGCATTTGATATAGAATCATTCTTTGGTTATGTGTCAGAGAGGAAGTAACAATGAAGAGTTCCCGTGACAATCAGATTCCTGACGAGAAGGGGCTTAATTCCAGTAATGTCACTAATGGTGCTGAGCCTTCTCGAGTCTTGCCCAAGGTGTAGAATGGAAATGGTATTACAGATACAACTTCAAGTACGAAGAAGTATACTTTTGTGTTCACCAGTATGTTTAGCATCTTCCAGTTATTCTATGTCAAGAATAGAGATTACATATGTACATAGAAGTGATGTTCTATTTTATATTCAAAGGCCAGTTGGCATAAGAATTTCCAGAATTTCCCTTAAAGGCCGTGACTTGGCAGCAGATCACCATGGCTCCTATTTTGAGGATATTTTGTTTCAAGTTTTTTACAACTCAGGGAATGAATAATTGCATGAACTTGGGACGTTGTATGACCTTTTAAAGGTTCCGTATATTGATGCTTGTCCTTAGTTATTTCGTGCATGACCATTGAAATGAATTGTATCTTTCCTGATGACTACATCATATATTGAGCTCCTCTGGTGTTGGTATACTTTTGACTGGCAGGTTTTGTTGTTAGTATGCTAAATAAATTCAGTATTTTTTCCCCTTCTGAATCAAACTGGTTGATACAGAGTTGATATTTATACACACACTAGCAATACCACCTTATAATTTGAAGGGAATAATGATAGGCAACACTAAATTTCCAAAGAGTTATTGGTTGAACGTGATGATTGAATATGCCATCCTGAATTAAAATAACATGAGGCTTAATAAGCGATGCAAGTGATGAGGGTTAGTAGCTCGAGGAATTAAACAAATAGTCATGCTAGGCATAATCCTGAAGAATTAAATAGGAGGTGCAACTAGTTGGAAAATATGTAATGCCAAAATTCAGGGAAATGCTGATAAAGGCATTGCAGAAGACGAAGCAACTGTAAGACAATTTTTGTGGTATATACAAAGGCTGAGCATGGT
This sequence comes from Iris pallida, assembly GCA_029216955.1. Taxonomy (NCBI): domain Eukaryota; kingdom Viridiplantae; phylum Streptophyta; class Magnoliopsida; order Asparagales; family Iridaceae; genus Iris; species Iris pallida. Next base: position 990,655 of record JANAVB010002400.1, read on the forward strand.
ACTTCAAAGAAGGCTTATATGAGTTATATTAGAATAAACAGAAAATATCGTACAAAATGAAGAATTTTGTATAATTTGCAGTGGAGAGAGAAAATTTTGAAAATTTTCAATTTGGGGGATGAGACGCCAACTCCCATGACGTATAGAGACATACACCAACTCCCGTGGCGTCCCGTATGGAGGGAAGTAATGTTGCGCCAACTTCCATGGCTTCTTGATGGTTGGGGAGTGAGGAGCCAACCGAGTTGGCGCCCCCCCTAAGAGAGATGGGGTGTGGGATGCCAACTCCCGTGGCGTCCCGTATTGCTTTTTTATCGTTAGCTACTTAGCTTTTCCCTACCTCCCTAACCGAGTTTCTCAATCTTTTATTATTAGCTTTTCTAACTCCACGCTGTATTATCGTTTCCCAAAAAAAAAAACAATACGGGGCACTGCGGGGGTTGGCGCCCTACACCCTCCCTCTCTTCCCAACCATCAAGACCTCCTGAGAGTTGGCGTCCTATTACTTTTCTTCCTCTGGGGCACTACGAGAGTTGGCGCATGTCTCCATATGTCATGGGAGTTGGCGTCTCATCCTCCAAAATGAAAATTTTCAAAATTTCTCCTCCATACTGCAAATTATACAAAATTCTTCCTTGTGTACAAAATTTTCTGTAGAATAAATGGACTATTCACATTATCTGTTAGAAAGGAAATACACAAACTTTCAATAGCATGCTGTGAGAACTGCGTTGCAGAAGTCGAAATACCTGTAGGACAAATTTGGTTATACTAAGGTCTGTTTAGTTCATTGTAATGTAATGTAATGTAATGTAATTGTAATTGTAATTGTAATGTAATTGTATTTGTAATGTAAATGCGTTTGTAATTTAATGGAGTTACAATTACATTAACATGTTTGGTTGGAACATGTAATATCTCAATTGTATTCAAATGTTTTGTCTATGTAATGTAATTGGGTTTGCAATGTAATAAAAAAAATTAATACAAATAAAAATTAAAAAAGTAAATCAATAAAAATATTAAAATTTAAAACTAAAAACTAAAAATTAAAAATTAAATTTTTTTAATATAAAATTAAACAAAAAAATTTAGGCAAGTCGCTTTCCTACTTCTTCAAGGTTTTCCATTTTCCATTTTCTTTTCTTCTATAATACAAGTTCTTGGCTTACTTTCCAAAATCCTTCAACTCTTTTTTTTTTTTTTTAATTAAAGTGTTTACTGGTTTCAATTTTTAGGTGCAAACAATAGTATATAGGATTAGCATAAAGATGATAGGTAGTCTTTCAAACTAGATGACCTGACACGAGGACTCATGAGAATACATTGGAGGAGTTTGACATTATAACTCATATATAATTAAGTATACATCAACTAATGATTAGTCTCATACAAAGGATGGCAACTATAATGCAGAATAGCATAAGCATAAAACAAACATCATTTATAGAGTTGGTAACTTGGTATTTCCTCCCAAATTCAAGTCTATTTCATAGTCCTAGTAGATTCTCTTGATAGTCAAATAAACATATATGGTTGCAGTTCACCAAATTGATTGTTTGCGGGCCATATTTCAGATCGTGTATTTGGTTTGGCTTAGTTAGGTCGGAGTCATGCCAAGAATGCAAAGCAGCTATGAAAAGAAAAGGCCTTGGCATAAAACTTGGAAGGTGTGTTGGTACTTGGTAGGCAGCTAAACTCTTTTTGTCAAGTGCACTTATAGATCATCCAAGGATCAACCCTACAATTTTTTCTACATTGGGGAGGAGTCTATAATCCCATAATCCAAATGGCATAACACTAAAAATACTTAGGAGTCGATACTTAGACTCTAGGTCATGTAGGACACGAACACGTCGATACGTAAGCAAAACTAAATTCTTCAAGTTGGATGATTCAAAATATGAGGCATTTCGCTATGACGAATAATTTCCTAGTGCGGTGTTATCGTATAGTGGAGTACTCGTGCACACACATCGTGACACATACCTTGTTCTGAATAGGATAATAATAATAAATAAAATGTATGTAGATAGGATTGATTGTGAATGTTAGACTACACCATGGGGAGAGGGAGACATTAGTATCACACTGGATGAAATTTTCGCAATATAATATAGTATAATAAAACCAAAGCTGATTGGTAGTACCTTCTTCATAGGACTTTGCGAAGAGAGGGTGTGAGCTTAGCTCACTTTCCTATGCTGGACTCGTGCCAATCAACTTAACCCGCCCCATATCGATACTTAAATAAGTCGAGTATCGATTAAGTCAAATAATTAACATACTTTTGTCCACAACCTAGGACCGGCCTATGCACCGTGTCAATCTTAGCAACAACGTAATCCCTGATTAATGAGATTATTGTTGAGAAAATATTCAAGTGTGTGATCTGAAGAGTTCATTAAAGTTACATATCATATAATGCAAGTGTGTATGTCGTTGATTGCGTGCTGTGTTTGATAAGTGGAATGTTATGGATAAGTATAGAAACTAGAATTTAGGTAACAACACTATCTCCAATACACTAATATGTTTGGTTCATTGTAATGTAATTGTAATTGTAATCGTAATGTAATTGAATTTGTAATATAATTGAGTTTGTAATTTAATGGAGTAACATGTTTGGTTGGCAATGTAATTAAACCATCTAATATAAATATCAATTGCATTCCAATGTTTGGTTTACCATGTAATGTAATTGAGTTTGCAGTGTAATAACAAAAATTAATACAAAATAAAAGTTTAGAAAGTAAATCATAAAATATTAAAAATTGAACCCGAAATCCGAACCTAGAATACAGAAAACAGAAAACAATTTTTTTTAATAAAAAAAATAAAACAATAAAAATGAAAAAGAAGATTGTAATCACGATTACATAGGTTGTATGGCGTAATTGATTTTAAAAGAAAGTAATATAATGTAATCAAGCTTGTAATCGCGATTATATTACATACTAAAAACATTTGTCCAAGTAAACACCCAGATTAGGTCGACAATGTCATGCCAATTACATTAGGTTGTCTAACCCTACAAACCAAACGGAAACCAAACCCTAGTTTCTATTTTTGATTCCTTTCGACTCATGCCTCATTTTCAATTTTTGTCACCGTCTTTGATCTGCGATTTATGTCCTTGATGACCTAGTGTTTGTTCGTTTGGGGAGGAAGAAATATCCGGTGAATCGTTGTCTTTGTACAACATGGAAGTGACCGAAAACTGAGCCAAGGATGGAAGTATGAGATCACATTATGTCCCTTGATTGTGGTTCACTTTTATGATCATATGTGTATGTTACGTGTGTTTGGGAGAGAGACTCAATGGGAGGTTTTATAGTATGTGTTGTATAATTGGAAGTCGTCTTTCCCAAATATTGTAAATGGTTAGAAATGACTCCATTATCCTATCCTAGAAACTACAGGCGACAGTCGCGGGTACAGATACCGTAATATTCGTAAGTTGTGTAGTTTGGATGCTTGTGATGTACTCGGCTCGTCGTATCCCGGAAGCAGGACGTGACAGTAAAGGTAAAGCTTGCATGTGACAAAATGTTTGTCATTTTAACTTCTATGTTTTCTGTCATTATTCGCATTCTTCAAATCTCAACATAAGATGTCATTCAGTTTGCATGTTAGCATGAAGTAAGAATCTAATGTGCTACCAAGAAAAAAAAGATGCTATTTGAAGAGGAGTACGTTATCCTTGGGACTTGATGACACTCTTAAGCATATGCTAGGATGTAGTCTAATAAATAAGGTGTGTGCGAGGAGCCTTATGAGGTACAGGGGCTTGAAGAAACCACTAGGATGCAACTCTATTAAAGTATGAAGATATCTTGGTTTGTTTGCAGGATATGGGTCACTTAGATTCTTGCCATGTCTAAAACGTGGTTCATGGTATCCTTATTGGAACTGATATCAGACCCTTCTTAATTGGTAATCTGGAGGCGGTTTAGCTGGTTTTGATTCGGTAGTTTCGACGGCTTTGGCAGTTTCTCTATCAGTAACTGCCAGTACCACAAAATATGGTCTGAAACTGGAGGAATTGATGGGAGAAGACTGGGGAGATGGGCTATATTGCACATGTTGACTTGGAAAGAGCATGTAATGAAAGGATAGATGGAGAAGTTAGCCATGGCTTGTGGGCTGTTGAAATCAGCTCCTGTAGGAAATTTGTAGTTCGGTATGTGCAAAGACTGACTTGTCTTGTAAATTATATATCCACGGTCGAGAGACTTCAGTCAAATTTTGTCACATCAAAATGGAGCTTTGCACGTGTAGGGAATGCTGATGACAGGTACTTTTGTCTTAAATAAAAGAATCTATTTTGTTCCTTTGTTCTAAAAAGATCTTCTCATATTCAAATCCACATTTCCTTTGTCTAAAAAGATGCAAAAATTTGAGTTTATTTTCATGATATGAAACTATCCTCTGGAATCTCCATAAGCAAGAATGATCATAGACTTTTGTTTTGTATGGTGTATGCTCTTAACTGAAATCCTTTTGTTTCCTTGTGGCATTGAATTTAGGCACTTAATAGTTCTGCATTTTGAATGTCTCTTCCAGTTCATTCAATTTAAAAGTTGGAAGTTATTCTTCTGTATGGTTTGGAGAATATATATGGTATGGATTCTGGTAAGTTTCTAAACTGTATCATATTTAAACAAAGTAATGTACTGTATATTCATGCCTTACAAATCATTTCTTTGTTGAGCCTAAGTTTAAAGGTTGTTATTAGTGCTTGATTCTTGAAGCGTAAAAAACATGTCTTGTATGTAGTAGGTACTCATGTTTTGGTGCTCTTAGATCTGAGTGATTGTGGCATATGATTTTTTTTCCTTCTTGAAGGTTAGGGTGCTACGGACTACAAAAGCGAACATGATTATGTCAGATTTGATCAGTTGGCAGATTGAATGATCTAATGCATTCAGGATTAAACCTAAGAGAGCGTGAAATTGTTAGCCCGTAGGAATTTTTTTTGGGTATTCAATGTGCTCTAATTTTTGTACGCAATAGAAAATTGTCTTATCTGAGGATAGGCCTAAGAAACATGGATTGAAGTTTTAAAGTAGGATGTTGTTCTTTTTATTGTATAGAGGACACGGGTTTAATAGAGCCAAATAGAAGAATGGATTCAAACATACAGTCCCAAAAATTTGCTTTGTTGATGTTGTTGTTATGGGCTATACTTTCTGTACAAATTTGAAGCCCATAACAACCAGGTTATGCTGCTACAGACTACAAAAACCGTACATGATTATGTCGCATTTGATCAGTTGGCAGCCTGAGTGATCTAATGCATTCAGGATTAAACCTAAGAGTTTGGACCAATAGAAATTGTTAGCCCGGAGGAAATTTTCTGGGTATTAAATGTGCTCTAATTTTTGTAGGCAAGAGGTGGCACAAATGAGCACGAGATGATCGAAAATCGTCTTAGGTGAGGAAGGGCCTAACAAACATGAATTGAAGTTTTAAAGAAGGATGTGGTTATTTTTATTGTATAGAGGACATGAGATTAGTAGAGCCGAATAGAAAAAATGGATTCAAACATCCAATCTCAGAAAATTGGGCTAAAGACTTTGTTGATGTTATGGGCTATATTTTTTGTACAAATTTGAAGCCCTGTGCCATTATCCTATTTTTCCTATAGACGATGACCTAACTTTATTAACTGTACAGAAATGTTAATACTAAATCTTTTCTACACACTTCAATCATGCTTTGGGGTCGACCTCGAGAGAACCATGCTGAATCTTTGTCAAATAAATAGGTAAGCCGGTGCTAGTTTGGATTGTAGTTATGTTTCATGTGGACTCGTTTTGGAACTCGAGCGCAGTGGCGTAGTTGTTCGCTAGCTCTCAGTTTTCATCCCAGTCAAATGCTCCCACTCATTTTGGGAACATCCGTCACACACTCCGCAATAGTTTCAGTAATTCTTTCATATATTCTGATACAAATCAAATGTTAAGAAATCCAATTCCAAATTCTCCCAACAAGTTTGTGTTGCATGACCTCCCAATAGCTACATATTGAACTTTCCAACCCTACAAGGAAATTTTGATTTGAACCCCACAGCCAAAGTCTGCCAGTTTTTTCTCCTGAGATGTAATTGAATAGTTCTAGTTTTTATTGTAAGCATAGGTCCAACACTTACCCACACAAAGTCGAGATAGGGCCTTGTGTGCTTGGTTGAGTCTGTGGTGACCTCATCTACCTAACCATAAGAAGTAGGAACTTGGAATTAGTGCAAACCTACAGTGTATTTTGTGCTCGGAAATACAATTCCAAATCCAAACAGTGGACTTGTAATGTGTACATGATGGTGAGTGGTGACTGATGTGGTGCTAGTATGGCCGTTTTTTGACATTCCTTTGGCCCTGTACAAATACTAAAAGATGGTCTTTTTAACTACTATAAAAATGACATTCTTCTGACATTCTAAGGGCCATGTTACTGCAATTTTTTAAAAAACAGTGAGACCTAAATACAAAAATAGAGATTTTATATTAGTAATATATACATAAATTTTTTGGGACCTTTTGATTTTTTTGGCCCTGTGTGATCGCGCAGCTTGCACATGCTCAAAAAGGCCCTGGTGCTAATACTGTAGTACAAATAGGCCACACCTCAAGATTTGAAGGGTCTCTCAATTTGCACATGTGTATATACCTCGTCCAAATTGTATTATCTATTTTTTTAATATTTCAAATGACACAAGTACAGAAGTTTAAAATGGATCTCAGGAGAGTTCAAAACCTACCTACTTATAGCATACAATAAGGTAGTCAGACTATTATGACGATCATAGAGAACCGAAAATCCAGGAAAAAGTGAAACTGATTGTTAAGGTATAATTGGATTTAGGATTATACCTTTACGTATCTCTTTCTCCTATACGGATATAGATTCCTTCACCTATACGTATATGGATTCCTTCTCCTACACAGATTCAGATTTGTTCTCCATCTATATAAATAATACATAGTTATATGGTTTTTTTATTATTCATCTGTACAATCAATATTGTTGATTTGTTTTATGGTATCAGAGGAAAAAATCTTAATCCTAGCATTGAGTTGAGTATGAATTATAGTAGGAGATGTCTTATAAATGGTAGGGAGTTCGGAACGGTGACTCATAAGATAGACCCAAGTATAATGAGTGTAATCATCAATAAAGCTCGCGTAGTAGAAAAAATCGGTCGTAGATAGGACATAAGCATGTCCCTATATGTCAGAATAAACTAATTCAAAAATACTACTGGATCTAGATAAACTCTTACGAAAATGTAGGACCAAGTGTTTTGCCAACTTACAGTCCGTACATGTGGATAGAGAAGGGAAATAAATATTTTCAAGAGCTCCACTATAGAACAAAATCATAAATAAACTCTTTAGGCCGGACTCTGAAACATGACCTAAGCGTCTGTGTCATAAGTTGGTAGCAGACGTGATAATGGAAAATGAAGAAACTCAAGTCCTTCCTATGAGTATGGCCAATTATCTGACCCATACGAGGATCCTTTACAGAACATGTGAGGAAATAAAAAAGGTATTTAACCCACTTCACAAAGGCTACTAACCGATATGAGTTGGAAAGTAAGAAAAATATGTAAAATAAAAAGAAGACTCAAATTGTCGGAACATAATAGAACCAGATTGAGTGATGATCTACTGAGAACCATCAGTTGTGTGTAAAGAAGGAAAGTGAGATGTTAAAAAAGGTGTAATACTAGATAAGAGACTAAGGTCAGAAGTCATATGATGAGAAGCATCAAAGTCTAATATCTAAGAAGTAGACGTACTAGTAGAGGACAAAAAAATAGACGTAGATGAACCAACACAGAGAGGCTAGCGCTGGAGCTAGAGCTCTAACTGAGTAAGACGGTGATGAATATCTGCCGACGTCTGTGTGCTACAAAAAATGTCAGCCTGCGGTACCATATAACTAGTTGAGGAGGAACTCTGTCTTTATCCGCGCAAGGAATTGAATTTTTAAATATGGATGAAGCAAAAAAAATCATCCACTGAGTGACCAGGCTTATGACAATGAAAACAAATCAGACCAGACCACTGACGAGCATAGCAGGTAGTAGCAGAATGACCAGGCTTCCCGCAATAGGTACATAGAGGACGAGAAGAAATTCTGGGGGCACGAGCCTTCTTGGAAGTCGAAGGAAGGGAATCTCGGAACTGCTCAGATAAAACATTTTTTTTTATAACAAATCAAGGAGAGTACTTGCTGGTGTTGGCTAAGAGAAGTACTGCTGGTGTTGGCTCGTGCACTCCTGGATGGCTCATGCGTTCCTGGAAGGCTTGTGCGTTTCTGGATGACGGTATATGAGATGATGGTGTCGTAGGAGCTCAGCCCTTTGGAAATCTGGACTGCTCGCTCATGCTCGTCATCAGTTTCGAGTATTAGAGACTAATTTATTAGCGTCAGCTCCTCCAAGTGGTTGCGTTCGACCGACTCTTGCTAGCAGAAGCACCGTAATCTATGGCTTGGAAGAAGGGATGAACATGTGGAAGAAGGAATGAACATGTGCAATTAAATTAAGCTAATGATGGAGTAACCAAATTAATGGGCAAAAAGAGCTAGGGAGAATTTGGATTGTTGTGTTAAAACTTCTGGAGATAACAATATTGATTATCTGAAAGACTCTGAACGGTCCTAGGATTGAAGCGGCGACGACTGACAAAGCTCTGATACCATGAAACAAATCAACAATATTGATTATATTGATTAATAATAAAAGGAGCCATACAACTATGTATTTATATATATGGAGAACAAATCTGAAAATGTATAGTAGAATGAATCCATATCCGTATAGTAGAAGGAATCGATATCCGTATAGGAGTAAGAGATACGTAAAAATATAATCCTAAATCTGATTATATCTTAACACACTCCTTCAAACTCATGATGGGTCAAACAACATGAGTTTGTCCCATAGAAACTGAAACCGCGATGTTGGGTGTGACTTTGTAAAGTAATATGTCAGCTGATATATGGAGATGATAAACTCGCAAAACCAAGTCACAAACGCATCCCCAAGCTGGAAATTTTCATGACTAACACTTTAAGCTTCAATGCCACAAAATAAATAAGGTACCTATAATACAATATTAAGTGAAAAAACCAAAATTTGATTGATTTATTTATTTATGGAATGAACGAGATCGCACTACCATATAATGTATTATAAAGATTTACAAGATCACTACAATTAAGTGAATTTTTTTTTTGGGTATGCTCTGCATCCTATTTATTATGTCTTGGGCTCCATTTGGACTCAACTGTAGTGGCCTAGTTGTTGGCCAGCCTTTCGTCTCCTTTCCAGCCAAACACTGCCATCCATTTGGAAGCTCAAACCTCCATTTCTGGAACACCTGTTCAACGAACGCGTTCCCTCAAGGACATTTAGGAAAACACCCATCCTTTAAACTGTAATCCAAACTGGTTTCGATCCTGCTCCTTTGGAATGAATAAATTGATCATATTGTTCTCCTTTAATAAGAACTATAGATGCATATATAGACCCTCTCCAATACTTTCAATAAACCTTTTCATACATTCTAAACCAAGGGCGGAACTAGAAATTCGAACTCGTGCGGACTAGAGTGGGCTAGGGTGGAATAGGTGTGGGCTGACTCATGAAAAAAAACAAAAAAATGTATGGAAGAAAGGGGAAAAAAAATTTGGGCTGGGCTGGAGCCCACCCCAGCCCCTATGTGGTTCCGCCACTGCCAATAACAATGAAAAGTTAAGGAATCATACTTCCAAAATTTCCAACAATGTAATTTTGTGCTATTAGTCTTTCTTATAACCATTAGTCCAACTATCCAACACTTAAGTGTAAAGCCAACACAAAGTCACAAAGTCAAGATAGGGCATTTGCATGCTTTGTTGTGTCCATGGTGGCCTCATCTATCTAGCCATAAGAAAGTTGGAACTTGGATTTAGTGCAAACCTAACAGTACCTAACAGAGTGTTTTGTGGTTGGGAATGCAATCGTGTATCCAACTAGTGGATTTAGTAGGTCACACCAAAAGATTTGAATGTGGTTGCTAGTTCAAATAGGTCACACCTAAAGATTTGAAATGTTCCTCAATCGGCCGATACTGCAAACTATGGTTAGTTTACAATATGTTAGACTATTAGGAGTATCACCTGTATATACCTCCTTTATTTGCATTTTTAGCTACCGAAATAATCTTGCTTACTTCCCAAGCCCAAGCTTGATATTTTCATGAGCAACACTTTTAGCTTCCTACGTCCTTTACTGCTCCTTTATTGTCTACACTTTCATGTCTCATAGATGTAAACACAACAAGTACACTCAAAATATATTAGGGCATGCCTATATTTGTGAATTTTCTTGTTTATAGTATGATACTATGATATCATTGATATATTTATTCTCCATTTCAAATTTTGCATCGGACACTGATCAATACACAAAATGTACAAAAACGTAAACAAATATGTTTAGAAAGAGAAAATGCAAACAAATGTTAGTGTTCACCATTTCATCTCATGCAGATTTTCCCTAATCTTAACTAGAAACAGTTTTGTGCCAATAGGATATTAAGAGTATAGATGGAAACTGTAGAAGTTAGCCATAGACTTACTTCACTACTATAGTGCAAAAGAATCGAACTTGATTTAAACAAGAGGACGAAGAAAAATATTTTTCCGAAGCACACATCCTACTTTAGTTTTTGGCTATCAGAACCTAGAAAGGGCAATAGAACAGTCAAACTTTATGATGTTACTAATTGCATGTAAGTCTTTGATTCAAGATTATGCACCTCCACAGTCCACAGTCAACAGTTATTGTCAAAGCCATATATTATTTTGTCAATAAGAGTTATTCTAGATATAAGTGTACCCCCAATCTCTTCTTTAAATATTTACTAATATATCCTTTAAATAGTGGGTAGTCAATTTTGCTGGTGTCAAAATAATAATAATAATTTATTATTATTATTATTTTTGAAAAACTTCCTAAGAACACAAGCCCGTCATATTCTCCTTCCAGATACTTTTTTGGTCTTCTACTGCTATGGCCAATTTTCTCCTATTTAGCACAATTCAAAATGACCTAATCTCAGTAATTGGAAGAATGGAGTACAAACTTTTAGTTTCACTATTGCTAGTCATGAAGATGAGTTGAGATGAGATGAGGGATAATCTAATACATCCAAACATATCAAAACCCAAGATTGAGAAATGTTCCAAAAGTAAAGCTCTCACCAAACTGAAAACCTCTCACACAAGTCACTTTCTTAAGTCCTAATCCTATGGCCTGCCAATATGTGACCACATTGTTCATGAACTACATTTTCATAAGAGGATACAATATAATCTTCAAGTTTGTGATAGCTGAACTGTATATTTATTTGACTTCTGGTCAGTTGTATTAGAAGAATTTCCACCCAACACACTAGGTTTTGAAATTTTTCATAAATTATACTAACAAGTTTTAGAAGTTAAGAAATACTTGGTGTACTGGCCCTCGTAACATTTGTGAAAATAAGAATCTATGTAATTAGGTAAAATTCTAAGTTCTGACCCTCCTCTTCCATAAATCATTGGTTCGGCATATAAATCCCTCACCACTCCACCGGGTTATTCCAGAATCATGATAAGGGTCGATCAGGGATATATTTTTAGGGTTGACGGATATATTTTTCTATATATAATTATTAAAGTTTGAAGTATTTTATAGTCCAAACAAGAATAAAAACCAACAATTTGAAGTATTATAAAGTATATCAGTCAGCTCTCTCTACCTACTGATCAAATGAAATTGTCATCCCAAAATCATAGTTTCATTGGTATTCATAAAGTAGATAAACTACAATGAGGTAATATAACATGTAGCACATATATCAATTACACAGCTTATTATTTCATGACTCAAAACTTTTTAAGTTTCAGGCATATTTGAGTACCATATTGAAATTAGATGTTCTCATATTTAAATCTATACTTTTCTCTTTCACTATTTTGGTGTAAGATGTTGTCATATTTAAATCTGCATTTCCTTTGTGCAGAAAAAAACTGTCTAAAATGATTGAGTTTTATTTTCATGATCCTCTGCAATTGCCATTTTCATGAGATCTTCTTGCAGTCTATTAAAGAACAATCAGAGACTGAAGCATGACTAGTCATAAGTTTGCATGGTGTATGTTCTTCACTGGATTTCTTTTGTTCCCTTGCGGCTTCGAATTCTTCTTCTTTTGCATGTAAAGTTGGTAATTTTCTTTAGTATGGTTTGGAGAATGTAATCGGTATATTCTACTATGAAGCTTCTAAATTATTTCATATGAAACTTAGTGTTTACTGTATATTCATGCCTTCTGTTGTTGAACCAAAAGTTTAATGGTATGTAGTAGGTACTCATTTTGGTGCTCTTAGAACAGAGTGATTGTGGTCTTCTTCTTCATGGTTATACTGCTACAGAGGGTGAGCGATTGGTTTATTCGTTTTCAAGTTCTAACCGAACTGGAATAGTCAAAACCAAAATTTTAAAAGTTCAAAACCGAAACTGGACTGAAATTAGCCACAATCAAACGGGACCGACAGTTTGTTAGGTTAGACTATTTGTATTGTTTAGTGGGCTGGTAAAAAATTGAATTGTGGTTAAATTATATTTACAAAAATATATACTTATACAAATAATTGTTGTATTTTATAGTTGGATTCAAATTTGGACTAATTGTTAAATTATTAAAGTTACTCAAGATAGTACGTACAATTTTGTTAAAATATTTCACATTTTATTCAAAAAAATATGCATAAAATTGAGGTTATTTATATAATGAGGTAAGTTATCTGGTTTTGGACCAAAATTAAAAAATGAAATTCGAAATAAATTTTAGTATTTATAGAACTGAAAAAGAGCATAATTTTTTTTTCCCAAATGGAATCGATTCTCTTATTGAATAATGCTCTCCTCTACGGCATACTATAAAGCGTGCATGCTTATGTCCCATTTGATTAGTTGGCAGCTAGATTGTTTTAATGCATTCTTATTCTTATTATTATTATTATTATTATTATTATTATTATTATTATTATTATTATTTTGGGTATTTGACGGGCTTTAATTTTTGTTCACAATGACCTTTCAAAGGCCTACTCGTCACTTTAACAACTTACAAATATAAATTCCAAATCCTTTACAGGAACGGTGCTGAATCTTTGTCAATATGTAGACATACAAGTATCAAAGACTTCATCAGTAGTAAAAATAAGCAAATAAATTTAGGTTATTCATAAGGGCATATCAATTTTTGATCAGGGCACATCATCCAGGACTGTCCAAGTTTCTGGTAGTCCTAGAAACTGATAGGACTGTCAGAAATAGTGGCAGTGCAAATCTAGGACTGCCACAATTTCTGGCAGTCCTGAATGTATCTAGGACTGCCAGAGATTGTGGCGTTTCTGGATTGATGTGTCCCGATCACAAAATGATGTGCCTTTATAAATAACCTAAATTTATTAAGAATGTGTACCGAGTGCACTACTAGAACGGTAGAAGGTAGGGCTTGCTAGAGATGTGCAGTGCACTTCTACCAGTATTGTCTTAGAATATAGACCAGCCGAGTTGTAAAGATATTCAAAGTTTGAGAACAATGAAAACTTTTGAATGAATATCTTGTTGGGGTGATGAAGATCATCGTTGCTAAGAACGAAATTCAATCTTTCTCGTTGATTTGCTCCCAAGAATTATCAAGCGATATAACTTCTGGAACGCTCACTGCTGATGCTCTGTTTCTCTTAAAACAAAAATTATTTATAGGGGAGCCACTCTCTAGCATCCATAACTACCCACTAAGAATGTGAAAAGAAAACCAAGGGAGTTAATCCCTACTTGGACGGTTGCAATGGTAATTCCCTAAAAATAGGATAATTACAAACTGAATTGCCCCAGCAGCAGCAAAATCGCTACATACTTGCAGAACTGCGGTATGTCGTGTACCCGCGGACGCATGTGGAGCAACCACAACAGAGTGCGCCACTTTTCGTCATTCCTCTATGCCGAGTCGCTTTGGAGTCTAGCTCCAAAGGAAATCATCCTCAAAAGTATTGACAAAAATAAATATTTTTTTGTGGGATTTGAGCTAACTCATCTCATGTGTCCAAATCAATAAATGATAGATCAAATATTGAAATGTACACACTTAAAATTTATCACATCATAAAATGGTGGGAACACGTAATTAGTGACCAATTTTAAATAAATCCCAACAAATACAATCTGAAATGCAAACATTGGACTTGGTAGTGTGGATACGATGGTTAGTGGTGACCGAGTGTGGTGCTAGTACAAATAGGTCGCAGCAAAATATTTGGAAGGGCGTCTACACTTAAGTACAGTTAACAAACAACAAGGAAGTAGGATCTTAAAATTAAGGGTTATTTAGTTTTAGGTTCTCATATATATATATATATATATATTAGGGTTTGAATTTCGAAATTAACCGATGTTAGAATTTGGGTCTCGAAATCACTGTTCATTAGTCTACGTGAACTGATTTCGAGACCCAAACTTTAATATCGATCACTTTCGAGTCCCAAATCATAATATCCATGTATATGTGAGCCCCTAAAACTAAATAGCCCTAAAATTAAAACCAGGAACAAGCGAAACCGATTAACTCGTAAGTCAATATGCTCCTTTATTTACATTTCTAGCTAGCCAAATAATCTCAAAATATAGTCCGCGATTTCATTTTGCACTCCTCCCAACCCTAACCCTAACCCTAATCCTAATCCTAATAAATTTTTATGAGCAACAACTCCCTACATTTTCTTCCCTGCTCTCTATTGTCTACATTATGAATATGCAGACTAAGATGCCCCAAGAGTGGAACTACAAAGCATGGACAAAGGAATTGAACTCCACTACTGATACTGAGGGACTAAACACTGCAAGTACACTAGAAACATAGTAGAGCATGGCTACATTTCGAATAGTATGATTCTGATTTCATATTTATAGTTTTATCCTCCATCCCTACCAATATACAAAATCTCTACAAATATAACGTGGCTTGAAAACGGCTCAAAAATGAGCCGTCTAAGCCGTATGTATATTCTCCATTAACTAATAAAATTAAAAAAAAAATCTAACTACTGTATACATATCTCTTCACGTAGGTAAGAAAAAAAAAATTCTAAAATCTTTCTAACTAACTGAACATATAACAAATCCTAAAATATATTCAATATTTAAACTAGGACAAATTGCATTGACTACCTGTATGTTTTACACTTATTACATAAATCACCCACTTTGAACCTAATTATACACGGACCGTCCCTATGGTTTATATTTTCTATGCACCCCTACTTTGAAATTAATTACACAGACCACCCATATAGTTTATATTTTCTATAGAAACTTATAATACTGACCACCTCTATGTTTTATAAAATTTATAAAAGAGAGGGGTGGTCCGTGTAATTATTTTCGGAATATAGATAGTATCTGTAATACTCATGAAACATAGGAGGGCCAGTGTATTTATTTCTTTAAATAATATTTAAACTAAGTGTATGATATTATACAACTAAACGCATATCCAAAATTCTAAAAAATATATTTATAACAAATTCAAATTAATATATATATATATATATATATATATATATATATATATATATATATATATATATATATTAAAATTATATTTAAAATATTTTAATATAATTTAAATTTTTATCTTAATTTTTTTAATAATATTATATATTTTTTGGTACCCACAACACATGTGAACGTGACCAGTATACAATAATGTAAATCAAACAAATGTTAGTGTTCACCATTTCATCCCATGCAGATATTCCCTGATCTTGATTATATAATTAGTTCTGTCAAATATCAATAGGATCTACTCTTGACTACAGTTGGAAACTATAGAGCTTAGCTATGACAAAGATGTATACTTGGCAACTCTTTTAAGAAAAAAGAGAGAGAGGTGATATGAAGAAAATTATTTGCTGAAGCGCACACCCTACTTTAGTCAAACAGTGTGATGTGCTAATTGCATACCAGTCTTGATTCAACATTATGCACCTCCACCATTCATGCAGTCAACAGTTACTTTCAAATTAAGACGCTTACTATTTGGTCAATACTAACACATCTATCCTTTAAATAGTGGCTATTTGTCCATTTTGCTCGTGTCAACATAAAATTTCTTCGGGAAACCTTCCTAAATATGAACACAAGGCGCCATATTATCCGACGGGACAAGTTGCACAAGCGAAGTGAATCAAATTTATTATGTTCATGGATTCTGATCATTTCAACAGATGTGGTCGTTGAACCCGAGTGATCCTTGTGGTCAGCGGAAAGAGACATAAAAGTTCCGACTTAACGGCAGGAGTTCGGTAGATCGAGCCACGTGATCATATTATTCCTTCCATTTATGATAGGAGTTAGAGGACATTGGGTCTAAAAGACATAACATACAATACAATGTGCACAAGAAGATTCAAACGTTATGTCGGACAGTCAATCATATATATATATATATATATATTTTTTTTTTTTTTTTTTTTTTTCATATATATATATATATATATATATATATATATATATATATATATATATATATATATAAAACTGATGTGGTCAATATTCTCCTATTTTATCACAATTCAAAGGTACATGATCCAAGAAATTGGAAGAGAGAAGGGAGTAGAGACTTTTAGTATCACTGTTCCTAGTCATGGAGATGGGATCAGGGGGATAATATAATCTAAATACAGCCAAAACATATGAAAATTCCAAAACCCTCAAGCTTGAGAAGATTTCCCAAAGTAGAGCTCTCACCAAGAAAATCTCTCAAAAGTCAGTTTCTTGATCAGTCCTGATCTTATGACCTAGCAATAGGTGACCACTTTTTTCAGTAGAACTATATTTTCATTTGAGGAAACAATTTGATCCTCAAGTTTGTGATAGTTTATCAACTATATATTTATTTGACTTATGGTTGGTTTTGTCAGAATAATCGCCACTCAACATCAACAATTTTTTTATTTTATTTTATATTACATTATATTATACTTACATCTTCTGGAATTTCATAAATACTTAATTAGAGTGCGTTTGGTTTGCAGGGTTGGATAATGTAATATAATTGGCATTACATTCTAAATCTAACTAGAGTGTTTGTTTGCACATTTTTTTTTGATGTAATATAATGACCATTACAAGCTTGATTGCATTAAATATACTTTCTTTTAAAAGAATTATATCATAAAATCTGGGCAGTCAAGATAACAACTTAAAATCCAAACCATGCATAAAGATTAGAGCAGTCCCTATGGTATGTCACCGGCATATCGTTAGTCTACGTACTGTACTGAGCACCATTTTGGCTAACAAACTTCTTGTACAATTTTGGCACTTTGTGGCATACGGGCGCGGTATGTCGCCCCCTAATACATGTCATGTTTTGTTATTTTTTTGACTCCTTGCGAGCTTCTCTGATTTCTCGAACAATGCTCATAGCTCTTCGTATGTACACTATACATATCCAACAATCTCCACATTAACGAGTTGTTTACTAACCACCTCATGAGATCATAGTTCTGATACTTCATGCTCCTTTAATCTTAGCCCCGAATTTAGGTATTTTTCTCCAACCTTCACGACTTGTGACTGGAAGCGAGAAACTATCCTCCACTTCATTCTTGTCCAAGATTGAATACGACAACTAGAACAGTATCTTCATCAAGAACCGAGAAACTATCACTCCCAAGATCTTTGCCCCCATAACTACAAAACTATAACGATCTTCCTTTTAAGGTCGATAGCCTTCCTCCAACCAGAGTACTTGAATAGAAAATCAAGGCAGACTTGAACTTCTCTATTGGAATCACCTTAATTAGCATGTCATTGGTTCACAATAGTCTTAATTAATCTTCAACAAATCAATCTCCTCATTACACCATTCATGTATCTTATGAAATTGAAGAGGAGTTCGTTTCGAAAAATTCTTTCTCGTCATCTTCGTTTTTCGTGTGTTTTAAAATCGTGTTTTCTTCCTCAAGGAGTTGTGGTGATCCGTTTGAATTGGTGATAAGCTTGTAAGGAGTCGGTGTATTTTTTTATTCCAATAGTGCAGACTTTTCAGGATTGGACTCCGATCATCCCATAGTTTTTCCTACAAAATTTTCCACGTCAAAAATTTCTTGTGTCTGCATTTTCTATATGATTTTGACGTTTGGTTTTGTGTGCTTTCTTCGGTTCTCTCACAGTCTCTTTGGTTTTGGGGAACGATTTCTATATTTCGTTTCCAACACTTTATTGTCCACTTAGAAAATTTAAGCAAATCCTAATAGCTCTTAGTAATCAAAGTCTTTATAAGCAAAACTTTTCAACTTTTCTTTAGAGGTTGTTAGAGAGCCTTAAATATGAGTCTCAAACTTGGCCCAAGTCATAAGCAACCTAGACTGTCAACATGATAACTTTAAATCTGAAGTACGCACACCTGCGCATCCTGGCGCACCTGCGTAACTCGTGCAACCGGGCGCACCTGCGCAACTGGCGCAACCTGGCGCACCTGCGCAACTGGTGCAACCTGGCGCACCTGCGCAACTGGCGCAACCTGGCGCATCTGCGCAGCTCGCACAACCTGGCACAACCTGGCGCACCTGTGCAACCCGCGCAACCTGGCGCAACCTGGCGCACAACTTGGCCGCACAAGTGGCTCGCGCAACGAGCGCAACTTAAGTGCACTATGCACCTGGCGACGAGCTGACGTGCTAAGTGTAAAGTGCGCCAACAAAATGCCATATTATGCCTCATGAGCCCATGAGCCCGAGTCCGTGTCCGAGTCCGAGTCGCTAAGCCCCTACGGGACTTAGCCCCAATGGAAATTAATTTCCCAAGAGCAAAAAGCATGAATGCTTTTCTTGGAGCCTTATCCTTACCTCTTAGTAAAATCGCCCACATGGTTCCCTCCTTAGGGTCACCACCCCATGTGCATATCCCAACAACACATACTCATATATATGTTGAGATAACTCATGGTGCTTTTCCAATGTGGGACTAAACTTTACAAAACATGTTGAGAGCAAGCTCTCTTCATGTCAAGGAGCAAGAGCACCAACAATCTCCCACATATTTTACCATATATATGTGTCTAGGGTTGAGCGTTCCCCACAGTAACTGTCTATTTTGTATTAGGATATATGTCGCTGACGACTTGAATCTTCCCGCATGGGTTGAATGACAATGTGATACAAGAATGGACTATGCCTTGAATTCTGCACCACAATTGTAATTCTTCCCACTCATAAAGTGTAGTTACATGTGCTTCTGGCTGTACATTAAAGGCCCTGTGCCAGCCTGGTTTCAGTGTATAATTTTGGGCGTCTACAAGTTTACCCTCAAGAGACGGCCTGATATCTCTTTCCATACACTATAGGTAAGTTCTTTATTAAAGAGACATAGCATGAGGCCTTGCGCTTCCTTGCGGTTCTACGTTGCTATGACATGGCCTAAAGCCGAGGCATTACCCCTATCTAGGAACCTCATCGTAGTGTCATACTACTGCAGCAGAAGGTCACAGCCTCTTTGTAGTGCCATTCTACCCAGCATGAAGCCTAAGGCTTCCTTGCGGTGTTACGCCGCAACGATATGGCTTTCAAGGCCGAGGCTTTACCCCTACCCGGGTACCTCATCGTGGTGTCATGCCACTGTAACATGGGGTCACTCTCATCTTTGTAGTGCTGTCTATAACTCTTTAATTTTATTATACAGCATTAGGCTACCTGCCTATTTACGGTGCTATGCTGCTATGACTTGGCTTGCAAAGTCGAGGCATTACCCTTAACTGGAAACCTCATAGTGGAGTCATCCCACTGTAGCATAGAGTTTTATCCCTTGTAGTGCTGCGCTACCGTGCTTCCTGTAAAGCACACTAGGCATTCACTCTGCCTAAGAACTTATTAAGGCATTTAAGCCACCCTCAACACATGATCCATTTTCTGCAGAAAACACATAGTAGACAACAGTAGTTATGGGTTCGTAATCCTTCCATGTCCCCAAGAACAAGTACCCACTGTTACATGATAGTTTTTCAGTCAGTGGTCCTCCCTTGAACCAAAAGTTAGATGTCTAGTGGATTTCTCGTTGAACTAATAACATAAAACTTTATGGTAGGATTACAAAAACATACTATCAGAATGCCTTCAAGCCCATCTTTCCTGCTGTGTCTTCAACCAGCTGACGCTTGAGGCCCTTCGTGAACGGATCCTCCAGGTTCTCCTGACTCCGAACATCGATTACTGCAATGACACCTCTCTTGATGAGATCGTTCACTGCCCTGTGCTTTAACCGCACAGTTCTCTTCTTTCCGTTGAAGAGATCATTTGACGCCACCGTCGCAGTTGTCTGGTTGTCGTAGTATATCAAAATTGTCGGTATCTTTGCTCCAACCACTGGAAGATCATACATGAGCTCCCGAAGCCACTCTGCTTCATCTGCTGCGGTATCAAGTGCAAAGAATTCAGATTCCATAGAATACCGTGAGAGCATAGTCTGCTTCTTCGACTTCCACGAGATAGCAGCTCCATCCATTGTGAAAATGAATCCACCAGTGGACCTTTCGCTCTCCAACTCTGAGCACCAGCTGGCATCACTGAAGCCTTCTACTACTGGCGGCTCTCCGCTGAAGTGCAGTGCATATGTTTGAGTCTTCTTGAGATATCTCATAACATGCTTCACAGCTTTCAAGTGCTCAACGCCTGGATTGGTAGTGAATCGACTCAGCATTCCCACAACGAAAGCTATGTCAGGCCTAGTGGCAGTAGTAGTGTACATCAAACTCTCGATGATGCTAGCGTACTCCAATTGCCTGACGCTTTTCTTCGAGTTTGGCTCCAGCTTCTGATCACTTCGGTATGGCGTATCAATTATAGGACGATCATGATACCCGTATCGAGTGAGCATATATCTTCTCTATGTAATGATATTGTGACAGTGCCAATCCAGTGTCTGTTTGGATGATCTTGAGTCCTAAGATAACATCAGCATCCCCTAAGTCCTTCATACTGAACTTTGTCGAGAGAAACTTCTTTGTCTCAGTGACACAGCTTATATCCGTACCTAGGATTAGCATATCGTCCACGTACAGACAAACGATGACTCCTCTTCCGTCAGCAAATTTAGTATAGACACACTTGTCTGTTTCGCTAACCCTGTAGCCGTTTGACCTTAGAACTTTGTCAAACTTCTCATGCCACATTTTAGGAGCTTGTTTTAAGCCGTATAGAGATTTTACCAACTTGCAAACTTTGTCTTTTAGGTCTCTGACGACAAATCCTTCTGGCTGTTATATATAAATCTCTTCGGTCAGCTCGCCGTTCAGGAATGCTATTTTCACATCCATCTAGTGTATCACCAATTTGTGTATTGCCGCAAGGGCAATTAAAAATCTGATGGTTGTCATCCGTGCTACTGGAGCATATGTGTCAAAGTAGTCGATCCCCTGCTTCTAAGAAAATCCCTTGGCCACTAGCCTAGCCTTAAACTTGTCAATGGTTCCATCAGCTTTCATCTTCTTCTTGAAGATCCACTTGCATCCGATGGATTTTGCTCCTTTGGGTAAATCAACTAACACCCATGTGTTATTGGAGGTAATTGAGTCAATTTTATTGTATATTATCTCATTCTAGAAGACAGCATCTCTGGTCTTCATCACCTCATCATAGGTAAGCGGATCTGCTTCTACATGATAGGTGACGAAGTCATCTCCGAAGCTCTTCGGCCTCCTTGCTTGCTTCGTCGATGGCTCAGCGAGTTCTGGTTCAATTGTTGTTTCTCCACCAACAACTTCATCTTAGACTACTGGATCATATGAGATCTCAGTCTCATTTGTACCTACATCATTCTCCGAAATATTTGGAAGAAAAATGTTTTTATGTCTTACAAATTTGTCTTCAAAGTATTCAGCATCGCGAGATTCTATGATATAATTTGACTCAATTATATCAAGAAATCTCCGAGCATCACTCTTATCGGCATAACCCAAGAAGATCGCCTTCGTAGTCCTTGTCCCCAGCTTCTGAATCTTCAGATCTGGGAGCTTCACATAAGCCAAACACCCCCACACTCGAATGACATTCAAGTTAGGTCTGACTTTGAACCAGAGTTCATGAGGAGTTATGTCAGAAGTTGCATAAGGCATTCTATTCAGAATGAAAGTGGTCGTTAATGCAGCTTCTCCCCAGTAGCATTTTGAAAGACCTGCAGTTAGCAGTATTGAGTTCATCATTTTTGTCAACGTTTGGTTCTTCCTCTCTGCTACTCCGTTAGATTGAGGAGAATATGGAGTAGTAGTCTCACAGATGATTTCATGTTCTTTGCAGAACGATACGAATTCATGAGACCGATATTCTTCGCCTCGATCGCTTCTCAATCTCTTGAGTTGTTGTCCAGTTTGCCGTTCAGCTTTGGCCCTGAACTCCTTGAACTTCTCGAACGCTTCGTCCTTGGACTTGAGCAAGTAGACGAACGCATACTTAGAGAAGTCATCGATAAAGGTTATGAAATACTTTATCTCGACTTTTGTAGAGAATTATTTGAAGTCACAGATATCAGAGTGTACAAACTCCAGAAGATCTGTACTTCGATTGACCCGATGAAAGAGTTTTTTAGTGATGCACATACTTCAAACTTCTCTACCTTACCCCCACATTTGGAGATAAGTCCTAGACTAGACATTTTGTTTATTCTTTTACAATGAACATGTCCTAGCCTATTATGCCACAACTCAAGAGAATAATCATAAAGAGCGATTGAATTGATTTCATTAGACTGGTTTACAAGCTGAATTTTAAAAATCCCTTCGGTTTGATAAGCCTTTCCAAAGTATGTTCCCTTCTTGGACATCACCATCTGACCAGCATTAATGTCCATCCTCAAGCCTGCGTTGCTAAGCAGACTCCCGGAGATCAAGTTCTTGGCAATCACCGGAACATGCTTTACTTCTTGGAGCGTCAGAGTGTTCCCATAAGTGAGTTTCAGCTCCACAGTCCCGATCCCCAGAACTTTAGCTTGGACCTGGTTCGCCATGACAACCTTCTCAGAAGTTGGATGGTACGTGACGAACCATTCCCTCCCAGAATAGACATGGCAAGTCGCACTGGTATCTATCCATCAGTCAGAGTCAGCCCCAACAGTTGTGACCTGAGCGATCATAGCAACGAGGTTAGAGACCAAAAAAACCTTACTAGGCTCATATTTCTCTGATTGTTTGGACTTGGATCTGCATTCACTTTTGTAGTGGCCTTTCTTGCCACAATTGAAGCAAGTCAAGTGGGACTTAGACTTCTGTTGCTTGAATGAAGGACCCTTCACTTTCAGATTAGTGAAATCCTTCTTTTTGTGATGAGAAGCCACCTGCTTCCCCTTGGGCTCTCTCGTCTGCACCAGATTGGCCTTGGCCAACTGTTTGGACAGAGTGTCCATCTTCTGTTGAGAACGCATCTCGTCCTCAATATGGATCTCTTGAAGGAGATCTTCCAAGCTGATATCCAGCTTCTTCCGGTGTATTTTTTGCATAGAATGTACTCCATCCTGCGGGAAGTTTAGAGACAATCCCTCCAACGACAAACTTGTCGACGAGGGGCATTTTCTCATCTTCTAGCTTCTGGCGCAACTTCAAGAACTCTTTTATCTGAGGCAGCATTGCCTTCTCGTCTTCGAAGAGCCACTTGTGGTACTTTTCGACGATAAAGATTTTCGATCTATTGTCGTCATCTTCATACAGCTTTTCCAAGGACTCCCAGATATCCCTGGCAGAAGGATTCTTGGAGTATGACTCTGCCAGGGAGTCCTCCATTGCATTCAAAATCAATATCCTATAAAGACTATTGTCCCTTCTCCATTTGGTCAATTTGACTTGTGTAGCAGCAATGGCATCTGCTGTACCACCTTCTGGAGTCGTTGGGCCTTTTGGAATCGTTGGTTCAGTCTTAATCAACACATGATCGACGTCCACCAGTTGTAGATTTAGTGTGATTTTTCTCTTCCATATTTGAAAGTGTTCTCCGTCAAACTTTTCCAGTTTGTTAAAGCTGGTATCGAGGAGAGAGGCACGATTATTTTCCATTGTGCTGGTCTAGCTTTGAGATTGTTAGAACCAGGGCACAATTTTTCATTGGAAAACTGAATGAAACAGTTGTAAGAACAACGTTCCAACGCAACACTGCAAGGAAGGTGCGTAACAGAGATCCTTAAAGGATTCTGGAAAACGAAGATCTAAGAAGATTTCGTAAACGTAGCAATCGATAGCAGTGCTTCTAAGAAGAAGTTGCTGGCCAAATTGCTAAAAGCAGCAGTGAAGGTGACAGGCAAAAGATGGAAGGTGGTGGCCTGCTGGGGTATCAAAAATACCAGTGCTCAAAGCTAGATCTGCCCACACGGTCAGCTTCCAGGAACCAACAACTTTGAATGAACTCTGGAACGCTCTGGAAAAATTGCTCTAAGACGGACTGTTCGAAATGATGACGAACTTCGGTTGCACGAGGAAGGACATGGTGCGCAGCAGCTTTCTCTTCTCTCTTGATGAATTTCTGAAGTCTTAGAAGTATATCTAGATAGAAAAGAGGCTCTGAATATGTAGCTACTGATGTAACTGTCCAGATTCGAAATGTATGCCACGACATAATGTCAGATCCACAAATCCAGGATCAGTTACGAATCAGTCAGAACGTGGAAAGCCACGAACTGCACGAGTTGCGCCAATTTTACGAGCTGTGCGCGCGCCTTTAGCGTATACTGCGCGTACTGCACGCACTGCGCACGCGGTGCGCACTATGCGTCTTGCGACGAGCTGACGTGCTAAGTGCAAAGTACGCCAACAAAATGCCACATTATGCCTCATGAGCCCATGAGCCCGAGTCCGTGTCCGAGTCCGTGTCCGTGTCCGAGTTTGAGTCCGAGTCGCTAAGCCCCTACGGGGCTTAGCCCCAATAGAAATTAATTTCACAAGAGCAAAAAGCATGAATACTTTTCTTGGAGCCTTATCCTTATCTCTTAGTAAAATCATCCACATGGTTCCCTCCTTAGGGTCACCACCCCATGTGTATATCCCAACAACACATACTCATATATATGTTGAGATAACTCATGGTGCTTTTCCAATGTGGGACTAAACTTTACAAAGCATGTTGAGAGCAAGCTCTCTTCATGTCAAGGAGCAAGAGCACCAACAATCCCCCACATATCTCACCATATATATGTGTCTAGGGTTGAGCGTTCACCACAGTAACTGTCCATTTTGTTTTAGGATAGATGTCGCTGACGACTTGAATCTTCCCGCATGGATTGAATGACAATGTGATACAAGAGTGGACTATGCCTTGAATTCTGCACCACAATTATAATTCTTCCCACTCACAAAGTGTAGTTACATGTGCTTCTGGCTGCACATTAAAGGCCCTGTGCCAGACTGGTTTCAGTGTATAATTTTGGGCGTCTACAAGATTACCCACAAAAGACGGTCTGATATATCTTTCCATACACTATAGGTAAGTTCTTTATTAAAGAGACATGGCATGAGGCCTTGCGCTTCCTTGCGGTGCTACGCCGCTATGACATAGCCTAAAGCCGAGGCATTACTCCTATCTGGGAACCTCATCGTAGTGTCATACTACTGCAGCATGAGGTCTGAGCCTCTTTGTAGTGCCATTCTACCCAGCATGAAGCCTAAGGCTTCCTTGCGGTGTTACGCCGCAACGACATGGCTTGCAAGGCCGAGACTTTACCCCTACCCGGGTACCTTATCGTGGTATCGTACCACTATAATATGGGATCACTCTCTCCTTTGTAGTGCTGTCTACAACTCTTTAATTTCATTATACAGCATTAGGCTACTTGCCTATTTGCGGTGCTACGTCGCTATGACTTGGCTTGCAAAGCCGAGGCATTACCTCTACCTGGGAACCTCATAGTGGAGTCATCCTACTGTAGCATAGAGTTTTACTCCTTGTAGTGCTGTGCTACCGTGCTTCCTGTAAAGCACACTAGGCATTCACTCTGCCTGAGAACTTATTAAGGCATTTAAGCCACCCTCAACACAGGATCCGTTTTCTGCAGAAAATACATAGTAGACAACAGTGGTTATGGGTTTGTAATCCTTCCATGTTCCCAAGCACAAGTACCCACTGTTAGCTGATACTTTTCCAGTCAGTGGTCCTCCCTTGAACCAAAAGTTAGACGTCCAGTAGATTTCTCTTTGAACTAATAACATAAAACTTTATGGTAGGATTACAAAAACATACTATCAGAATACCTTCAAGCCCATCTTTCCTGCTGTGTCTTCAACCAGCTGATGCTTGAGGCCCTTCGTGAACGGATCCGCCATGTCCTTCTGACTCCAAACATCGATTACTGCAATGACACCTCTTTTGATGAGATCATTCACTGCCCTGTGCTTTAACCGCACAGTTCTCTTCTTTCCGTTGAAGAGATCATTTGACGCCACTGCCGTAGTTGCCTGGTTGTCGCAGTATATCGAAATTATCGGTATCTGTGCTCCAACCACTGGAAGATCATGCATGAGCTTCCGAAGCCACTCTGCTTCATCTGCTACGGTATCAAGTGCAAAGAATTCAGATTCCATAGAATACCGTGAGAGCATAGTCTGCTTCTTCGACTTCTTCGAGATAGCAGCTCCACCCATTGAGAAAATAAATCCACCAGTGGACCTTTCGCTCTCCAACTCTGAGCACCAGCTGGCATCACTGAATCCTTCTACTACAGGTGGCTCTCCGCTTATGTCTGAGTCTTCTTGAGATATCTCATAACACGCTTCACAGCTTTCCAGTGCTCAACGCCTGGATTGCTAGTGAATCGACTCAGCATTCCCACAGCGAAAGCTATGTCAGGCCTAGAGGCAGTAGTAGTGTACATCAAACTCCCGATGATGCTAGCGTACTCCAATTGCCTGACGCTTTTCTTCGAGTTTGGCTCTGGCTTCTGATCACTTCGGTATGGCGTATCAATTATAGGAAGATCATGATACCCGTATCGAGTGAGCATCTTCTCTTTGTAATGAGATTGTGACAGTGCCAATCCAGTGTCTGTCCAGATGATCTTGAGTCCCAAGATAACATCAGCATCCCCCAAGTCCTTCTTACTGAACTTTGTCGAGAGGAACTTCTTTGTCTCAGTGACACAGCTTATATCCGTACCTAGGATTAGCATGTCGTCCACGTACAGATAAACGATGACTCCTCTTCCGTCAGCAAATTTAGTATAGACACACTTGTCTGTTTCGCTGACCCTGTAGCCGTTTGACCTTAGAACTTTGTCAAACTTCTCATGCCACATTTTAGGAGCTTGCTTTAAGCCGTATAGAGATTTTACCAACTTGCAGACTTTGTCTTCTAGTCCTCTGACGATAAATCCTTCTGGCTGTTGCATATAAATTTCTTCGGTCAGCTCGCCGTTCAGGAATGCTGTTTTCACATCCATTTGGTGTATTACCGGTTTGTGTATTGCCGCAAGGACAATTAACAATCTGATGGTTGTCATCCGTGCTACTGGAGCATATGTGTCAAAGTAGTCGATCCCCTGCTTCTGAGAAAACCCCTTGGCCACTAGCCTGGCCTTGAACTTGTCAATGGTTCCATCAGCTTTCATCTTCTTCTTGACGATCCACTTGCATCCGATGAGTTTTGCTCCTTTGGCTAAATCAACTAACACCCATGTGTTATTGGAGGTAATTGAGTCAATTTTATTGTCTATTGCCTCATTTCAGAAGACAACATCTCT
Organism: Iris pallida; assembly: GCA_029216955.1. Lineage (NCBI taxonomy): Eukaryota > Viridiplantae > Streptophyta > Magnoliopsida > Asparagales > Iridaceae > Iris > Iris pallida. The sequence goes on from JANAVB010002400.1 coordinate 1,018,469, forward strand.
GGTCTTCATCGCCTCATTATAGGTAAGCGGATATGCTTCCACATGATAGGTGACGAAGTCATCTCCGAAGCTCTTCGGCCTCCTTGCTCGCTTCGTCGACGGTTCAGCGAGTTCTGGTTTAATTGTTGTTTCTCCACCAACAACTTCATATTGGACTACTGGCTTATATGAGATCTCACTCTCATTTGCACCTACATCATTCTCCGAAATATCTGGAAGAATAATATTTTTATGTCTTGCAAACTTGTCTTCAAAGTATTCAGCATCGCGAGATTCGATGATATGATTTGACTCAATATCAAGAAATCTCCGAGCATCACTCTTATCGGCATAACCCAAGAAGATCGCCTTCGTAGTCCTTGTCCCCAGCTTCTGAATCTTCAGATCTGGAAGCTTCACATAAGCCAGACACCCCCACACTCGAATGACATTCAAGTTAGGTCTGACTTTGATCCAGAGTTCATGAGGAGTTATGTCAGAAGTTGCATAAGGCACTCTATTCAGAATGAAAGTGGCCGTTAATGCAGCTTCTCCTCAGTAGCATTTTGAAAGACCTGTAGTTAACAGTATTGAGTTCATCATTTTTGTCAACGTTTGGTTCTTCCTCTCTGCTACTCCGTTAGATTGAGGAGAATATGGAGTAGTAGTCTCACAGATGATTCCATGTTCTTTGCAGAACGATGCGAATTCATGAGACCGATATTCTTCGCCTCGATCGCTTCTCAATCTCTTGAGTTGTTGTCCAGTTTGCCGTTCAGCTTCGGCCTTGAACTCCTTGAACTTCTCGAACGCTTCGTCCTTGGACTTGAGCAAGTAGACGAACGCGTACTTAGAGAAGTCATCGATAAAGGTTATGAAATACTTTATCCCGACTTTTGTAGAGAATTGTTTGAAGTCACAGATATTGTCATGCCCCGACCCGGAATCCCCCGAATCATCGTCCTCGCAGGGGGCGTGATGCCGCACGAGACTGGAGTTGTGCTTGTGCAAGACAAGATGACAAGTTCTCAAATGGTTATCTTTTGATTCGATATTAACAACGATAGAAAAACATATTATACGAAACAATTCTTTTTATTGATATTCGAAACTGAGATTACAAAGGCTTTCGATAGCCTAACAATATACGCCAGATTGGCTACAACACTCAGGTTCTCTCTAGCCCATAAAGGATTTCACCGTTCCATACATCATGTCTTCTATATCTCGGTCATATCAATCCTGTTTCATAGTCCGAGCGTCAATGCGATCGCACGCTTCAGTACGCTTCGGCATTCCAAGCCTCAACACGTTCAAGCAACATTTTGCTGTGAGCCATCCTTTCCCTGCACCCTGCATGAAGCTGGTGGGGGATCAGTACGTTCGTCCTCGCATGTACTGATGCAAAGATCTTCTTTCCAAACCGACATTGAAGTATTTATGTTGAATCATGCAACTTAGCTTATGATCTTGCTATGTTCTCCTTAGGGTCAATTTTATGGCATATTCGAAAGCGTAAAGCATGTTAGCATGGCAAGCATGTTATTCAAATTAAAATAGGCAAGCAAGAAAGCAATCTCGTGTTTGATTCTTGGCGCGACTTCTTACCAAGTCGACGCACTCGCCCTTGCACCGATGCAAGGTGAATGCGCCCATTCCTTCCATGTCATGTTATGAGTGTATCTCTAAGCAGGATTTATATGTGCAAAACGCATACGCGCCTACACCTTCAACCCATTGTTCCTTAGCTATATGAGGGCCGTTGGCGTATCCGCGCCGGAATGGACTAAAGAAGTTCCTTTCTTTTCTCTCCTTCTTTTCTCGATATTGGTCGGGCTGTCCGGCGTTTAACGGGTGGATTGCGGTCCCAACAACCGAAACGTTTCCGCTGCATACCATCATTTGCGGCTTTTCCTATATATATGACGAGTGCTACTCGTTTAAGTATGTGCGCCTACAAAGATTATTCGAATCCCTCCTAGGCCAAGCGGTTCCGGGGCGCTCCGGCATTTAACCGTTTGGGGGAAATACTCGTGCACGAGTCATTATCACATTAGTCTCAAGTCCATCCCATTCGACCATGCAACGCCCTTATTACTCAAGCAGTCAAATTCAAACAACCAAACATAGTCTTGAGTCCGAGACTCAGACTTTATCATATCGTATTTTTTCTGTTAACTTTCTGTGTTCTTGTGTTTCTTACTTCGTTTTGATGATTCAATGGCATCATGTCTCAACTGTATTCTTTCGTAACGAAGCCATCTTTTATTATCCCGTGCACGTAGGCACGTTTCAACCGTATTCCCATGTTCTATAACTTAGCGTTCAATGTTCGGGGCTTGCACGCTAGGACGTGTAGGAACCCTAGAGGGGGTGAATAGGGTCAAGCTAACTAATCAAGCACTTAGCACAAGCTAATGGGCAATTTAAAAAAAATAAGTGCAAGAGAAGAAGCAATAACAATACCGACACACGATATATCCTGGTATCCTCCCAAGAGGCACTCCAGTCCCGGAACTCTCTCCGGCTTTAATCCACTATTTGAGTAAATAGTTACACACGAGTTTGGATCCGAAGAACTCGCCAACTTCTTACATAAGAGCTTTAATCCGAAGGCCTCTCCGACTTCAACCGAGAGTTTGGATACGAAGACTCTCCAACTTCAACCGAGAGTTTGGATACGAAGACTCTCCAAGTTCAACCGAGAGTTTGGATACGAAGACTCTCCAATTTCAACCTTTCACAATAGGTTTTGATCTCCTTATACAATAAGATGAAGATCTTACTTTTCAACTAAATAACTCTAACACAATTTGTGGATGGCAAATGAAAGCTTTGTAGAGTTGTTTGTAGATAGGCTTTGGTGGTTTAGAAATTTTTAGGCTCAAATCATCAACCTTGAATGAAGGGGTTCAAGGCTATTTATAACCAAAGCATTGAAAAGAGCCAAAGGCAACTTTTCAGTCAGCGACCGGCATACCGTCGGTATGAGTCGGCATACCGTCGGTATACCGGTCTAGGATTGTAACGGCTCGAAATATAGCCGTTGGGATCATTTAATGCTGGAAATCCGACTGTTGGACTTTCAATGTTACTGAACCGGTATACCGTCGGTATGACGATTTTGTAGACAGAAAATTTTCTGTGAACAAAATCGGTATATCGTCGGTATAGACCGGTATACCGTCGGTATGTCGATTTGCATCCGAAAATGATCCTGGGCTAATTTCTACTCTAGCTTTCGACTTTACCATCTATTTCTTGTGTTTACAATTATTTCTAAGACTCATTACAGACTCCAGATATACTGTAGCAGGTGCAGGCTTCTTCAGAGTCTTGAAATGATGATGGCATGGCATGGCTTCTTTCTTTGATAGATGCTGGTTTTTTTTTCCTTGGCGGCAGCTGTCCAAAGATATCCAGTTTGTAAAAACTGAATACCTTTCGGGGATTATAAGTTTAATGCACATTAGGACTATGCAAAGTTTAAGTATCAATGCTATAGTGATAGCATAAATATTAGTGATATCATAATGATTAAACTTAATTGAATGACCTCAATCAAAAATATAGTTTTGATTTTGGCAACCCGATTAAATTTAAGATAGATAAGCTCATATTACTAATATGTAAACCAATAGGCACATATCACCAAAGGTATAAGTATAAGTAGAAATGCTATAGTGATTGTATGAAAATTAATGATAATAAAATGCTAAACTTAATAGATTAACCATATTCAAAAATATGATACAATCATTGGGCCAACAGGACGCTCGCCTATTGTCTTTCAATGTTCTAGCCTGTCTAACTCGTGCGCAAAGGCACGGTATAGTTCGTGCACTAAGGCACTCGCCAAGTACAGTTATCCTATGTTCTTGCAGCTTGCGCACCGAGGCGCTCGCCTTTGCGATATCCATTGTCCCATAGCGACTCGTGCATTTGATGCATGTTTTATTTTAATTGTACTCACTTAGTGTTCGACTCACACTACGATTTATCTTCGATCGGACCACGCCCGTGGCGTCGTGTCACGCCCCAGAACCAGAATACCGGAGAGCGGGGACAGACATAGCCAGCTACGTATATGAAATGGAATCCATCTCACTATACGGTCACGGCTGTCTAGATACATGAGGGTTTAACTACAAGCCAGCAGTCTCCTAAGGTCATGAACAAGCCTATTGTCTCAATCACAAACAAGCAATAGTAATTACAAGATGTTAGAGCACCAAATATATAATAGCAAGGCGTCCCATACATTACATATTGGATGATCATGAAGCTAGTCGTACAAAATGCCAGGACTAGCAAGAGTTCAGTCATACATGATCAACCCTAGGATCTGTCAATCATGTTACAGCCCGTAGGCAGACAGTAAATAAAGATGCAATCGAGCTAACACGTACTCGCCGGCTAAACGCCTCAAAAGAATAATTTTTACAAATAAGTGGGAGGACAAAAAGAAACCCACTCGTTGCCAGGGTTCCGTCTAGTGGTCACCATCTGGCTGGAAGATCGGTGGATCCTCTGGAGCTGCTCCGATATCTGGCCACACAAAACCAGCTGGATCAGACCCCAGAAAGAGCAAGTGCCACAAAGGAGGCTTCACTTAGAAACTAAAACCAGCATATAGTAAGGAACATTAAAGTTAAATTATCGGAAATAACAACAATAATTGAGTACGAGGGAACCATTCAAGTAGCCAGACTACAACCCTTAAACCAAACAAGGATCGGGGTTGCAATCCTTCACCTGAATGGAAATCCGTCTCAAATACTATGGATAAGGTAATAAGACAATAAACGAAGAGAAGACACAGAACTGCTCCGGGAGCCAGGTTACAACCCTTAAACCAAACAAGGACCGGGGTTGTAACCCTTCGTCTGAACAGAACTGGACTCCTGATCTTTATTGTTAAGGCCATTATAGATAATCATGTTGCTGAAGTAAGATAGAATATGACAAGCATGGCACGGGGTACAAATAAGACAATAACCGAAGGAAAGACACAGAACTGCTCCGGGAGCCAGGTTACAACCCTTAAACCAAACAAGGACCGGGGTTGTAACCCTTCGCCTGAACAGAACTGGTCCCCCGATCGTTATTGTTAAGACAAGCATCAATAATCGTGTCTTGTCACGATCTTGCACAGAATCATGATAAGACTAAGCTGGAATAACTTCATCCAATCAATCACGGCCAATCAAAAGTACGGCTTGATACTTTAACTAGCTAGGGTTATCACAGGCCTAGTTACTAGCAAGATGCAATGAAATTATTTCAACAGCCACAAGCCCTGCAGACCATCCAAGTTATCCAGGTCGAATGTCCATTTATGAAGGATGCACCACATGACTGTGTGCTGGAAGTGTGCCCTACTCGTCGGTAGGCTATAAGTCCACTTAATGCGCCCAGATAACGGGATTGTCTGTAGCTGGGAATCTCTTCATGTCTACTGAATTATTCTAGTTTATTACTCTTAGTTAATTACAGTAGGTATCCCTGACCGTGGTACTCAGGGATCCTATCCTAGACATGATGCAAGACAATACTGGTTTATTGTGCAAACGCAATCATCTACGGTGTCCAGGTTAGTCATTCTTGTCAGGTCATGTCACGTTAGCCGTCGCAACAGCAATTCGAGATAATCATGTCAGGTATGCTTGTCCTGCCATGCTGTGTTCAATTATTATTAACAAACCTATTAAATAAATTCATGATTATCAAGTTCATGACAAAAGGCGTAAGGATATAAAATGGGCGTAAAATATCTAATAAAATATTAATATACATGGCTATAGAAGAGCCAAGCTTAAGGAAAATAAAACCAAAATGACATGCTGACATAAGACCAAGTCAGCCAAGGCCATACGCTCAGTGCAAAAGTCATACGCTCAGGTCAGGCTACGCTCAAGTCAAGCTACGCTCAGGTAAGCCTACGCTCAGGTAAGCCTACGCTCAGGTAAGCGTATGAGGTCCATACGACCCCTTGTCACACAAGTGAGCGTATGCAAGACATACGCTCCAAAAAAGGCAGCGTATGAACTTCATACGACTCATGGCTATCCAAGTGAGCGTATGCAAGTCATACGCTCCAAAAAGGCAGCGTATGGACTCCATACGACTCATGGCTATCCAAGTGAGCGTATGCAAGTCATACGCTCCAAAAAGGCAGCGTATGGACTCCATACGACTCCTTGTCAAGCAAGCGAGCGTATGCGAGTCATACGCTTCCAAAAGGCAGCGTATGGACTCTACTGCACTGCGCTAAAGAGCGCGCATAGCTCAGTGACGCAAGCTAAAAAGCTCATGCACTGCTCACTGTCTTCTCCAAACAGCAGGAACTCCATGGTTGAACCCTAAGCTTCCAAAGTCCATAACTTGGTCAAAACAAGTCCAAATTCAACTTTCCAAAGGTCAAAATTGGGTAGAAGGAAATTCTCTACCACATGGAACCATCAAAACTTGAAAACAAGGGAATTTAATAGATCAAAACCATGAAAATCCGAAAATGACTAAATTCTAGATCTACAAAAATCCAAGCTTCAAAATAGAAAATGACAAGTTCTAATGTGGATTAGAAAGTTGCAAAGAAGAGGTTAGAACAATAAAAATGGTGGGTTTCTTCATGAAGCAAGATTGCACTTGCCTAGGCTAGGGTTTTCTTGGTTGGTGGTGGAGAGTAATGAAGAAGAAAGGAAATAATGAGGAGAGAGAATGGGAAGAGGTTAATAAATGGGGTTGGTTGTGGTAGGTAGGGGGTTCACCCTTGGTTCATGATGAACCAAGGCTAATCAAGCCTAGCCGAACCAACCCAAGCCAACCCAAACCAAGATGAACCATGGCCAATACGAGATAAAATACGTACACGTATTCTTAAATACGTAATACGAACAACAGGCATTACAACTCTACCCACCTTAAAAGAATTCCATCCTAGAAATTTAATTAAGATATTAGAGAGACTAGAACAAGCTATACTAATTACATGCAAACTATAACTAGGCAAGCAATCACTCATTCAAGCAAGGAATCGAAGACATGAGGCATAAGAAAGACATTATACCTCATGAGTCAAACAAGTCGGGATACCGCGATCGGATATCTTCCTCACGCTCCCACGTTTACTCCTCCAAAGAGTGATGACCCCAAGCAACTCGGACTAACTTGATAGTCTTGTTCTTGAGGATCTTCTCTCTTCGGTCCAATATAGACACGGGCCTCTCCTCATACGAAAGGTTGGTACCAACAACCAATTCCGAATGATCCAGGATGTGGCTCGGGTCCGGGATATACCGTCGTAATTGGGATACATGGAACACGTCATGTACCTCGCTTAGCGACGGCGGAAGAGCGAGACGATAGGATACATCTCCTACTCGCTCCAGAATGTCAAACGGCCCTATATACCTAGGACTAAGCTTTCCCCGTACGCCGAAACGAATGACGCCACGGTTGGGCGAAATCCTCAGGAATACATGATCGCCGACCGAAAACTCGAGAGGGCGCCGATGAGAATCGGCCCAATGACGCTGGCGATCTTGGGCAACTCGAAGATGATCTCTGACCCTTCTGACCACTTCAATGGTCTAAGCAATCAATTCTGGACCAAGCATCTGTCTTTCTCCAAAATCATCCCAGGATAGCGGGGATCTGCACTTCCTGCCATACAGCGCCTCGAACGGGGCCATCTGGATACTGGCCTGGAAACTATTGTTGTACGAGAATTCCACCAGGTGCAAGTGATCTTCCCATGAACCACCGAAGTCAAGTGTGCAAGATCGCAACATGTCTTCAAGAGTCTGGATCGTGCGCTCTGACTGACCATCTGTCTGCGGATGATATGCTGAACTGAACTGGAGATGAGTCCCTAAACTCGCCTGCAGGCTACGCCAAAAGTGTGATGTAAATCTGGAATCTTGGTCCGAGGTGATGCTAACTGGCACACCGTGCAATCTGACAATCTGTCTAAGATACATCGCCGCTAGCTGAGCCGTCGACTGACCAACTATGAATGGAAGAAAGTGAGCCACTTTCGTGAGCCGGTCAACTATAACCCAAATAGCATCTCTACCAGCTGGGGATCTAGGTAATCCAGTCACGAAATCCATGGTTACATGCTTCCACTTCCACTCTGGAATCGGTAAAGGCTGAAGCAGTCCTGCCGGTCTCTGATGTTCAGCTTTAACTTGTTGGCAAACCAAACACCGAGAGACAAATCGAGCTATCTCCCGCTTCATGCCATTCTACCAGAAATGCTGCCGGATATCACGGTACATCTTCGTACTGCCTGGATGGATAGAATACTGCAAACTATGAGCTTCTGCCATGACCTCCTGCCGGATATCTCCGCTGGGTACACAAAGACGCTTACCGTGTCGAAGTGTACCATCCTCATGAACGCATAACTCTGGTCTTCGTCCCGTCTCACACTCTGCTCTGAATCGCTGAAGCTTGGAATCTGCCGGCTGCGCCATCCGGATCCTCTCGACTATAGTGGACTGAACTTGCATACTGGCCATCAAGGCCACACTGGAAGGGAGAACAACTTCAATATCCATTTTCTGAAGATCTGCTAACAGCTCTGGTTGCGCTGTTAGGAAATAAGCTCCGGCTCTCCTGCTCAATGCATCCGCAACAACATTGGCCTTTCCAGGATGATACTGCAGGTTGACATCATAATCCACAAGTAGCTCCAGCCATCTCCTCTGACGCATGTTAAGATCTTTCTGGGTAAAAATATATTTCAGGATCTTGTGGTCGGTGAAGATCTCCACCCTATCTCCATACAAATAGTGCCTCCACAACTTGAGTGCAAACACCACTGCTGCCAGCTCCAAGTCATGGGTTGGGTAATTCCTCTCATGATCACGAAGTTGCCGTGATGCATAAGCTATTACCTTCCTATGCTGCATCAGAACACATCCTAAACCTCTGCCTGAAGCGTCACAGTATATCGAAAATCCTCCGGTCCCATCAGGAAGCATGAGAATAGGAGCCGTCATTAAGCCTCACTTCAACTTCTCAAAAGATTCCTGGCACTCTGCTGTCCAAGCAAACTGTGCATCCTTGCGGGTCAACTGGGTCAGCGGCGCCGAGATTCGAGCGAAGTCCGAAATAAATCGCCGGTAGTAGCCGACCAATCCAAGAAAACTACGAACCTCTGCAACTGTGCTGGGCACCGGCCATGACTCAATGGCCACGATCTTCTGGGGATCCACTTCTACTCCTCCTCGAGTGATGATATGACCCAAGTACGAAATGCGATCGAGCCAGAACTCGCATTTACTAAACTTGGCATATAACTGGTGCTCTCTGAGGATCTGAAGAACTATACGGAGATGCTGCTCATGCTCTGCCTCACTCTTGCTGTAGACCAGGATGTCGTCTAGGAATACGATCACAAACTGATCCAAGTAAGGCATGAAAATGCGATTCATGAGGTCCATGAATACTGTCGGTGCATTGGTTGCTCCAAATGGCATAACAAGGAACTCCCAATGCCCGTATCTCGATCTGAAAGCTGTCTTCGGGATGTTCTGCTCTCTGACTCTGATCTGATGATATCCTGAGCGCAAGTCAATCTTCGAGAATACAGCTGCCCCTTTAAGTTGATCAAACAAGTCATCTATCCTCGAAAGAGGGTATCTGTTCTTGATTGTCACTGAGTTCAAGGTACGATAATCAACACATAACCTGGATGTACCATCCTTCTTTTTCACAAGAAGCATCGGGGCTCTCCAAGGCGATCCACTAGCACAAATGAATCCCTTGGTTCTGAGTTCTTCAATCATCTTATACAATATCTCCAACTCTGATGGCGCCATCCTGTAGACTCTCTCTGACACCGGGGCTGTCCCGGGAATCAAGTCTATGGTGAACTCAATCTCCCGCTCCGGAGGCATACCTGGAAGCTCTTCTGGAAAAACATCTGGGAACTCATCCACTATCCTGGGCAATTGAACTGCTGCTACTGCCATCCGCAATACTGGAGGAGAAGGCTCAACCTCGCCTCGAGAGAAAGAAAACTCCGGCTCTCCTGGAATGCTAAAAATAACCCTGCCAATGTGGCAGTCTATCCTAGCATACTGGTCCCTCAACCAATCCATCCCTAAGACTACATCATAATCGGCCATCGAGAATTCTATCAATCTAGCGGAAAACTCTCTACTGCTAACTACGATTCGACACGAGGAAAATACTCTATCGACTCCCACAAGTCCGTTACCAGTGAGTATATTGAGCCTTACTGATAACGACTTGGGCTCCAATCCTATCCGTGTCGCGAATCGTGCAGACATAAATGAATGCGATGCACCAGAATCAAATAAAGCTGAAGCTGGAAAGGTGTTGACGAGAATAGTACCTGCCACTACCTCACCTGGTGTTACTCTTTCTTCTCCCATGGTCAAGGCCAGCACTTGACCATGTCCTCTAGGGGCAGGTCCCCTCTGCTGAAAATTCCTCTGCCTGCTCTGGATCAGGGCTTGGGCCTGAGCATACTGCTGCGGTCTCTGCTGCTGGAATACCTGGGCCTGCGTCAGCAATAGCCTCGGGAGCGGGTACTGCAACTGCTGCTGCTGCTGGACTGGCGCTGGTCCTCTAACTGAAGGACCAGAGAAAGCTGATGAACTCCCCCTGTTCGGGCAGTTCCCAACCCTGTGGTCTGGGGCACCACAAACCAAGAACAATCCCTGTGCTCTGCGATACTCTGATACCACATGCCCTGGCTTCCCGCAGTGTAAACATCCCACTGCGAAAGACTGCTTCTGTTGCTGAGGGTGCGTCGGGGTAGAATGCTGAACCGACGTCACCGAGGCCGCCCGCCTCGGAGTTCCAATAGTTAAACCTCTAGCTGCCGGGGCTGGAGCTGATGATTGGTGCATCTGACAGTGGGACCGCTTCCTATCTTCGATCCTATCCACGATCCGCTGGAAGGTGTACTCATGTCTCCTAGCCGCCCTCAATACTGTATCGAACGTCTGGTGTTCGAACTGCTCAACTGCTAGTAAAATCTCCAAATGCAGCCCCTGCTGGAACCGCTGGGCCCTATCAAACTCGGTTGCTACCAAGGTGGGGGCAAACCTACTGAGTCTAGAAAACTCAGATGCATAACCATCGACTGTTCTACCTCCTTGCTTCAGGTTTGTGAACCTCGTCTGTAGATCGTACCGAGCTACAGCATCAAAATACTTGGTGTGGAATCTCTTCCGGAATACTGTCCAAGCAATGGGTGCCACTAATCCCTCGGCCTGCGACGCCCACCAACTGCGGGCAAGATTTAACAACTGCAGGCGCACTACGGCCACCTTCTCATTTTTTGTAGTCCTGGCTGCTTCTAGAATCACTTCGGTATCCTGAAGCCAAGCATTCGCGGCGATCGTATCTTCGCTGTCGTCGAAGAATGGAGGGTTCAGGCGCTTGAAGCTGTTGGCCACGCTGTTACCCTGATGACCACCCCGGGTCAAAGCATCCGTCACTGCCTGGTGCAAGGCATCTCCACGCCGGTCTTGGAAAGCTATCAAGGTCCTGACGAGTCCTACCAAAGTGCCGTCATTATGTTCTACTGGTTGAACTGGCTGGACTGGTGGCTCTCCGCCAGAAGATACGACTCTAGAGGCTACTCCGGAATGCTGGGCTTGATCTCCAGGTTGCTGCTGGTCCGCGGGAGGTGCTCCGCCTTGCTGGTCAGTAGGACCACGAACAATGCCGCTGAAGAAGACGACATAGGGAACAATAAGGAAGGACCAGGACAGATCAACGATACAAGCATATGATCAGGACAAGAATCCAGGGATTCAGAAGATACGAGCAGAGATCAAGGACGAATACTGATTGAGACATCTATTCGGTAAACCCTCACATATCTTGATTTACAAGACCTGCATGGGCCACCACTTAAACCATGTCACGTCCCAGAACCAGAATACTGGAGAGCGGGGGCAGACATAGCCAGCTACGTATATGAAATGGAATCCATCTCACTATACGGTCACGGCTGTCTAGATACATGAGGGTTTAACTACAAGCCAGCAGTCTCCTAAGGTCATGAACAAGCCTATTGTCTCAATCACAAGCAAGCAATAGTAATTACAAGATGTCAGAGCACCAAATATATAATAGCAAGGCGTCCCATACATTACATATTGGATGATCATGAAGCTAGTCGTACAAAATGCCAGGACTAGCAAGAGTTCAGTCATACATGATCAACCCTAGGATCTGTCAATCATGTTACAGCCCGTAGGCAGACAGTAAATAAAGATGCAATCGAGCTAACACGTGCTCGCCGGCTAAACGCCTCAAAAGAATAATTTTTACAAATAAGTGGGAGGACAAAAAGAAACCCACTCGTTGCCAGGGTTCCGTCTAGTGGTCACCATCTGGCTGGAAGATCGGTGGATCCTCTGGAGCTGCTCCGATATCTGGCCACACAAAACCAGCTGGGTCAGACCCCAGAAAGAGCAAGTGCCACAAAGGAGGCTTCACTTAGAAACTAAAACCAGCATATAGTAAGGAACATTAAAGTTAAATTATCAGAAATAATAACAATAATTGAGTACGAGGGAACCATTCAAGTAGCCAGACTACAATCCTTAAACCAAATAAGGACCGGGGTTGTAATCCTTTACCTGAATGGAAATCCGTCTCAAATACTATGGATAAGATAATAAGACAATAAACGAAGAGAAGACACAGAACTGCTCCGGGAGCCAGGTTACAACCCTTAAACCAAATAAGGACCGGGGTTGTAACCCTTCGCCTGAACAGAACTGGACTCCTGATCTTTATTGTTAAGGCCATTATAGATAATCATGTTGCTGAAGTAAGATAGAATATGACAAGCATGGCACGTGGTACAAATAAGACAATAACCGAAGGAAAGACACAGAACTGCTCTGGGAGCCAGGTTACAACCCTTAAACCAAACAAGGACCGGGGTTGTAACCCTTCGCCTGAACAGAACTGGTCCCCCGATCGTTATTGTTAAGGAAAGCATCAATAATCGTGTCTTGTCACGATCTTGCACAGGATCAGGATAAGACTAAGCTGGAATAACTCCATCTAATCAATCACGGCCAATCAAAAGTACGGCTTGATACTTTAACTAGCTAGGGTTATCACAGGCCTAGTTACTAGCAAGATGCAATGAGATTATTTCAACAGCCACAAGCCCTGCAGACCATCTAAGTTATCCAGGTCGAATGTCCATTTATGAAGGATGCACCACATGACTGTGTGCTGGAAGTGTGCCCTACTCGTCGGTAGGCTACAAGTCCACTTAATGCGCCCAGATAACGGGATTGTCTGTAGCTAGAAATCTCTTCATGTCTACTGAATTATTCTAGTTTATTACTCTTAGTTAATTACAGTAGGTATCCCTGACCGTGGTACTCAGGGATCCTATCCTAGACATGATGCAAGACAATACTGGTTTATTGTGCAAACGCAATCATCCACGGTGTCCAGGTTAGTCATTCTTGTCAGGTCATGTCACGTTAGCCGTCGCAACAGCAATTTGAGATAATCATGTCAGGTATGCTTGTCCTGCCATGCTGTGTTCAATTATTATTAACAAACCTATTAAATAAATTCATGATTATCAAGTTCATGACAAAAGGCGTAAGGATATAAAATGGACGTAAAATATCTAATAAAATATTAATATACAGGGCTATAGAAGAGCCAAGCTTAAGGAAAATAAAACCAAAATGACATGCTGACATAAGACCAAGTCAGCCAAGGCCATACGCTCAGTGCAAAAGTCATACGCTCAGGTCAGGCTACGCTCAAGTCAAGCTACGCTCAGGTAAGCCTACGCTCAGGTAAGCGTATGAGGTCCATACGACCCCTTGTCACACAAGTGAGCGTATGCAAGACATACGCTCCAAAAAAGGCAGCGTATGAACTTCATACGACTCATGGCTATCCAAGTGAGCGTATACAAGTCATACGCTCCAAAAAGGCAGCGTATGGACTCTATACGACTCATGGCTATCCAAGTGAGCGTATGCAAGTCATACGCTCCAAAAAGGCAGCGTATGGACTCCATACGACTCCTTGTCAAGCAAGCGAGCGTATGCGAGTCATACGCTTCCAAAAGGCTGCGTATGGACTCTAATGCGCTGCGCTAAAGAGCGCACACAGCTCAGTGACGCAAGCTAAAAAGCTCGCGCACTGCTCACTGTCTTCTCCAAACAGCAGAAACTCCATGGTTGAACCCTATGCTTCCATAGTCCATAACTTGGTCAAAACAAGTCCAAATCCAACTTTCCAAAGGTCAAAGTTGGGTAGAAGGAAATTCTCTACCACATGGAACCATCAAAACTTGAAAACAAGGGAATTTAATAGATCAAAACCATGAAAATCCAAAAATGACTAAATTCTAGATCTATAAAAATCCAAGCTTCAAAATAGAAAATGACAAGTTCTAATGTGGATTAGAAAGTTGTAAAGAAGAGGTTAGAACAATAAAAATGGTAGGTTTCTTCATGAAGCAAGATTGTACTTGCCTAGGCTAGGGTTTTCTTGGTTGGTGGTAGAGAGTAATGAAGAAGAAAGGAAATAATGAGGAGAGAGAATGGGAAAAGGTTAATAAATGGGGTTGGTTGTGGTAGGTAGGGGGTTCACCCTTGGTTCATGATGAACCAAGGCTAATCAAGCCTAGCTGAACCAACCCAAGCCAACCCAAACTAAGATGAACCATGGCCAATACGAGATAAAATACGTACACGTATTCTTAAATACGTAATACGAACAACAGGCATTACACGTCGATAGGTTAACTTTTAGCATACAATGATATATTTGACTTATCGCATAAAGGAGTAAAAAGAAGTCAATCCTCCTACCTTGAGTCGATACGCCTTCGTCATTTCGCCGAGCCAATACGGCTCGATTTCATAACTTTATTGTACGACCACTCTCCTGACTTAGCCATTCGAGCACTTCGTGCTTCATTGAATTTTACGTTCGATTTGCCTTAGCGTGCCCAAGTCTCAGCCGTCGTTTTGATTTCGCGGACCCCTTACTAAATATGGCAAAAGATCGACCTCTAATATTTTCGCGTCAACGTATAACCTGCACACGAAAACAACTAAAATCAATACTTGCATTGATTCGGACTTGTGCCTTGGTCGATTCGATTTTTTAGAATCTTCAAGCCGATTCAACATACTCATCCTTCGAGGCAATGCGGCGCTTCGCATCCGGTGCTTCGTATCGATTCACTCGATGCATTCTGTGGGATAAGGCAACTCTTCGCATCGACTTAGTTCGATGCGTTGCTCGGAACAACGTAACTCTCATATCGATTCGCATCGATACATTTTATTCGGTCAACGCGACTCGTTGAGTCAACGCTTCAGCGTAATGTGCCATGTGGAGCGAGGCATTACAGAATGTACCACTCAAAACAAGGTTCGTCCTCGAACCAAAACCAACACTCTGACTAAGTGTTTTATAGATCGTTTTACGATCTCGTTCCACCAACGTTGTTCAGTTTCATACTATCTCGCAAGATTTTCATTAACATTTCAAAGTCATCCGTGCAGCTCGATTTGAATTTGTTATACAACTCGATTTGGATCCGTACCTATATTCAAGGCATCCCAAAGATATATGTATTTCGACCAAGCCCAGTCGTAGCAAATTAGAACAAAGCTGACAGGTAAATTTCAATCCTATGCTTGCCATCTCGTACTCTCGATCGGACTTATCCTTAGCAACCGTTCTCGGAATTTTATCGCATACGTATATTCGATATATAGGTGATTCATTCAACAAAGTCACTGCACGCGACGCGATTCAAAAAAATTGCATTTCTCGTTTTACATGTTTCGTATGGACTACCAACTCTATGCGTCACGTCGAGCCATCGTGCATCCGATCGCAACGATCCTTCGCAATGCCTTGCGTTCGAAGTCGCCACTCAACTATTGTCAAAGTCTGTCTATGCAACTTATCTCGATACGATTTCTTTATCAACATTCGGGACTATGCCCGCTAGATGACTTACCTAGCACCGTGCTTAACTTCTCCCAACGCAACTTTAAATTGACATTACACAAAGGCCACAATCTATCCGATACGAAAGTTTATATCAAGGCGATGGTGCTCAAGGCAACGATCGCATTGATACGAAGGTCTTTACGATACACCTTACGTTCGATTCCTATCGAGTAGGAAATTCACTAGCCAAATTCCCGACTTATCCGTCTCGCAACATCGAATGTAAGTTTTGATTCATGCAAGCTCAATTGCAAGGTGAATCTGAATCTAACGACATAACTCATAAGTCATTCCCTTATCGTTCTCTCTTGTGCATAGCACGATTCTCGCACTCGCCTATCCGAATCACCAAGTTCATTGGTGAATTTCAACTTCGACCGTCGATCAACATAACCATTCAAGTAATCATCCGACGAATACTCAAAATCTAACTATGTCATTCTCAATCGAAAGCTATTCCAACAATTCTCGATCGCCTAGACTTATCATCAACATGCACCGTGTTATATTTGTTATCGGTGCAATCTCATATGCGATATCTCATGGGTCATCTTACGGTCTGCAGCATTCAATTTGATTTGGCGGTCAAGTCTTCTAGGGTCAGCTGCCTCGAAGCTACGTTCGATAATTGTGGATCATTAACGAAGGACAGTTTACTACGAACCATGCTATATCTTATTTTGGAGCCAACTCACGTTCCGACGATTCTACGCGACTATCCAATTTCAGACAAAACCGTTTCTATCGGTGCAACTGATGCGCAACTATCCTCCGAGTAAAGTCATGCACGGCCGTCGATGATTCCGTAATTTACGAAATATCTACTCGTATCGAGTTCGAGTCTATCTTATTCGCGGTCGACACACGAGATGCTATACGCATCGAACAATCGTCGATGACTTATAGTCTCATCTTGATTAATCACAAAGTTCATGATCAACCAGTTCGTTTCATTCTCGTATTGTTATTTACAAAACTTTGATAGCGCAAGGCGAACTCTATTTTGTATTCCCATATCGTGCTTACGTTTTCTTACGTATCGATCTCGATACGTCGTATCCATTTCAATAACGTAAGGGTCAACTTTGAATCCGTTTCAACGTAGACAACTTGCATTGCATATGTCCAAGTTTGTAACAAACTTTTTCATACGCATCAACTCATTTTCCGATTTGCCGCATCCCGCTATACTTTGATCGCGTAACTGAGTTACCGATTATCCAACATCGAACCCTCAAGTCATACGATCTCGCCCTCTCAGTTTCGCATGTTTTTCAGTCGTACTCAAATGAATTTCGCTGTAACGTAACCAACTATTTCTTAGGCACGATTACTCACGTCAACCAACTCTTCACCGTCGCACGTCGTGTGATTTGATTACAATTCGCATCGTCCAATATTTCTATCGAAATCGTAAGTCGTGCGATTCGATTCGTCTCGCCCAATATTTCTATTGAGATCGCAAGTCGTGCGATTCGATTCGCCTAGCCGAACATTTCTATCGAGATCGCAAGTCGTGCGATTCAATTCGCCTCGCCCAATATTTCTATCGAGATCGCAAGTCGTACGATTCGATTCGCCTAGCCGAACATTTCTATCGAGATCGCAAGTCGTGCGATTCGATTCGCCTCGTCCAATATTTCTATCGAGATCACAAGTTGTGCGACTCATTCGTAAGCTCGAGTTTTCCTTTTCCGTCGGTTCGATTATTAATTCAAGGCATAATTGTGCCGCTAGTCTCGGTCGTCCGACCGACTTATCATTCTCGTCCGACGTATCGTTCATTGATACGAGTCTCGTCTTATCGTCCCAACCAATTTTCGAAGAGCACTTGCATCAACATACCGTCATACAAATTTTCAATCGAGTCTCGGTACTTCCCCGTCCGTTGTGGACAAATCTTCCGCAATTCTCACAATGCGTCGATGTAATGCATCGCACAAGTGGTATACATATACCACTTAGAATCGAGTCATTCATCGCCTACGTGGTATATCATATACCACTCGAAACTCAAGTCATTTCCCTCGTATTATACTTAGTATAAACCAACGATCTCTTCCGACTTTTTTCTCAGTGATCGTGCTTGATCACAATCGTAACTTTGATTCTATGAAAATCTGACACAACTCGGTCAATATTCTCGTTTGCCAACATAAGTTTGGTGTGCAATCGACGATTCGTTCTATCGATTTACGATTTCAATTCCTTTACGTTGCATCTCGTACAACAATTTATTTCTAATTTCCTTTGTACTTCGTGCAATGATTAATTTGATATGCGTTGCACCACGTGCAATAATTTTACTTTCAACATGCATTGCACATCGTACAACGATTTATTCTCGACTTTCCAAGTCAATACCCAAATCCGTTCAACATATTCGGTATTGGCTTATCACTTTCATTTTAACGTATATTCACATTAACTCGTTGCACTTCGTACATCATTTTTATTTCTCATTCAACATGTTACATTACAACAATATTTCAAATCGTATTTCACAATTTGTTGCGCTTGCAGCAACTAACATTTTTACGACTCGTTGCATTCCATGCAATATACCCTTCGCGACTTTCTTAGCAAACATTATGTAATTTCCAAAACACATGCGACAAAATTACACGATTTATATTAGACTTATTGTATGGAACATCCAGTGTGGCATCGAGTAGAGTCAAGAGTGATTTCAAGTGGTGGTGGACAACTTTTAGAATTGTAATGAAGCGAGCGTCCAGAGGAAATTGAGCCTAGAGTTCTGATACCAATTTGTCACGCCCCGACCCAGAATCACCCGAATCATCGTCTTCGCAGGGGACGTGATGTCGTACGAGCCTGGAGTTGCGCTCGTGCAAGGCAAGATGACAAGTTCTCAAATGGTTATCTTTTGATTCGATATTAACAACGATAGGAAAACAGAGTATACAAAACAATTCTCTTTATTGATATTCGAAACTGAGATTACAAAGGCTTTCGATAGCCTAAAAATATATGCCAGATTGGCTACAACACTCAGGTTCTCTCTTGCCCACAAAGGATTTCACCGTTCCATACATCATGCCTTCTATATCTCGGCCGCATTAATCCTGTTGCATAGTCCGAGCGTCAATGCGATCGCACGCTTCAATACGCTTCGGCATTCCAAGCCTCAACGCGTTCAAGCAACGCTTTGCTGCGAGCCATCCATTTCCTGCACCCTGCATGAAGCTGGTGGGGGATCAGTATGTTCGTTCTCGCATGTACTGATGCAAAGATCTTCTTTCCAAACCGACATTGTATATGGAACATCCAGTACGACATTGAGTAGAGTCAAGAGTGATTTCAAGTGGTGGTGGGCAACTTTTAGAATTGTAATGAAGCGAGCGTCCAGAGGAAATTGAGCCTAGAGTTCTGATACCAATTTGTCACGTCCCGACCCAGAATCACCCGAATCATCATCTTCACAGGGGACGTGCTGCCGCACGAGCCTGGAGTTGTGCTCGTGCAAGGCAAGATGACAAGTTCTCAAATGGTTATCTTTTGATTCGATATTAACAACGATAGGAAAACAGAGTATACGAAATAATTCTCTTTATTGATATTCGAAACTGAGATTACAAAGACTTTCGATAGCCTAAAAATATATGCCAGATTGGCTACAACACTCAGGTTCTCTCTTGTCCACAAAGGATTTCACCGTTCCATACATCATGCCTTCTATATCTCGGCCGCATTAATCCTGTTGCATAGTCCGAGCGTCAATGCGATCGCATGCTTCAATATGCTTCGGCATTCCAAGCCTCAACGCGTTCAAGCAACGCTTTGCTGCGAGCCATCCATTCCCTGTACCCTGCATGAAGCTGGTGGGGGATCAGTACGTTCGTTCTCGCATGTACTGATGCAAAGATCTTCTTTCCAAATCGACATTGTAGTATTTATGTTGAATCATGCAACTTAGCTTATGATCTTGCTATGTTCTCCTTAGGGTCAATTTTATGGCATTTTCGAAAGCGTAAAGCATGTTAGCATGGCAAGCATGTTATTCGAATTGAAATAGGCAAGCAAGCAAGCAATCTTGTGTTTGATTCGTGGCGCAACTTCTTACCAAGTTGACGCACTCGTCCTTGCACCGACACAAGGTGAATGCACCCATTCCTTTCCTGTCATGTTATAAGTGCATCTCTAAGCAGGATTTATATGTGCGGAACGCATACACGCCTACACTTTCAACCCATCATTCCTTAGCTATATGAGGGCCGTTGGCGTATCCATGCCGGAATGGACTAAAGGAGTTCCTTTCTTTTCTCTCCTTCTTTTCTCAATATTGGTCGGGCTGCCCGGCGTTTAACGGGTGGGTTGCGGTCCTAACAATCGAAATGTTCCCGCTGCATACCATCATTTGCAGCTTTTTCTATCTATAAGACGAGTGCTACTCGTTTAAGGATGTGCGCCTACAAAGATTATTCGAATCCCTCCTAGGCCAAGCGGTTCCGGGACGCTCCGGCATTTAACCGTTTGGGGGAAACACTCGTGCACGAGTCATTATCACATTAATCTCAAGTCTATCCCATTCGACCATGCAACGCCCTTATTACTCAAGCAGTCAAATTCAAACAACTAAATATAGTCTTGAGTTCGAGACTCAGACTTTACCATCTCGTATTTCTTTCGTTAACTTTCTGTGTTCTTACGTTTCTTACTTCGTTTCGATGATTCAATGGCATCATGCCTCAACTGTATTCTTTCGTAACGAAGCCATCTTTTATTATCCCGTACATGTAGGCACGTTTCGACCGTATTTCCATGTTCTATAACTTAGTGTACAATATTTGCGGCTTGCGCGCTAGGGCACTCGCCTATTATCTTTCAATGTTCTAGTCTTTCTAATTCGTACGCAAAGACACGGTATGGTTCGTGCACTAAGGCACTCACCGAGTACAATTATTCCATGTGCTTGCGGCTTGCGCATCGAGGCGCTCGCCTTTGCGATATCCAATGTCCCATAGCGACTCGTACATTTGATGCACATTTTATTTCAATTGTACTAACTTAGTGTTCGACTCACACTATGATTTATCTTCGATCGAACCACGTCCGTGGCGTCGATAGATTAACTTTTGGCATACAATGATATATTTGACTTATCACATGAAGGAGTAAAAAGAAGTCAATCCTTCCACCTTGAGTCTATACGCCTTCGTCGTTTCGCCGAGCCGATGCGGCTCGATTTCATAACTTTGTTGTACGGCCACTCTCATGACTTAGCCATTCGAGTACTACGGGCTTTATTGAATTTTACGTCTGATTTGCCTTAGCGTGCCCAAGTTTCAGCCCGTCGTAAGACGTCGATTTGATTTCGCGGACCCCTTACTAAATATGGCAAAAGATCGACCTCTAATATTTTCGTGTCAACGTATAACCTGCACACGAAAACAACTAAAATCAATACTTGCATCGATTCGGACATGCGCCTTGGTCGATTCGATTTCTTAGAATCTTCGAGCCGATTCAACGCAATCATCCTTCGGGACAACGCGGCGCTTCGCATCCGGTGCTTCGCATCGATTCACTCGATGCATTCTTTGGAACAAGGCAACTTTTTGCATCGACTTAGTTCAATGCGTTGCTCGGAACAACGTAACTCTCGTATCGATTCATATCGATACATTTTATTCGGTCAACGTGACTCGTTGAGTCAACGCTTCAGCGTAATACGCTGTGCGGAGTGGGACATTACAGATATCAGAGTGTACTAACTCCAGAAGATCTGTGCTTTTATTGACCCGATGAAAGGGTTTTCTAGTGATCTTTGTCTGAGCACATACTTCTAGTGATCTTGGCTTGTGATTAATATAGCTTGTCCTCGTCTCTCTAGCCTCTTAATTAAATTTCGAGGACGAAATTCTTTTAAGGTGGGTAGAGTTGTAATACCTGTGGTTCGTATTACGTATTTTTGGAATACGTGTACGTATTTTATCTTGTATTGTATGATTCCTTGCTTAGCTTTTCTTCATGGCTTGGTCTATTCTTGGGTTGGTTCGGCTTGGCTTGGTTTTACTTTGGTTCATCATGAACCAAGGGTGAACCCCTACCTACCACCACCATTATTATTTATTACCCATTCTCCTTTCTCTCTCCTCATTACTCTCCTTCTTCTCCACCATAACTTCTACATCTACCAGAGAGAGAGAGAGGTCTAGGCAAGTACAACTTGCTTTATGAAGGAACTCTAATTTTATTGTTCCATTCTCTTCTTTACAGCATTCTAGCATACTTTAGTACTTGGCATTTTTACTTTCCATGACCAGATTCTTGTGGATCTAAGTTTATCTTATTTTCGGATTTCTTGGGTTTGATCTACTTAATCTTGTTATTTCTAAGTTTTGATGGTTCCATGTTGTAGAGAATTTTGTTCTGCCCCATTTTGACCTATGGAAGTTCGGATTTGGACTCTGGATGAAGGTTTCATGGAGCTTGGAAGCATGGGTTCATGGTGTTCCTTTTCTCGAAAATTTTGGAGAAGAATAACCGTTCTCTGGCCGCATGACAGTACTTGACCGCATGAACATTCATGCGGCAAGTCGCTGGCCGTATGAGACCCTTGTATTCCAGCCGCATGGACTTGAACCGAGCGCATATACCTGAACTTCTCAGCACCGTATACGACTGTAATTTCCTGGCCGCATAAGTCCTCAGTCCCTTCCAGCCACATGGGGTCCAACTCGCCCTCAGCCGCATAAGCCTACTTCTTTCTTGGCCGCATACAGCCTTTCCCATTGGCCGCATGGAGCTTCGATCCGCGTCAGCCGCATGGACTCGCTTCCCGTCAGCCGCATGTGCACCCATCACTCCTAGCCGCATATGCCACCGTCCTCCCCTGGCCGCATGGGACTTGGTCAGTTCAGCCGCATATGGCTGAGGCTCCTATTCTGCCGCATGCGCTCGTCCATTCCTAGCCGCATGAGGCCCACTCTTTCGCTGGCCGCATGAGACCCGACTTCTTGGGACCGCATGCGCCCTTGCCTTCCTGGCCGCATGGGCTCTAGTGATCTTGAGCCGCAGGGCTCCTCCCTGTGCCTTGCCTTGCTATTTAATTATTATTATTATTATTTCTCTATTATTATTGTCAACTTGTGGTTTGTAACCTCAACATAACTTGGGTCTCCTAATTGAATGCTTGTACTATGATGCCCTGCACATGTACCCTGAACACGACAGTGACCCGTTGTGGTGCACTCTTGACAAGTAACATGACCTGATAGTGGCCCATCGTGGCGCACTCCTGACCAGTAAACCTGACATGATAAATCTTGATAAGCTGTTGCGACGGCTACCTGACATGACATGACCTATATAAATAACCTGGACACCGTGGACGATTGTGCTTGTACAAATAATCCAGTCCTATCTTGCATCATGTCTAGGATGGGACTCCTGAGTACCACGGTCAGGAGTACCTATTGAAATGGACTAAGGCTAATAACTAGATTAATACATTAGTCATAAAGAGATCTCCCAGCTACAGGCAATTCCGTTACCTGGGCGCGCTTGGGATCTGTAGCCTGCCGTCGAGTAGGGGACATTTCCAGTACACTGTTATATGTTGTACCCTTCAAGCTACTTAAGGGTACATGCGTTTCCTGGACGATGTACCCACCTGATTTCAACCCCTAATCTTCGACCTGGGTAACCTGGATGGTCTGCAGGGCTTGTGGCTGTGAAATAATTTTACTGCATCTTGGTAGTAACTAGGTCTATGATAACCCTAGTTAGTTAAATTATCAAGCCGTACTTATTGCTTGGCCGTGATTGTTGAATGGGGAATAATCAGTCTAGTCTTGCCTTGATCCTGTATAAGATTGTTACATGTTCTAATTTTCTTATATTATCTTACTGATAAATGGGAGAAACCAAGTTCGGTTCAGACGAAGGGTTACAATTTCGGTCCTTGTTTGGTTTAAGGATTGTAACCTGGTTATCTGAATGGTTCCATGTTATCTTATCATATATCCTCGTGATGTTATATTTCTTCAGCTTTACTATATTATTATTATCTTCTGTGCTAATTGCTGGTTTTAGTTCCTAAGTGAAGCTTCCTTTGTGGCACTTGCTCTTTCTGGGGTCTGACCAAGCTGGTTTTGTATGGCCAGATTTCGGAGCAGCTCCAGAGGATCTACCGACTTTTCAGCCCGATGGTGGCCACTAGACGTAACCAGGGCAACGAGTGGGTTTATTTTTTGATCTCCCACTTTATTGTAAAAATATTCTTTTGAGGCGTTTAGCCGACGAGCACCTGTTTAGCTCGATTGCACTTACTTACTTTTTGCCTACGGGCTGTAACATGATTGACAGATCCTAGGGTTGATCATGTATGACTAAACTCTTGCTAGTCCTAACATTTTGTAACGACTAGCTTCATGATCAGCTGAATATGTAATATTTGGGATGCCTTATTATTGTATATTTAATGATCATACATCTTGTGACTTTTACCTACTTGTTTGTGATTGAGACACTAGGCTTGTTCATGACCATAGGAGACTGTTGGCTTGTAGTAAACCCTCATGTATCTAGACAGCCGTGACCGTATAGCGAGATGGATTCCATTTCATATACGTAGCTGGCTATGTCTGCCCCCGCTCTCCAGTATTCTGGTTCTGGGACGTGACAACCAGTCAGAGTCAGCCCCCACAGTTGTGACCTGAGCGATCATAGCAACGAGGTTAGAGACCAAAGAAACCTTACTAGGCTCACCTTTCTCTGATTGTTTGGACTTGGATCTGCATTCACTCTTGTAGTGGCCTTTCTTGCCACAATTGAAGCAAGTCACGTGGGACTTGGACTTCTGTTGCTTGAATGAAGGACCCTTTACTTTCAGATTAGTGGAATCCTTCTTTTTGTGATGAGAAGCCACCTGCTTCCCCTTGGGCTCTCTCGTCTGCACCAGATTGGCCTTGGCCAACTGTTTGGACAGAGTGTCCATCTTCTGTTGAGAACGTATCTCGTCCTCAACATGGATCTCTTGAAGGAGATCTTCCAAGCTGATATCCAGCTTCTTCCGGTGCATTCTTGCATATAATGTACTCCATCCTGTAGGAAGTTTAGAGACAATCCCTCCAACGACAAACTTGTCGACGAGGGGCATTTTCTCATCTTCTAGCTTCTGGCGCAGCTTCAAGAACTCTTTTACCTGAGGCAGCATTGCCTTCTCGTCTTCGAAGAGCCACTTGTGGTACTTCTCGACGATAAAGATTTTCGATCTATTGTTGTCATCTTCATACAGCTTTTCCAAGGACTCCCAGATATCCCTGGCAAAAGGATTCTTGGAGTATGACTCTGCCAGGGAGTCCTCCATTGCATTCAGAATCAATAGCCTACAAAGACTATTGTCCCTTCTCCATTTGGTCAATTTGACTTGTACAGCAGTAATGGCATCTGTTGTACCACCTTCTGGAGTCGTCGGTCCTTCTGGAATCGTTGGTCCAGTCTTAATCAACACATGATCGACGTCCACCAGTTGTAGATTGAGGATGATTTTTCTCTTCCATATTTGAAAGTGTTCTCCGTCGAACTTTTCTAGTTTGTTAAAGCTGATATCGAGGAGAGAGGCCGGCACGATTGTTTTCCATTGCGCTGGTCTAGCTTTGAGATTGTTAGAACCGGGGCACAATTTTTCAATAAAAAACTGAATGAAACAGTTGTAAGAACAACGTTCCAACGCAACACTTCAAGTAAGGTGCGTAACAGAGATCCTTGAAGGATTTTGGAAAACGAAGATCTAAGAAGATTTCGTAAACGTAGCAATCGGTAGTAGTGCTTCTAAGAAGAAGACGCTGGATGAATTGCTAAAAGCAGCAGTGAAGGTGACAGGCGAAAGATGGAAGGTGGTGGCCTGCTGGGGTGTCAAAAATACCAGTGCTCAAAGCTAGATCCGTCCACACGGTCAGCTTCTAGAAACCAGCAAGTTCGAATGAACTCTGGAACGCTCTAAAAAATTGCTCTAAGGCTGACTGCTTGGAACGATGACGGACTTCGGTTGCACGAGGAAGGACACGGTGCGCAGCAGCTTTCTCTTCTCTCTTGGTGAATTTCTGAAGTCTTAGAAGTATATCTAGAGAGAAGTGAGGCTCAGAATATATAGCTACTGATGTAACTGTCCAGATCCGAAATGTGTGCCACGACATAATGTCAGATTCACAAATCCAGGATCAGTTACGAATCAGTCAGAACGTGGAAAGCCACGAACTGCGCGAGTTGCGCGCGCGCCTTTAGCGCATACTGCGCACTCGGCGCGCACTATGCGCCTAGCGACGAGCTGACGTGCTAAGTGCGCTAATAAAATGCCACATTACGCCTCATGAGCCCATGAGCCCGAGTCCGTGTCCGAGTCCATGTCCGAGTCCGAGTCGCTAAGCCCCTACGGGGCTTAGCCCCAATGGAAATTAATTTTCCAAGAGCAAAAAGCATGAATGCTTTTCTTGGAGCCTTATCCTTACCTCTAAGTAAAATCACCCACATGGTTCTCTCCTTAAGGTCACCACCCCATGTGTATATCCCAACAACACATACTCATATATATGTTGAGATAACTCATGGTGCTTTTCCAATGTGGGACTAAACTTTACAAAGCATGTTGAGAGCAAGCTCTCTTTATGTCAAGGAGCAAGAGCACCAACATCTCTGCTGGTTCGACTCCTTACGAGCTTCTTCAATTTTTCGGACGGTGCTCGTAGCTCTCCGTATAAATATGCGTTCATATCCAACAATATTTTATAGTAAATACCAATAGATTTGAAGTATTGACCAACTAAAATATCAGTCAGCTCTCCCCACTTAATGATTAACTGAAATTATCATCCCAAAACCAGTCTCATTGATATTCATAAAGTACATATTACTATACATAGGTTCTAAATTTCTAATGTAACATGTATCACATATATCAACTACCTTATTTATATTACAAATAGAAATTACAATACTCAGTTCATTATTTCATGACTAAAACTCTAACTGTCAGCATATTTGAGTACCATAATGGAACTAAAGCACTTCATAGGAGTACTCTTTAATGTAACATCAGTTCACAACCAACAGGAGAAGGGGAGGGGAAAAAACCCAGAAATCTTTCAAGTTATCAATAATATGTACACTCACTTGTGGCATTGGTATCCATCATAAACTCCATTATCCTTCCAAGTTCATCCCAGTTCCCATCTTTGGTGATCTCGTCAGTACTGTTCATGCTCGGCGCCGCGGCGGCGGCAGCAACGGCGACGGCGACACTTGGGTGCAATGCTGCAGGTATTGGTGCTTGAACTGTAGGATCCCATTGCCCTCCCAAAATCTGGTAATTATTCCTTGCTTCGTAGTAATTAGTAGGACACACATTGTCTCTGGCCTCGGACTCGAAGCTACTAGTGTTCGAACTTGATCCAGCAGGCGCTTGCTTGCCAGTCGATTGCTTCCAGTTTTGAGTGTACTTCTTCATGAAGGAAATGTTCCTCTTGAATATTCTACATATCGTCCAAATTTCCTACAAGCCATCAGCGATATCAAGTTATATATCAAATATAAGGTGTTGGTGAATTGTAGAATGCATAGGAGTACAACTTCAACAAATGTGCGAATGGACCAGCGCTTGTAGCTCAGGTGAAAAACAGTACGGACACCAGACGGACGGGGTCGACACCCCCATTCGTAAGGACGAATAGGTGTGTGTGAAGATATTACTAACCTTTGAAGGGATTTATTTGCAGAATTTTAGAGTAATGCTATTCGTACCTCCAAATTGTCCTTCCAAATCATCCCTCCTTATGTGGCAGCTGACGTGGCATATTAAATATTATGACATATGACGTGACAAATTTAAACCCAAAAAATTAATTACCCAAAAAATTTCATCTTAATATTAACGTTAATATTTTTTTTAAAAAATTACTAGTATTAATATTAATATTAATGTTAATGTTAATGTTAATTTAATGTTAATATTGATATTAATGTAAATGTAAATGTTAATATTAATGTTAATATTGATATTAATTTTATTAATTTTAATGTCAATTTTAAAATTAGTTATGCCAGCTGCCATATCAACATGTCACATCAGCTGTCACATAAGGAGGGATGGCTTGGAGAGGGACAAATAGCATTATTCAGAATTTGATTGATGTCTTCAAATTATTTCACATTTTATGTTGCGGGAACGTACTACACTTGCACTTTGCATGTAACTAAGCTCATCATGTATATATGTTGAGACTTGAGAGGGAATTCTTACAGCCTCCTGAGCGCTGGGGGACCTGGTGTCGTCCTTCTTGGAAGGGAGGCGGAACTCGTGCATCATCCAGTCGGTCTTGGTGCCCTTCCCCGCGCTCCCCCGGTAGTAGACGAGGGACTTCTTCAGGCCGATGCAGTCGTCGTCCGAGTCGTCGCCCGCGGGGTATATCGGCCTGTCGATGCCCGTGGCCTTCCAGAACCCGGAGCCGGTGACCCTGTTGGGCCTTATGCTGTTCCGGTACTTCCTCCCCCTCAGGCAGAAGAAGTACCATTCCTTCTCGTGGCCTCCGACAGTGCAAACCTCTACTCTCCATCAACAAACACACAAAAGAAATTAGTATGACAATCAAGAATTTGAGGATGAATTTTCGGTGTGATGTGATCGACCAACTTCTCTTCTTATATATGTTTCTTACTAATTCAATGCTTGTGAATCAAGCATCATGTTTAAATATCACCCGTGACTCGATCGACTGATGTTCTGCCACACAGTCAGGGTCCCGGTAACCACAAGGGTCACTCGAATTCAACATGTTCTCCTATAGTATTGATCAAGTTTATCACTTAATTTTAGGGTTCTTCGAGCTCATTCAAAAGATTGGCTAAAATCCCCGAAAAAATCACATAAATGAATTGTGTGAAATAGTGTATTTCCTTACGGAAATTCCTTTTTGACCGCAGGGTGACTGCTCGCACGCCGACTTGTCACCCCCCACTGGCCCTCCCTCAGCACGTCAGACCCACCCTAATTTTTCTGCATCCCCCCTTCCAGTCGAGGGGCGACACGTTGCTCGCGGGCCAGGACTGCGGTCCAAACCTGCCGGCAACGTAGCAGTGTCCATTTCCTTAATGATATATTCAAACAACTTACTTGGAAGATCCCAGGGCTCGTACTTGTAGATATCAATCTGCTTGATGATCTCTATGGAGAGCGGCTTCTTCTCCACCTTCCGCCGGAGATAGAACCCGACTAGCTCTTCGTCCGTCGGATGGAACCGGAAGCCGGGAAGAACCCCCTCCCCCTCCTCCTCCTTCTTCTTCTTCTTCACTTCCTCGTGTTCCACCACCACCTTCTCTCTCTCCTCGCTGATCATCTCCAGCCCAACCATCTTCATGTTGTAAGCTCACATGAAGCTAGCTAAGCTAGCTAGCTATATACAAGTGTTGAAGTGAATGATGTTGAGCTTGAAAGTACCACCATCATTCATAAAATATACATAATAGGAGTCATCAAAGGTTGTGGGCTTTCTTTCGGTTTGGTCCAAGTCGTGGTTCTTGAAGCACACTTTCGTCTCTCCCAATAAATGCAATGTTTTCTCATGGGTGGACTTGTTCCAATTCCAAATACAATCACGCGAAAGCAAACGCGACGTTGCCATCCATCAGTGATCTTTAGGGTTTTGGAAGGGTCCTGGTGGCACGTGACGTGGGGGTGGCTTGAAAATCTCGGGCTCACGAACGGGTGACAGGTCATCTAGTTTTATGTGGAACGTGAAAGTTTGACTAATCATTTTTTTTTTTTTTTTGAGAAACCGGACAATATATTCAAGTTTGACTAATCATTCGAAATTTAATTAATAGTGGCGAGGTGGGACGTCAAAGTGGTGGGCTCATCGGTAGATGTGTCTTACTTTGGACAGATGGAAGGAAGGTCCTGTGAATCTCTCAGCTTTCTCACGCGGGAACGCAAATTCTCATGGGGTTTGAGAATAGGATTGGGCTGAACATATCCATGCATGAGTTAACTACTACAAAAATTATTAACAATCCTTTGTAGATAACACATATCTCAAAATATCATTAATGATATATTTAATGTCGGCTCATTAGATGATGTGTCTTACAATGCTGTTGCATTGTTAGTATGTAATTCTGTCAAAATTCTTAATGTGAAAACCTTGTTGCAGCGACGGATCCAAGATAAAATTTTACTAGAGGCACAATCATGAAAGGGTTCGGAAACAACGCCTCCAAAAATTGAACATATAAAAATAAAATACAAAATTAAAAATTAAACATACAGGAGCACTGCAAACAACCCAAACAAAGGACTATTTTTTAGTACAAATTAAGGTAGAAATTGTTCTCTGCGAGTTTCATACAATAAAGCATTACATGTCAGTGATCTCATAATTGTTCTCTACGAGTTTTCATATTTTGAAAACGTTTAACTATAACATCATTTGTAATACTAGTAAGCAACTATTTTTTTTATGAAACATACAAGACAATCATTTAAAAATTGATCACAAATACGATTTTGTAATTCTGTCTTGATAATATTCATTGCAGAGAAGCATCTTTCAACACTTACTGTTGCTATAGGAAAAACAATTCTAACTTCAAAAGTCGGTACACCAAAGGGTACGAAATGTATTTCTTTGTTTGCGCTAGCAATCTAGATAGATCACCAAGCCCCTTCAACCGACTAAATCTATCATCTGTTCTTCAACCAACTAAATACGATTTCGTAATTCTATCTTGATAATATTCATTGCAGAGAAGCATCTTTACACACTTGCTGTTGCTATAGGAAAAACAATTCTAACTTCAAAAGTCGTACACCAAAGGGTACGAAATGTATTTCTTTGTTTGCGCTAGCAATCTAGATAGATTACCAAGCCCCTTCAACTGACTAAATCTATCATCTGTTCTCACATCCATAATATATGTCTCTAGTTGATGCTCAAGAGTCATGCATTCAATGAGAGAAATCATTAGGATAAAATTGAGCCAACCTTGTCAACTTTGATGAATTAAAATCACCAAAATTATCACTTGGATTCAAGCTAGCTACACAAAGAAGCAACTTTGATGAATTAAAATCACCAAAATTATCACTTGGATTCATCATTCATATCCAAACAGTCAGTCTTGTTCTCATTACAAAATGTGGTGTTCTTACTTAGGAGAGATTCTCATCCATCATCTCTTACCGCTTACAATCGTCCCTTAGCCACTTTGACAAGTACTATAACATTCAAAATGTCTTCATCTTTACTTTGCAAAATTATTGACAACCCATTTGTGATCCCCAATATATTTAGCATCAATTGTAAATTGAAGACAAAATCAAATGATTGTAAATACATGCAAAGCCAATGACAACTCATTCGTGATCCCTAATAAACTTAGCATTAATTACAAATTAAAGACAAAATTAAATGGTTGCAAATATCTCAATAGACCACGTGCTTGGACTTTTTTTTTTTTGATGAATCTGTAGCATTACATGAAACAACTTCAAGAACTTCAACCACATAAGAGAACAAAGCAACCAAGTTCAACAACGATCTATAATGAGAACCCCAACGTGTATCCCCGACCCTCTTAAGACTTAACTATTGATTCAATCTCTCTCCCATATTGAACCACTCCTGATTTCTTCTGCTACTTTTTCTGCTTGCTTTTGTCGAATAATATCTTTACGCTTACAAGAGGTTCCCACAACATTCATCGAGGTAGAAATCATATTTAAAAAGTCTGCAATATCAACATTTTTTCTAGCCACAGGAACAAGAGCTAATTGAAGTTGATGTGCAAAACAATGAATATAATATGCTGAATCATTTTCATTCCTAATCAAAGTTTTCAACCCACTGAATTCACCCCTCATGTTACTTGTCCCGTAATAGCCTTGACCCCAAACTTTTATCAAACTCAAACCAAGATCAGCAAACAAATTACTAATAGCATATTTTAGAGACAAAACAGAAGTCTCCATCACATCATGAACAACACCAATGAACCACTCTTTCACATTTCCACAGGAGTCAATAAATCGCAAAACCACAGTCATTTGTTCTTTGCCAGATACATCACTAGACTCGTCCACCAACAATGAGAAAAAATTATTTTGAAACACTACAAGTATATTTTGCACTATTTCTTGTGCAAAATAATGAACAATATCTTTTTGAATGTCCGGAGCAACCATTTGATGATTCTTTGGAGCATTTTTAAGAACAACATTACGAACATAATCATTTTGATCAGCTGTATACTTAATCATTTCAAGAAAATTTTCTCTATTCGTAGAAGCTTCGGTCTCATCATGGCCACGAACAGGTAATCCTTGGTGCAACAAAAATCTACAAGCATAAATTGAAGTATATAAACGAATCTGATATTCATTTTTCACAATATTTGATTGTCTGTGAAGAGCAACTGCAATGGATTGCTCTTGTCTCATTAGATCCCCATATTTCTTCAATGACAAATTATGAGCACTATTAACCAGACCAATATGAGAATATAATCTCTCCGTTTTGAGATAAAAAACTATGGTTTTCTAAAATCCAAATCCCTATTTATAAGGTTATTCGCGGCTGGGCACTACTAAAATCTAGCCCGGGCTACTCCTAGTCGGCTAAGGAGTGGAGCAAGTAGTTAGCATGAGCTCCTACCCAAATCTAGCGGAGCATGAGCAGGAGACATGTGGCCCGCTAGCTAGGGTTCATGCGACTCAGTCCATGTCCGATTCACTTGGGCCTCGTTTGGTTCACGGATTCAAGGAATCCGGAAAGAAAACTTGTTCCTTTCCTTTGTTTGGTAGCCACAAATTTGGGAAACACTTTCCTAACATGGAGGAAAATAGGAGGAAAAATGATTCATCTCATGACCCATGGGATTCATTTTCCCTCCTCCTTTTCCAACATTAATTGCCAAACATTGACAAAAATAGTCTTAATTTATTACCTATTTTACCAATTAACTCTTCGTATTCTGTTGATTATAATTATGTTGACATTGGATATTATTGGAATAATGATATATTTTTTCCTTTCCTTTCCTACACTAACCAAACACTGGAAAGAAAATTTGATAGGAATTCTACTTTCCCATCCCCATGGAAAATATATGGGAATTGATTTCCTTTCCGTGAACCAAACGAGGCCCGCCCTACTGTCATTGGTAACTGACATTCGAGCTTGCCTGTTGGGGCTTGGGATTTGGTTTTTGATTTATTATTGTCTTATAAATACCGAATGAGCTATTATATTGTTGTAGGATTCCTTATCTAAGTTATGGACCTTTGTTATTAGTTAGATGTCTACGATCGTCATCCCAGTAGTCTCGAATCGCAACACCCTATTAATCAGTTTCATAAGTGATCATTGGCTTTTAGGGCTTTCCAAATCAAAATTAAAAAAAAAATCTATCCAATACATATGGAAAAAAAAATACATACAGAAAAAAAGGTATATTTTTTTTTTGGGTGAGTTGGAGCCCACCCGAGCCCTTGCCTTGGGTCCGCCGGTAACTGCTACTCTATCCAATAGCTGGAGCTTGACCATTGCCACTCTATCTCTAATTGCAATCCTTGTTGTATGGCCTCCGTGTCCTAGCGCCATGCATTCGATGCAATTAGAGCTGTCAAAATGGGCTAAGCCCGTTGGGCCGGTCCGTCCTGCCCGCCAAAAAGGTGGGTTGGACCGAGCATTTAGGAGCCCGCCAAATAGGCGGGCCTAGGTGGGCTGGCCTGCTAGTAGTCCGCCCCGCGGTGGGCTAGCCCGCGGGCCAAGTGGGTTGGCCCGCCATCTATTTTTCTTATAAATTTTTTAATTTTTTTATTTAGCACATATATGAGATATGTATTATAAATGATAAAAATTTTCATTTAATGCAAGTAATGACGTATAAAATATTAAATTTGGTCATTTATTTACATAAATGAAGGTGTTTTAAAGAAATATCTACTATTATAATGTTTCTTATATTTTACTTGTAATTTGATGCATATGAGAGTGAGTAGAAAATATTATATATATGATTTTTTTTCTTTTAAGAAACTAAACAATAATTAAAAAATTTAGAAAAATTAAGCGGGCCGGCCCGCCTAGCCTGCGGCCCGCCGGTGGGTTGGGCTGGGTTGGAATTTTTTCAGCACGCCAAAATGGTGGGTCGGCCCGCCGCCCCGCCAAATGGTGGGTTATGGTAGGTTACGGACCGGCCCGTCCCACCGGTCCGTCTTGACAGCTCTAGATGCAATCGCATCTTCGGTACCATATGTACAAGTACGGTGGATGGAGCCCAACTCTCCATAGGCTAATTGTACCTCCTGGTGGAACAGGTTACTCTGATGCTGCTGTGACTCAATCATTCGTATGTTCACCTCTACGTAGTGCTGCGGGTTGAGCTAGCTGGTCATATGTTGTTGATGCAAAATGACTTAGTCAAGTCTTCTAGTTAATGCTTATATGACTATCCAACATTCATATATTAAAAAACATAAAAATAAATTTCTTAATTTGTTATGGTCATCATCTGTATATGATCGTTACGTGCACGTGCCATTAAGAAAAATATATAACTGAGATTAGGAAAAGTATTGATCGATCGTACATTAAAATCTAAATAGTCTTCTTAAAGTATTCATCTAAATTTTGTATGCTTTCTAATTCTCCAATTGCCATTTAATTTATAACTAATAATAGTTGAATAGCAAAAAATGGAAATTTTGACAAGGGAGACGCACACAAACAAAAATCAAGTCAATAAAGCTACGTTCCACATCAAGGTGACGCTAAACTAAAAGCTATTTACAGGTGATCACATCAAACACAAAATATTATACTGGTTCAAATGCTACCAAGAAATTAATGAGTATAAAATCTTATATATATGGAAGAATCGTAGAAACCTGTGGATGAAAGTATAATCTTATATTTGGTAGAACCATAGACTTTAGGCCTCGTTTGGTTCACAGAATCATCGGATTGGAAAAGAAAAATGATTACTTTCCTATGTTTGGGTGCCAAAGGAATTGAGAAGGAAAGAAAAATGATTTTCAATGGAAGAAAAATTAGAAAGAAAAATGATTCCATGCATTCAAGCAAATAATCACTTTTCCACATTAAAGTATTTACTTTTCTTTCCAAAATTTTCGACATTTTCAAATATCGAAAAAGAAAATCAATGAAAATTATAATTTTTGAAAGAAAAGAAAATGTCAAAAAATTGATTTTTTTTTTCTTTCATTCCGTGAACCAAACGAGGTCTTAGCCCATCCTTTGATCTGCTGCACACTGCGCACTGTAATAAAATATTTTATAGCATAATTAACATGTTTTAATCTAGATCCGTGCCAAGAATTTTCTGGACCTATAAAAATAATTGGATTCAAAACTTCATTTCCTACACGTAACAGAAATCTTCAGAAAGCTCACTGAGTAGAAAATTAATTGGAACTTGATTATTAAAGTCAATTTTGATATGTTTAGCTATCAGGTGACCGCAGACTAAATATTGTGTATTTCCAACTTCCAAGTATCATCATGAGTCTATCGTACGTTCCTGAACATTTGAAAGCTCTCTGTTGGAGAGTAGAATCGCTTGCGTTGATCAGTAGAACAACAATCAATCGTTAGTCAAAATAAAAAAATAAAAAAAAGGGGAAGTGGTAGGTTTCAAAGTTTAGGCTTTAATTCAGAATGCATAATTATAATTGTGTTTGCGTAAAGATGATAGCAGGACTAAACTTTCAGAGTGCATGCATGTTATTATATAGTGTGTTTACGCAAAGATCGTATCACGACTGAGCTGCACTGCACCGTACTGCTCCTACCTCCTATGAGCCGCACCTGTACAGTACCCCAGCACATTTTTCACTTAATTTCTCCTGTACAGTACCCCAGCACATTTTTCACTTAATTTCCCCTGAGGGCCTGTTTGGTAACCTTGAAGTGGACTTGGATTCTAAAAACCGGGCAAGTGGTTAATGGAATTAAAGTCCGGGTGTTTGGTTGGTGGGGGTTGGTGAGGTTTTATTCGGGAATGAAAGAGGACTTTACTTTCGTTCCTCTCTCATTTTCACTCCTTCGAGTCTTCGACTTCCTTCCTCCAAGAGCGGAAGTGGGAGGAGACGCTAGGAAAGGACTCTTCAGTCAGGTGTTTTCCTTCCCGTCAGGAAACTCAGTCCTCCTCAGTTGGTTTGCGGTCACCCCCTCTGTTCATTCTCGACAACTGATAGTATGCATGCTATTTTTTTCCAAAATTGCTCTATTTCTCGATGATATAGTGTATGAATACGTGCCTAAGAAGTTTATTACTTCGTTGTAGATTAGATCTGTGGCTAATAGCCCGTG
Organism: Iris pallida; assembly: GCA_029216955.1. NCBI lineage: Eukaryota > Viridiplantae > Streptophyta > Magnoliopsida > Asparagales > Iridaceae > Iris > Iris pallida. Next base: position 1,054,810 of record JANAVB010002400.1, read on the forward strand.
AAATGTGTAATACTTGGATATGTTGCAGCCATGTACAACATCATGGCTTACTATATTTCATATATTTTCTGTTAACTGACATATTTTTTTAAGATTTTTTTTGTCTTGCTGAATACATGTTTTTGTAAGTTTTTCTTTTAACTATTTCTGTTGTCTTGCTGTTGGGTTTGCCTTGCTGTTTCAGGTCTTACTATAAGTTCTTTTTTTTTTAAAGTTTGTTGGCTTTGCCTTGCTGTTATCCTATTCTTTTATCTGCCCTATTTTGCTATTTCTGTTATTTCAGCTTGCATTCCTCCGATTCTTTTATCTGCTATTTCTGCCCTATTTTGCTTTACAGCCTACCGGCAGACTGTCTTACTACGTTGTTCTGAGGGGAAGAATGCCTGGTGTTTATACCAATTGGCCTGAATGCTACAATCAAGTTCATGGTTTTAAGGGTGCTTGCTACTTCAAGTGTCAAGATCGGTTGGAGGCTTTTGGATACTTCCAAAAGTCAGAACACTTGCATACCATAGCAAAGTCGTCCTCTGTCCATAATGTCCAGCTCTTCAGTATGCTTCATGTCTGCACTTTTTTCTTTGTGATTTTTCTAGTATTTGTGTTTTATATGTTTGTCTTCTAGAATCTTAACTATGGCACTCTCATGAGGGTGAACTAATCGTATGTTGTACATATTTTTCTTATTTCCTTGTCTACTCAGTTTATGCATTATATTTGCAGACTGATGTGGGAACCAATATTATGGTTTTGGTATTTTAGCTCTTTTCTTTGTTTTCTTCCAAATTTCTGTCTTGTATATGTTTTTCTCTGTCTTCCTTCTGCCTTTCTTTCATATTCAGTTTCGGGTTGGAGTTTCTTTGCAATATACTACCCTGCCTTTCTTTCATATTTAGTTTATGTTTTCTTTTCTAGGCTGTGATGAAGGGGGAAAAATGATGTTTTTGGTATTTTACCAAACTTTTAGTGGGCATGGTAGCATTCCTCGTCGTGTGTGATGGGTTGAAGAGGTATCTCCTTAGTACTTTGCATGGGTCACTGCGATACTAAGGTATGATGCATTCCTCATCATGCTTCAATGGGTTGAAGAGGTAACCATTCTTGCTGGATGAAAACAAACTCCAATCTCTGAGCCTTTATTTTCACAGATATCTATTCTGTATGAGCTTCTTTGGATGTAAAAATATATATTCTGTTTGAGCTTCTTTGGATGTAAAATTAATTACTCTGGACAAATTGTACATATAAATTTTCCTATATTGTGGACATTTTGTACAGAAGTACTTATCTGTACACCCCCAGGCGATTTCGGGCCTGTATTGTGGACATTTTGTACATATTTTGTATTGTGGAAATTTGGTACAGATAATTTTGGCTGGTATTGTGGACATTTTTGCTATATTGGCCTGTATGTGCTGCAGTCAACATATGTATGTCTTCAATCTATTTTCTTTAGAGTCTGCACAAGGATTCATGTCCAATTTGGCTTGGACATTTTGTTCTTGCTATTGCCTGGACAATATCTATGCCTGGACAATATGTATGCCTGGACAATATGTATGTGCTTCAAGGATTCATGTCCAATATGTATGTCTTCAACCTATATCGGGCTACAGTTTGCCGGGACATTTTGCTCTTGCTATTGCCTGGACATTTTGCTCTCGGTTTTGCTTGGACGTTTCGTTTCATTACTGGACATTTTGCTTCACGTCCAATTTGGCTTGTGTGGTTTACATGTTTGTCTTCAACTCTCAGTTCATTATTTTTGCCTGGACATTTTTATCTCGGCATACATGTTTCATGTCTAATTTTGGTACCAGTTTTATGAAAATTTCCAGCAAAAGAGAGGCCGGTAAGATCACCATATTCATAATGTGGTGATGCTATCAACTTCCATGTTGGTTAGCCAAACAATGGAATTGGAAAAATCTCTCTTTCTATGTCAAATACCTGTGTGTTACCAAACAATAGAAGTGGAAGAACTATACTTTCCAAATCAACTTCATGGGTCAGCCAAACATATTTTTGGGATTTCAAAATTTAGGAACTCAACTCAGTTCACCAGAATTGTATTTTACTTTCCACTATCAATACACTTCCTATTTACCAAACAGGCCCTAAAGAAAATTAGATGATGCCACCATAGCTAGAACTAGCTACAGCGGGAGGGTGCCTCCATCTTAATCGTTAGAATATAACCTCATTGACATTATATATATATATATATATATATATATATATATATATATATATATATATATATAAACACACGTTAACTATTTTTATGTTTACAACTTATTAAATAGACAGACTCATATTTTGAAACTAATTATACAGATCACCTATATGTTTTATATTTTCTATAGAAACATATAACACTAACCATCCCAATTTTAAAAATAAAACATTAAGCAGGTGTAATTATTTTTGAAATATGGGTGATCTCTAATATTCATGAAACATAGGAGAGGGACTAGAGTGTGCGTGTGTAAAAGTTGTAACAATGTTTTCGTAGGAACATGCGAAAGGATCATTGTCGATAACCAAACAAACGAACTGTTGGAGTGGGGTTTCCAACCTATGTGGAGAATACCCCGGAGAGCGGCGAGCGCCATCCGTGTGTCGGAGAAGCTCGGGGAGTGCATGGATCATATTTTGGAACATATATGGTAAGGAAATATATGATTGGATTTTCATATTTACTTTGATCATATATTTATGATTGGACCCTTCATATAGTAGCTTTCCATATAATTGGGCTTCCAATTATGGTAAGCCAATTATGATTAAATTTCCATTAAATATATGATTGATGCATATTAGAAGTTTTTATATATATTGGCCTTCCATGTATAGATTACCAAGGGCTTATAAAAGGGTGATGCATGCTAGTTGTAAAATTATCTCAAATCAAGAGTGCTTACAATCTTTGAGAGAGAGAGAGAGAGAGAGAGAGAGAGAGGATTAAGGACTATTGTCAAGGAGAGATTATTTTGAATACTTTTTCGGCATCTCTTGTTCTTCGGAGTCCACAATAAATTTTTTTTTTCTTTCAAGTGAGTTGTGGTGATCCGTGTTAGATCGGGAGGAGCTTGTAGAGGGTGTATTCTTTTTATTCCATTAGTGGAGGTTCTTCAGGGTTGGACTCCGATCGTCTTGTGGTTTTTCCCACAAGAGTTTTCTACGTCAAAAATCTTTGTGTCTGCGATTGTGTTTGGCATTTTTGGTTTGTGTGCTTTTTGCTCGGTTCTCTCGCAGGACTTTCTAGTTTGGGGGAACGGTTTCCGCGCTTCGTTCCCAACAGAGTGGTATCAGAGCTTTGGGTTCAAAAAAGTGTCAGGAGTTGACAGTCAAATCAGGAAGCAGAGATGGCACGAAGCCGGTGCGCATGGTGAACCTGAACGGTACCAACTATCATTATTGGCAGAGCAAGATGAAGGATTTGCTGTTCGTCAAGAAGCTGCATCTTCCAGTATTTACATCCGAGAAGCCCAGTAACAAATCCGATGAGGACTGGAACTTCGAGCATATACAGGTGTGTGGGTACATGCGGCAGTTCGTTGACGAGAACGTATACAACCACGTTGCTAATATTGAACATGCAAAGACGTTGTGGGAGAAGCTGAAATTTTGTATGCAAAAAAGATCGGGATAAACAAACTGTTCCTGATCCGGATGATGATGGGTCTGCGGTACAAAGTTGGTGCATCCATTACGGATCACTTGAGTGAGTTCCAAGGCGTGGTGGACCAGCTATCCTCGATGGGAGTCAAGTTCGACAACAAGGTTCAAGGACTTTGGTTGCTATGTACATTGCCAGACTCGGAGGAGACCGTATGAGTATCTATGATCGCTTATGCTCTGGAAGACATGGTCAGTCTGGAGTTTGCCAAGAGCGGGATATTGAATGAAGAGATGCGAAGACGTTCTCAGGGCACTTCATCCATATTTCTTCACTCAGAGGCACTAGTTTCAGAGAGCCGCGGAAGGAGCAAAAGAAGGGGTCCAGGTGGTGGCACAGACAAGAGCAGAGGGAAGTCCAAGGGTCGGTACGAGGACTCGGAGTGTTACTATTATGGCAAGAAGGGCCACATCAAGTGGAACTGTTTCGCTTGGAAGAGAGAGAAGAATGACGATAAGGGAAAGCAAGATGAGAACACTACAGCGGCGGCCTCGATACATGGAAGCGATGTGATCATCGTAGGTGATGAGGTTATCACAAACCTCGCCTGCGATGACAATTCTTGGCTGGTGGACTCAGGGGCTTCAGCACACATATCTCATAACAGGGCACTATTTGCCACTTACACGACAGGCGACTGTGGAGTGTTGAAGAAGGACAATGGAGATGTGTCTAAGGCGGTTGTCATTAGAGATGTGCATTTGAGGACGAAGACGGGTGCAGTTCTTATTCTCAAAGATGTTCGTCATGTCCCTGATATTCGTTTCAACCTGGTGTCCGTTGGAAGGTTGGATGACGAGGGATTCTTCAGTCTCTTCGGGAATAGTCAGTGGAAGCTTTCCAGAGGTTCGATGGTGATTGCCAGATGAAGCAAAAAGTCTGGTCTCTACTATATGGAGGAGAGCGCACAAGGACACATGAGGTGAACACAGTCAGTGATGCGTCTACCGAGTTGTGGCACAGGCGGCTCGGCCATATCAGCGAGAAGGGGACGAGCTACTTGGTGAACATGAAGGTGATTTCAGGGCTCAGGTCTACAAAGTTGGAGAAATGTACGCACTGCTTAGCTGGAAAGCAAAATAGGGTATCTTTCCAAAGTCACCCAAGTTCAAGGAAGCCGGCGTTGCTCGAGTTGATTCACTCGGATGTCTACGGTCCTATGATGGTAAAATTTATTGGTGGTGCTTCTTACTTTGTAACTTTTATTGATGACTGTTACAGAAAAGTTCGGGTCTATGCCTTAAAGACCAAGGATCAGGTGCTGCCCACTTTCAAAGAGTTTCAGGCCTTGTTGAAAGAGAGACGGGCAAGAAGTTATTGTGTGTTCGGTCCGACAACGACGGCGAATACATTGGTCCCTTTAATACGTATTATAGAGAGCAAGGAATACGACACCAGAAGACTCCGCCCACGATACCTCAGCTCAATGGTGTAGCGGAGCGCATGAATAGGACACTGATGGAGAGGGTGCAGTGTTTGTTTTCAGAAACAAATTTGCCAGGCAGTTATTGGGGTGAGGCTCTTCTCACAGCTGCTTATGTTATTAATTTATCTCCTAGTGCTCCTTTGTAGGGTGATGTGCCTGACAAAGTATGGTACGATAAAGAGTCGTCATACAATCACCTGCGAGTGTTTGGTTGTAAGGCCTTCGTACATGTACCGAAGGATAAGAGGTCCAAACTTGAGCCGAAGACGAGGCGATGCATCTTTGTCAGCTATGGTCGGGATGAGTTGGGCTATAGACTCTACGACCCAGTGGGAAGAAAGCTCTACAGAAGAAGGGACGTGGTATTCATGGAGGATCAGACCATGACCAACACCCAGGATTTCGAGACGCCTTCTGAGACTGAGGAATTGCCTTAGTTACAGTTATTTCGCTTCAAGCAGTTTCTAGAGGACATCACAGAGGATCCAGTTATGGGGGAGCCAGTGCATGGAGTTGCTCCCAACCTTGATCATCAGCCTGCTGATGGTGGTCAGGGTGTCCTTCAGGAGGATGAGCATGCCGGAGAGGTAGTTTCTGAAGGGGATGAGACTGGTGGTATACAGCCAGCACCAGTAGCTCCACTGAGAAGGAGCGACAGAGATCGTCGACCATCTACGAGATACTCATCGAGTAAGTATGTGCTACTGACTAACGGAAAAGAGCCCGAAAGCTTTGCAGAGGCTATGGAAGATGAACACAGGCAGGAGTAGATGTAGGCTATACAGGAGAAGATGAGTTCCTTACACGCCAATTCCACTTATGAGCTGGTGCGGTTGCCAAAGGGCAAGAAGGCTTTGGAGAATCGATGGGTGTTTAGAGTGAAGCAGACGGATGATGCTACTTACCCTCGATACAAAGCGAGGCTAGTAGTTAAAGGCTACGGTCAGTGGAAAGGCATGGATTATGATGAGATCTTTTCGCCAGTCATCAAGCAGTCGTCTATTCGGGTGGTGCTAGCATTGGCAGCCAGTTTCGACTTGGAGGTCAAACAGATGGACGTGAAGACGACATTCCTCCACGGTGATCTTGATGAGGAGTTATACATGGAGCAGCCTGAGGGATTCTGTGAGAAGGATAAGTCATATTCGGTCTGCCGGTTGAGGAAGAGCTTGTATAGTCTGAAGTAGGCTCCGAGACAGTGATACATGAAGTTCGAGTCATTTATGGGAGAGCATGGTTATACACGAACGACGTCAGACCATTGCGTATTTGTGAAGTACTTTGCCGAGGATGATTTTATCATTTTATTTCTCTATGTTGATGACATGCTATTAGTGGGTCGGAATGCCACTAGGATAGCGGAGTTGAAGCGCCAACTGGGCGTAGCCTTCTCTATGAAGGATTTGGGTGCAGCAAAGACTATTTTTGGGATAGAGATCAGCCGAGAGAGAAAGAGAGAGAGAGAGAGAGAGAGAGAGAGAGAGAGATAGAGAGAGAGAGAGAGAGAGAGAGAGAGAGTCCAAGCTGCTACACTTGTCCCAAAAGAAGTACATTCACCGGGTACTTTAGTGTTTCGTGATGGATGGGTCGAAAAAAGTGAGTTACCCCCTTGCGGCTCACTTTAAGTTCACTAAGGAGCAATGTCCATCTATCGAAGACGAAAAAGAAGATATGGAGCGGGTTTCAAATGCCTCAGTTGTGGGAAGCCTTGTGTATGCTATGGTATGTACGCGGCCAGACATCGCTCATGCAGTTGGTACAGTTAGCAGGTACCTTTCAAATCCTGAAAGGGTACATTGGAGTGCGGTCAAGTAGATTTTACGATACCTTCAGGGCACTGCTGATTGGAGACTTTCTTTTGGTGGTAACGAGCCGAAGCTGGTTGGGTATACCGACGCTGATATGGCTGGAGATGTAGACACGAGGCGATCGACTTCGGGCTATGTGATG